>JARHVA010001274.1:1835000-2435000 GCA_037957365.1 Torreya grandis | reverse complement strand
GTAGGTCTGCCTTTCCATAGTTCATAAGGGCTCTTATTGTCATTAGTCCTTATCTAACCTCTATTCAAAATGTAGATTATAGTGTTTACTACCTCTCTCCAGTATCCATCATCTAACCTTGACTCATTTAGTATAGTCCTTGCCATTTCTTGAACTATCCTATTCTTTATTTCCATTACCCCATTCTGCTGAGGTGTCTTAACTACTAAGAACTATCTCCTTATCCCATGGACCACATATAAGTAATCAAACTCATTGGACCAAAACTCTCCTCTTTTTTCAAATATTAGGCACTTGATCTTCCCATTCCTTTCATTCTAAAAAATAACCTTGAATTCATTTAACTTATCAAGAGCTTCTAACTTTTATTTCAATAATGATACCCAAGTCATTATTGTGTATTCATCTATGAGTAACATGAAATATATATCTCATATGATTGATTTAGATTCTTGTAGGTCCATATAGATTAGTTTGTATTAAATTTAAATGTCTTGTAGTAGAATACTCCTTAGACTTGAATCTCCTTCTAGTCTTCTTGCCATGTTGACATGCCTTGCAAAGTGTGTTTGTAGGTTTGGTGATTCTAGGCATATTCTTCATAGACTTATTAGAGCTTATCTTGACTATATTATCAAAGTTTAGATGGCCTAACCTTATATTCCATATCCAAAATCCATATTACTCATAAATCATCTCTCCTTCTTGATCTCATTTAAGAAATATAGATTGTTCTCATTTCTCTTAGCATTTACAATTATCCTTTCTGATTTGGCTTTCCTTATATCACACCCTGTATCATGAAAGGTCAATGTATGTCTTTTATTTCACATTTGACTTACTCTAAGTAATCTATGTTTCAAGCCTTCCACATAAAACATGTTATTTATCTTGGTCTTCTCATTATCCAAACTCAAGATACCCTTGCCAACAATATTGGCAGTAGTATTATCTCCAAATCTTATTATATCTATAGCATTATTACTCAATTAAATGAACTTACTCTTATCCCTTTTCATATGGCTTGATCAACCACTATTTATATACCATTTCATGCCTTCATATTAAATGTGAAAGGTAGTTTGATATAGCATAGATTCTTCTCCTTTAGTCTTCTACTCCTCCTTGACTTTGTCCATAGAGTCTAACTTCTTGATCCACTTCTCAATGGTATGACTATATACCCTTTTGTCTTGACTAATCTTCCATATATGTCTCATATTGCAATCCCTTGAAATATGTACTATATGATCACACTTATAGAAAAAAATTCTTCTTCTACTATTGAGATGAGTATTCATCATATTCCTCCATGAGGAATTGATTCTAGCATAATGTCTACAATCCACAACCCTATGTCCATATTGATTTCATGAGAAAGAGTAACCATTGAAAGACTTCACATACTTTGTATATGTGATGTTTAATGATGAAAATATACCTTTGTTTTGTCTTAAATAAGTCACATTCTTCATGTCTTGTTGATGATCAATTTGAGTCTCAAATTTTAGAGCTTTTACATAAGTCTTTACTCTATCAATATCATCACTTCTTGATATTTTATTTCCTTTGAGGTTTGACTCACTTTATTTTCCTTTTGGTCTTATTTGAACCGAAGACATGTCTTATAATGTGGAGACCTCTGCATATTAAAAATATCACCAAGGACTTTAGTTCTCTTTTCAAATTTTTGATGTGTCTTCAACTTTATTATTTCATGATCCAATTCTACCTTCAATGAATCCATTGTTAGGTATGTGGAGCTAAAAGCTTCACCAAGGAGCATAGACAAACAGGTTCGGGTCTACACAGACGTCGGCGTCGGTCAAGAGCGACCGACGTCGGTCAGTTGCAGTTTAGAGGCGCCGACGTCGGCAGTATGGTCGGCCGGCGACGGTCACAGGCGAATAGGCAGGAACTGACGTCGGTTACCTGCGTGTCTAGAAAGCGATTTCCGAGGACAGAAGCGAGTGTTTGCATGATGAGTTTGAGTTGTAGACTCATGCTCGCGTCTCTATTGTTAGCAATGTTATTTTTAGAGCCCTTGTTAAAGAGGCTTAACTGTTTGTTGTAAGAGCATGCTTAAGTTTCCTATTTCTATATGTAGGAGAGATCTTCTAAGCTATTGTATGATGATGAAGTGTATGAGAGTGTAATAGAGTACGAGTAGAACATTGTGAATGTTTGAAGGACTGTACTTTAGAGAGAGCTCTTGAGGAATAGAGATCTAGTGAGAGATCTTGTTTTCATCTGAGAGAGGTGTGGAAGAACAAAGTTCTTCATTTGTATTCCTATTGTAAAGAGTTTTTAATACAAGTTTTCAGGGTGTTTTCTTGTATATCTTGTTCTATGCTATTTATCATTTCAGTTACTTATCTATCTGTTTATTTCCGTATTCATTGCTTTCATAAGTGTAATCCATTATTGGTTGATCCCCAACAAGTGGTATCAGAGCTCAGGTTCACTAACAGGTGGTTCAGATCTGTGTAGTGTGTTCGGATTACAGGTTGCTCACAGGGATTTCTGTTTGAGTGGGAGAAGCAATGGCAGAGGAAAGTAAGTTGAGAATGGAAAAGTTTAATGGCAAGAACTATCAGCACTGGAGAATGCAGATAGAGGACTATCTGTATCAGAAGGATCTTTACTTACCGTTAGGTGGGATAGCAAAGAAGCCCAAGGACATGGAGGATGAAGAATGGGAAGTTCTTGACAGAAAGGCTCTTGGGTCTATAAGACTGAGTCTGGCCTCCACTGTGATATCTAATTTGTCACAGGCAAAAACTACGGTAGAGTTAATGACCACGTTAGCAAATTTGTATGAAAAACCCTCCACTTCAAACAAGGTATATTTGATGAAGCAGTTATTTAATTTGCATATGCAAGAAGGTGGATCTGTTTCTAATCACCTGAATGATTTCCATGGTATTGTTAATCAGTTAAGTTCTGTTAATATTTCATTTGAAGATGAAATAAAGGCTCTTTTAATTTTATGTTCTTTGCCTGAAAGCTGGCATGGCTTGGTAATGGCAGTTTCTAATACTGCTTCTGCTTCGAATATTTTAAAAGTAGAGGATGTGGTTAGTGTTATTTTGAATGAGGAAATACGCAGGAAAAGCACAGAAGAGACTTCTGGGACATCCGGGAACGCTTTAAATTTCGAGAGCAGAGGAAGGCAAAAAGAAAGGAGCAAGAGGAGATCAAGATCTAAGTCTAAGGGAAGAGGCAGATCCAAATCCAGGAATGGCAGAAGGCCACAATGCTGGAACTGTGGAAAGTTGGGGCACATAAGTAGAGATTGCTGGTCAAAGCCTAAGGAGGACAATCAGCACGAAGGAAAGGAAGAGACAAAGGTTGCAGGTATTGCACAGGATGCTCTTATTTTCTCTTTGCATAATAACATAGAATCTTGGGTATTAGATTCTGGTGCATCTTTCCATGCTACCCCTAACAGAGAATATTTCAGTGACTATGTCCATGGAGATTTTGGAATAGTGTACTTGGGGGATGATGAGCCTTGTAAGATAATTGGCAAAGGTAAAGTGCAGCTAAAGATGCAGAATGGCAACACATGGGTGTTGAGGGATGTGATGCATGTTCCTAGTTTGAAGAGAAATCTGATTTCTGCAGGTAAGCTTGGTGATGAGGGTTGTACAGTAACTCTCACAGCAGATTCTTGGAAAGTGACCAAGGGTGCACTTGTTATGGCCAGAGGTAAGAGAGAAGGTACTCTCTATTTGTGTAATTGTATTACTAACAAATCTCCTTCAGTTTTATCTACTTCAGATGTGGATGCTAAATTGTGGCACTCAAGGCTTGGCCACATGAGTGAGAAGGGGATGTCTATCCTTAAGTCTAAAGGTATGCTTTCAGATTTGAAAAGTATGGATCTAGAATTTTGTGAGCATTGTGTGTTTGGAAAACAGAAAAGGGTTAGTTTTCTAAAGACTGGGTCTACTAAGAAAAGGCAGAAGTTGCAGCTTGTTCACACAGACGTGTGGGGACCGGCTCATGTAGCCTCTATTGGCGGATCACAGTACTATGTCACATTCATAGATGACGCCACAAGAAAGGTATGGATCTACTGTATTAAAAAGAAATCTGATGTTTTTGAGACTTTTAAGATATGGAAAGCCATGGTTGAGAATGAAACAGGCAAAAGATTAAAGTGCTTGAGATCCGATAATGGTGGTGAGTTCTGCAGTCTTAAGTTCAAATTGTATTGTTACATAAATGGAATCCGTAGGCAAAGGACGGTTCCAAGGACACCTCAGCAGAATGGTATTGCTGAAAGGATGAACAGGACTATTATGGAGCGTGCAAGATGTATGAGATTGCATGCAGGGTTGCCCTTAGAGTTTTGGGCAGAAGCAGTTGACACCGCAGTGTACCTGATCAACAGAGGACCCTCTACAGCTCTGGATGGTGGAATTCCAGAAGAGGCATGGACAGGTAGAAAGGTTGATCTCTCATATCTCAAAGTTTTTGGTTGTGAAGCCTTTGTGCACATAGATAAGGAAAATAGAAAAAAGCTTGATGCCAAGTCTATGAGGTGCACGTTTATAGGCTATGGCTCAGATGATTTTGGTTTCAGATTTTAGAATCTAGGAACTAACAAGGTAATTAGGAGCCGTGATGTTGTTTTCAATGAAAGAGTGATGTACAGTGATCAGACAAGGAAGCTAGATCAAGCTGGGCAGAGCAACAATGAGTTGGACAAAGTTATGGTCCAAAATGAGCTCGCGGGAAAAAGAAATAATCACTTACAGGAAAACACAGAGACCGACGTCGGCAGGTTTGGAACCGGCGTCGGCAGTACAGAAACCGATGTCGGTCATACAGAGACCGATGTCGGCAGACCAGGTACCGGCGTCGGCCAGGAAGAACCGGCGTCGGCCAGTAACAGGTCTACAGGTGGCCGAGGTCGGTCACTGTCAGAAAATTTGGGTGGACAGATTGTTGAAAACGAGTCCAAGACACCAATCAGGAGGTCTGAAAGGGTAAGTAAGCCTCCAATTAGATACTCTCCTTCTTTATATTATTTATTGCTAACCGATGGTGGAGAACCAGGAAGTTTTGAAGAAGCTTTACAGGTGGAGTCCAGGAGTAAGTGGGAGCATGGCATGCTTGAGGAGATGGAGTCCTTAAGAGAGAACCAAACATGGGATTTGGTTGAATTGCCGGCTGGTAAGAGAACACTGAAGAACAGGTGGACTTACAGGTTGAAGGAAGGTGAGGATGGTTAGATGAGATACAAGGCCAGATTGGTTGTAAAAGGATTTACACAAAAGCCAGGTATTGACTTTGGCAAAAAATTTTCTCCAGTTGTTAAGATGACTTCTATAAGGGTTGTACTGTCTTTGGTTGCTTTTGAGGATTTGCATCTCGAGCAGCTAGATGTTAAAACAACATTTCTTCATGGAGATTTAGATGAGGAAATTTACATGGAACAACCAGAAGGTTTCGAGGTCAAGGGTAAGGAGAAACTAGTGTGCAGGTTAAAGAAAAGCTTGTATGGCCTCAAGCAAGCTCCAAGGCAATGGTACTTGAAATTTGACAGGTTTATGACTGAGCATGGTTTCAGTAGGTGTCAATCAGACCATTGTGTATATTTTAAGAGATTTGATAACGGTAGATACATTATTCTATTGTTGTATGTAGATGACATGCTGGTTGCAGGGTCTCACATGCAAGACATCTCAGAGCTTAAAGTAAAGTTAGCTCAGACATTTACTATGAAGGATTTGGGAGCAGCTAAGAAAATCCTTGGCATGAGCATTAAGAGAGACAGAGAAAATCACAGGTTGATATTGTCTCAAGAAGATTATGTGGACAAGGTGTTGAAACGGTTCAACATGCAGGATGCGAAACCGGTAAGCACACCTTTGGCAGGACATTTTAAGTTAAGTAAAGAACAATGTCCCAATTCACATGATGAGGTAGAGTACATGAATAAAGTTCCATATTCTTCCGCGGTAGGAAGTTTGATGTATGCAATGGTGTGTACTAGACCAGATATTGCCCAAGTAGTGGGAGTAGTAAGCAGGTATATGGCCAATCCAGGAAAGGAACATTGGAAAGCAGTACAATGGATCCTTAGATATCTGAGAGGAACCAGCAGTAGACACTTATGCTATGGAGGTTCAGATACATCTCTACATGGCTATGTAGATTCAGATATGGCAGGGGATTTGGATGGCAGGAGGAGCACTACAGGTTATGTTTTTACTGTAGGTGGAACGGCAGTTAGTTGGATTTCTAAGTTGCAGAAGGTTGTAGCCTTGTCAACTACAGAAGCAGAATACATTGCAGCTACAGAAGCTAGCAAGGAAATGATATGGATGACACGGTTCATGGAAGAGCTCGGAAGGGAGCATGGGAGTTGTAGATTGCATAGTGACAGTCAAAGCGCAATCCATTTGGCTAAGAACTCAGCTTTCCATTCTAGAACCAAGCACATACAGCTAAGGTACCACTTCATATGGCAGGTATTGGAAGATGGTGAGTTGAAGCTGGAGAAGATCCATACAGACATGAATCCTGCTGATATGCTAACAAAGCCGGTTACTAAGGAGAAGTTGAATCTTCATTCAACTTCTGTTGGTCTTCACGATTGAGTTGAAGATGGAGGAGCTAGAAGATCTTGCTGTACAGGTATTGGTGCAGCTGGTTTATCTCCAAGTGGGAGATTGTTAGGTATGTGGAGCTAAAAGCTTCACCAAGGAGCATAGACAAACAGGTTCGGGTCTACACAGACGCCGGCGTCGGTCAGGAGCGACCGACGTCGGTCAGTTGCAGTTCAGAGGCGCCGACGTCGGCAGTATGGTCGGCCGGCGACGGTCACAGGCGAACAGGCAGGAACCGACGTCGGTTACCTGCGTGTCCAGAAAGCGATTTTCGAGGACAGAAGCGAGTGTTTGCATGATGAGTTTGAGTTGTAGACTCATGCTCGCGTCTCTATTGTTAGCAATGTTATTTTTAGAGCCCTTGTTAAAGAGGCTTAACTGTTTGTTGTAAGAGCATGCTTAAGTTTCCTATTTCTATATGTAGGAGAGATCTTCTAAGCTATTGTATGATGATGAAGTGTATGAGAGTGTAATAGAGTATGAGTAGAACATTGTGAATGTTTGAAGGACTGTACTTTAGAGAGAGCTCTTGAGGAATAGAGATCTAGTGAGAGATCTTGTTTGCATCTGAGAGAGGTGTGGAAGAACAAAGTTCTTCATTTGTATTCCTATTGTAAAGAGTTTTTAATACAAGTTTTCAGGGTGTTTTCTTGTATATCTTGTTCTGTGCTATTTATCATTTCAGTTACTTATCTATCTGTTTATTTCCGCATTCATTGCTTTCATAAGTGTAATCCATTGTTGGTTGATCCCCAACATCCATTTATATTTTAAATTGGATGCATTATTCATCCCTGGTCTTAAGACTTGTAGTGATAATATCAATCTAATTTTCCAACTATTTGATGATCTCCCCATGTTCATTGGTGTTTTTACTTTGTCTATCTTCAAAGAGATTGATTTGTTCCTCATAAGTCTTAACCAATTATCTTATTTTCTAGTTCTTCCTTATTTGGAACTTTAGCTCCTATAGAGTATTCATCAATTATGTTTTAAGGTTCACTTCAGCCTCTTCTTCATCTGATTCTTCATATTCAATAATACTTTTCCCTTTTGAAATAATTTCATTGTCTATTTTTATAACCATGAATAAGGTTTCATTGCTAACATGATCATTAATGTCATCATCACTATCATATGTACTTGTGTCACTTATATTAGAGGAGATATTATCTTCTTTGGTATAGAAACTTCTCTTATTCTTGAATGACCCTTTCTTGACTTCATACTTCTTAAAACTCTTTTTGTTCTTATCAGGATTATAGGACTTCTTATCATCACCATGATGTTCATCATACTCTCCATCATGCTCATTCTCATCCTTTTTAGGATATTTAAATGAAAAATGACAAATATTACCACATTTAAATCACTTGAATGGAAACTTTCCCTTAGACTTACATAATCCTTTCCTTAATTTAATAACAACATGGCTTCTATCTTTTCATCATCAACGTCTATATCAACTTCATCCTTGACCTTTTTACGTTGTGATTTTTTCTCAGATTTGAATGCAACTTCTTTCTTGGAAGGTCTTCCATCACTTATTCTTATTTCATAGGCAGTCAAGATGCCATGAATCTGATTCGTCTTTAGTATGTTATGAACTTTGATCTCCTCTATAATAGACACTTTTGAATCAAACTTAAATGTTAGGGATATTAATACAGTTTGTACTACTATTGATTTTTCCAACTTCTCTCCTAGACCTATGATGGAATTTACCACTTCATCTACTCTTAATAAATGAGATGCAATATTTTCATCCTCCTTCATTCTCAGACTTTGAAACTACCTTCTATGGATCTGTAACTTTAAAAATTGACATTGGTGTCTCCTTTATAGATGGTTTGAACTTTTCTCAAATCCATTTGGTTGTATCACAATTCATTACCTTTTTAAAAAAATCCTCTAAAATACCACACATTATGGCATTCATTACTTTAGAGTTGCTCTCACTTGCCTTCTTGCCTACTACATTAGTTGGTGGTATGGAAGGTGGAATGAATCCATCAACATTAGATTGCCATATATCATAAACTAAGGACATTAGATAGGTCTTAATTATAATTCTCCAAAATTCATAGTTAGTCCAACTGAAGAGAGGAACCTTATTGGTTGAGAAACCTCATTGTACTTGATGACTAGACATGCTTGTACTTCTATAATCTCCTTTAAGTCATTAGTACTGCTTCAAAGGACCAGGTTTTGATACCAATTTTTAGAAGCACAATAAATAAGAGAGGGGGTGAATCAATGTTTAAAAACCTTATTTTACTTATGATCAATCATTCATAATTATGAAATCAATATAGTGATATAATAATGCATAAAGAATAATTCACTTGAACATAACACAAGAAAACATGTATATGAGTGGGAAACCCTCAAGGGAAGAAAACTCATTGTCATATCTAAAAATTTGATATTTTCCTATAAAACCAAAGACCAAATTTTATTGAGAACCAACTTAACTTGAAAAACAAACCTCAATAAATTCAAGCACCCACTTGACTAGGCTTTAACAAGCACTTACTTGTAAGGAAGTACCAACTCCTTAAGTGACTTAGCACCAAATCAGTCACCTCATGAATTTTGATCACCACATCTATAATATTATATTATGGTCTCATTTAAATACTTCCTTATTCTCAACCATGCAAAATTGCATTCACTTATGTTGTAAGCATTCATTTAGTCAAAAATTGCCTTGTATTTATACTAGTCTCATGGGCACACACCACTTGGTTAGCCACACACATTCAACCTCTTAGGTTAGACACAAAATAGGTCTTAGGACATACTATAAACATGGTTCAATAAAATATTGAACCCTTTTTTGTCTAACATAACTCAATTAGGTCTTATTCCTCCTTTAGGTTTTATGGAGACCTAATTGTATTAGGTTTATCTTATTAACACCAAGACTTGATATTATGGGGACCAAAAGGATTTATCCAAAAAATAAAGAATTTAAATAAATTATACAATTAAATATTATAACCTACTCCTTTATTTATTATATCCATATCCTTCATTCATACCATGAAATCTTCTTTAGGACAAACAACCCTATTAGGCCTATGTACCTCAAAAATCTGTCTTGCAAAAGTGAAGCTTAAACACCCTTAAGCTAATGAACTCTAAAAAATGAAACATTTAGATATATTATCCATAAACTTGGGTTTATAACTAAATTCTTGGAACACTTTCACTCAGGAGATAAAGGCTCAAGATCATCTCTATAACTCGTTCACTCAGAACTACCAATTCACTTAAAAAACTAGTCATGATGAATTAGACCTCCAACACCTATGTAGACACTTATCATGACTATTTATGAATAAAAATGTTTATATGATATATTTTTACCATATATATATATATATATATATATATATATATATATATATATATATATATATATATATATATATATATATATATATATATATATACATATATATATACATATATATATATATATACATATATATATATATACATATATATATATACATATATATACATATATACATATACATACATATATATATATACATACATATATATATATATATATATACATATATATATATATATACATACATATATATATATATATATGTATATATATATATATAATTCATATGGTCTAATTCCAAATATTGGTCTTGTAGACCAATTTCTTGACCCTAAGTTTCACAGTCCTATGTGAACTAGATAGACCATTTTGTGAGTAAATTTTTCACTACATATATTGAAATAAAGAGATTATAAAATAATGATAATGACTTAAAATTCATAAATAACTTATTCATGAAATTTTTTGCATTAATCTATCATGTACAGACCCTCCAACATATATATTCACCTTTGTTTGGGTTGTACACTGGTCACACCATCAGGTCTATCTATGAATGGCTTATTTGAATGAAAAAATTAGAATAATTGAAGGATATAAATTATCCATAATTCATCATGGAAATTAAAAAATGAGTCTCTATCTCCTTATACCATCCATTTATTTTCTTGACCAATACATCTCTTAAGAGCTATAACAACTTCTTGATAAATAAGCATGTATCTATTCATTTTATCTCTCATCTAACTAACCACCTCACCTAGAGGTACCTGAGAAAGTTGAATACATGATATAATAGATTATATAGTAACTTAAATCCATACTGATCTATTTTTAACAAAATCTTTCACATCAGGTCCTTATTAGGGTTTTAGGTAGGTTTAACATAGTTTTTGGTTTTGATGATTATTCATAAAGGAATGCCACTTGAATCCAAAAATAACTACTAAAGATATTATCTATGAACCTTACCCATATTTTATTAAAAAATCAGACTCCCATGTAGAGGATACACATGCAAACGAATGTCTAAAAGTGCTTATCAAATTTGAGACCTCATTATGTGAGCTTGAGAAAGTCTAAAACCTTGATTTATGCACTTTTATTTCAAATATTGACCTAAAACTTTGTGATCATGATTAATAAAACTTATCTCACCTCTTTAAATGTTCACATATGCATACTTTCCTTAAAATTTGATCTTCATACCTCATTAAGCCATTCATGGTCTAGAAGTGGTCTAGGTGCAGACTTAGACTAAAGGTCCTACCCCTATAGGCTCACCCTAAAACTCTCTTGAATGGTTTTATGCCTTACATTATAAAATAGTACCATAAAACCTTCTCATGATTTTTTTAATTAATTTTTCAATGCACATACCTTTTCATGTCATGACTAGGCTTCCTATACACTTTGACATCAATGATTTGTACCTTCTTACAAAAACATAAGACATCAGTTGCTATCAAAGTATATATTTATCTTTCTCTCATGAAAAAAATCACTCATAATAACATTATTATATTCATCTTGTCATATCATACACTGCCAATTTATCATTAGTCACCTTTGACATTAACCTTCACAAGATGCACCTTTGACATCAATGACAATACTCAACACAATTTTAGCTCCTTGAACTTATTTGAGACTGCATAGTGTAATTTTGGGCTCAATTAGCACCCAAATCATCAAAAATTGAGTGAATTATTTAGTTATGGTAGTGAGTGATGTAATTTTGTCCAAATTGATCCCTATGAACCTAATGCTTACTATAAAGAATGTTAATTTGGGCTAAATTGATTGGTTTAAAGAGTTTATGGTTTATGACTTA
This sequence comes from Torreya grandis, assembly GCA_037957365.1. NCBI lineage: Eukaryota > Viridiplantae > Streptophyta > Pinopsida > Cupressales > Taxaceae > Torreya > Torreya grandis. The sequence continues at coordinate 2,423,179 of JARHVA010001274.1, read as the reverse complement.
GGGTATAGGGTTTAGGTTTTAGGGATTATAGATTAAAATTTGGTGTATAAGGTTTAGGTTTTAGGGCTTATTTATTAGGGTTTAAGGTATAAGGTATAGGGTTTAGGGTATATGGTCCAATCATGAAGGCAATAGAGGATAATTTGAGCTATTTAGACCTATTTGTGATTACATAATGTGTTTTTAGGTTCAACTATACCCCATGTCATCACAAATTGATAAAATTAATCAATTATGGAAATCAATGGTGTGATTTGGGCCAAATTTAACCCTATAAACCTAATTCATAGTTTAAATGATGTTAATTTGGGATAAAATGATTAGTTTAGGGTTTAAAGAGTTTATAGTTTATGATTTAATGTTTAGAGTATAGGATTTAGGGTTTAAGGTTTAGGTTTTAGGTTTTAGGGTATATAAGGCTCAATTTTGAAGGTAATTATGGACATTTGATATTTTAAAACCTATTCATGACTACATAGTGTGAATTTAGGCTCAATTACCCAACCCCCATCATGGATTAAGCAAATTAGTAAATATATGTAATAAGTGATGTAATTTGGGCCAAATTGATCCTTATGAACCTAAATATTATTCTAAAGGATGTTAATTAGGGTTAAATCTATTGGTTTAAAGGGTTTAACATCTATAATTTAGGGTATAGGGTTAGGTTTTAAGGTTTACAATTTAGGGTATATGGTTTAGGGTTTAGGTCTTATGGTTTAAGGTATAAGGTATAGGTTTTAGGATATAGGGTCTAGTAATGAAGGTAAATAAGGATAATTTGAGTTGCTTGAACTTATTTGTGACTACAAATGTGTTTTTGAGATCTATTATCCCCCATGTCATCTCATATTGAGTTAACTAGTCAATTGGGGTAATGAGTGGTGAGATTTAGGCCAAATTTACCATGTGCACCTAATTCTTAGTCTAAATGATATTAATTAGGGATAAAATGATTGGTTTAGGTTTGAAAAAGTTTACAATCTAGGATTTAGGGATTATGGATTAATGTATATGGTTTAGGTTTTAGGGTATATAAGGTCCAATAGTGAAGGTAATTGGGGCCAATTTGAGCTCATGAACCTATTTGTGACTCTAAAATTTGATTATGGGATCAATTATCCCCCACATCATCATAAATTGAGTGAATTAGTTAATTGGAGTAATTTAATCCAAATTGATCCATGTGAACCTAATTCTTACTATAAAATATGTTAATTGGGGCTAAATCAATTGGTTTAAACGGTTTAAAGTCTATAATTTATGGTATAGGGTTTAGGATTTATGGATTATGTCTTACAATTTAGAGTATATGGTTTAGGTTTTATGGCTTAAATCTTAGGGTTTAAGGTATAGGGTATAGGGATCAATTTTGAAGGTAATTGAGGATAATTTTAGCTCTTTGAACCTATTTGTGACTATAGAGTGTGTTTTTGGGCTCGATTAGCCCTCGTATCATCACAAATTAAGAAATTAGTCAATTAGGGTAATAAGTGGTGCAATTTGGGCCAAATGGAGCCTTATTAACCTAATTATTAGTTTAAATGATGTTAATTAGGGCTAAAATGATTAAGTTTGGGTTTAAAGAGTTTATGATTTATGATTTAGGGTTTATGGCTTAAGGATTAGGGTATAGGATTTAGGTTTTAGGTTTTAAAATATAAGGTCCAAGAGATTAAGATTTTAGTGTTAAGGTTTTAGGTTTAGGGTTTCTTATGTATACATCAAGTAATTTGAACACATTTTTTCCACTTATGTGATTTTAACACTTACACATTATTAATGTGTACATAGTTTTATTAGCACTAAAAAATTAAAAAACATGTACCAATATCATTTTTTTCACATCAAGTGTTATTTCCCCTACGTACTCTAGATTGTTTCATTCTACATAGTGTAGGTTTATTTTTTATGATTTGATGTATGTCCCCACCCTCAAAATTATAAAACTTTGTCTACTCATGGTTGAATAAACAATGCAGGTCCATTTTTTAATAATTTGATCACTATCCCCACTTGGTATTGCATATTTTGGGTCTATATTTTAATAATTGGATTGTTGTCCCCACCCTCAAAAGTTCACATATTTTTTCAATCACGGGTGATGGAAATCACATGAAGTTGAAGTGCAAAACACTAGAGAAATTAGAAGTGATGAGAGAAAAACAAAGGCAATGAATGGGAATAAATTGTGCAAGTAAGTCTACAATCCCTAATGAATTGAATGTCACAAATAATTATTAAATTAACAATGATATTACACCAAAATTTTAATGTCCAATTATCAATTCTGATAGTATATAAAATTATAATGCAATTCCACATTCAAATTTTACAATTTTTAATTTTGGTGATAATGTACGATGATTTAAATTGCATGCAAACACATATTAATGAAAGTAACAATCAAGAAAACAATATGGGAACACCGTTGAATGAAGAAAATACTAATGAATAAAATATGGAAACACAAAATCAATCAAATTTACCACTAAGAACACCTCTTAGGATTTTAAAAAATTAAACCCATGTATCTAATTGAAATTGATGAAAACATTTTGAAACCAATGCCTAAAAAATATGAATCCCATATGAGAATAAAATATGAAAGAATTCAGGAATCACACTTTGAAAAATTAAATGAAACTTGAAGATGTCACTTGTTTATTACATTGATGAAAGTTATTAATATGAGGCATATCATGAACACCCTATTATTAAGAATATATAATATTAATGGTCAAAACAAGGTAATTATTAAAAATATACGTAATTCATAACATCAAGTAGGTGTGAAGGAATGCACCAAATATGGTAACATTACCATACACATTATTGCAACTTGTATCGTCGGTTGTCAAAAAGAAATAAATGCTTGATTAGACAAATAAGTAGAGCATTACACTTATAAAAATAAAAACACTAATAAAAGCAATTGGGAGACATAGAAGACTTGATGTTGCTGATGATAATGACTTGTGGGATTTATTTGGTATACTTCCATGGAAATACAAGGATGTATTTGATGCCCTAAAATATTTACTTGCAGAATTTGGAAATATAACACAAGGGTATCACCTAATATAAGAGATTTAGTAAAAAGAAGAGTTTGTTCTCATAACTATAAACCACATCCAAATTTTTTTTTGGATATGAATAAAAAAAATTACTCTAAATTTATTTTAAAATATCCACAAATTTATATTATTCAAAGATATTTTTAAATGACCAAAACCTTCTATGTGAAAATCAATCAAACACGCACTACTTGTTGTAGGCAAAATGTTGTATTTTTGATAGATTATGATATTTTTCATCATGTTCATTGTAATTTACATACTAAAATTTTTTGCAGGACTGTGTAATGGATGTTCCAACAATATCAGCAAGGGAATTTATTCCAACCATTTTTTTGAAAGAATAGATGGACAATTTTTTTAATAAAAAAAGCATGTTTAGATGGAAGTTACAAAATTTGTGGTAGATTGTCAAAATTGAAAAATTATACTTATGAGGAGAGTACGCACATAATTAGACAATATTTTTTTTTAGTAAATATAAATATGTGATATCAATTAAAAGAATAAAATGAATCTAAAAGGTGTGAGCTTGTTACAGAACAAATATTTGTTTCCAAATTTATGGTCAAATTTAGAGATGAAATTATATGATTATACAAGGCACACACATAGATATCAGTGGATAAATGAACAATTTAAGTTAATTAAGGACACATTCTTGCTTTGTAATATTATTTTAGTGGTTGACTTTGCATAGAATTAAACATTGCAACAACAAAGAGAAGTTCAATCACAATACTAAAATTCAATATAGGTTTCCATTTTTGTGCATATAACATTCATGCATACACTTGACAGTACAGAGAATGATCAAAAAATATTAATGGATTACCACTTTTATGCTAGTGATGATTGATCACATTCTTTAAAGTATGTGTAAGGTTAATTTAGATGTTCTATGGCAAGTTGCATGAAAGGAACATTACATTCAATCAACATTATATTTGGTTAGATAACTACATGTCACAATTTAAGTATGCATGGATGTTCTAATAATTGAGCAGGATGCATGTGGCCATCAGTGTATAACATATTTGGATTTTCACTGAATTAGGCCATGGAAAAGGGAAGCATGATGGTGCAGGAGCATGTATCAAAAGAGAGATTATAATAGAGGATTTGAATTTTAAAGATGTCATTGTTTTAATAGATGTAAAAAATGGTTTAATGGTGTAATGAACATATGGCCCATGGTTCTCAAAAAATCTCTAGTGTTCATAGATATTTTTGGATGATAGAGGAGGAATAATTGGCAAGTTATGTAGATTATATGATAATAACAAGATTGAGTGAGTTACACTCATTTCATAACTCAAATGAAGGTTCTTGGATAGTTCATACAAGGCACATGGCATGCCTTTATTTTACATACATTGAATTTGTTTGGAATGAGTGCAAGTTATAATAATGAGTGGATGAATGGAGTTGTAAGCCTCTATGTCCAATTAACACTTATCAAGTCTCACCAGAATTATAACTTATAGAGATGTCATCATCACATAATTTCACCATACATATGATCTAGTGCAACTAGTTATGAGATGAATTTTTACATTCAAAATATATAACATGTGTTACATATACTAAATTTGGTAAATATATCATCAGATCATTATTAAATCATGTTTTATTTTATGATGCAAGGCATGTTTATGTAGTTATTGTAGATGAGGATAATAAGGAGGGGAAAAACTACTACTTATGTAGGTGTGAAGAAGAAAAAAATAAATTGACTTATGTAGTCACAAATGGGGAAACCATTTACTAGCCCATTAGGTTTGTGGTATTTATTGAAACTTATGTTTGATGCTATCCTATCAAAATTTCAGATGTATGGTTGTTTGAAGACAACAAAATACATAGGAAGATACTCCACTATTAAAATTTGGTTCTTTAAATAAATGTTAAATTGCATAAATATCAAGGGAGGTCATTAAAAAGGACTCTATGGAAGGTCTGTGAGTCTGACCGTGAAGAAATTCTTGCTACTATCAAGAATATAGATGATCCTAATTATTCCTTAAATTGAACTCCCAAGGTATGTTAACTTCTCAAATGTAAATGTGTTTAATTTTATCAAATTTTATTTATTTATTAGGTAGTACATATAAATTTAAATTTAATTACATACTAACATATTTTTCATAGTTTAGTGGTGCCAAATTATCTTTCACTTTATGTGGTTGGCACCATTATTAGATAATTCCATATTCTCAAAGCTAAGAGAATATTTTGGTTCATGTAAAATATTTACGATTTTACCATATATGTAAATGCCTTCTTGAGGTTGGAATGGGTGGTCTATGTATACAAGGGAAAATGTAGCTGATTTACAAATTAATCCTAGCTTGGAGAAGATAAACCATACTTACATTTCCACTTGTTGGTATATTTAGACAATCAGGGTCATTATCAAGATGGATCCACTAGACCTAGCTAAGGGGTACCTTATCTCATTAACTTCACTAGAGGTGGTTCTAAAGCCTATATTCAATAAAAACCATGTAATAATCCTAGATAGGTCCTATGTTTTCTTTATTCACAAAGTAAAAGCAAAGCAAAGTAAAATATAACATAGTGCTCACTAGAGATTATGGAACAAAATGGGGTTAATAAACATAAAAGTAAACAAGCATAGAATAATTATAATTAAGCTATGTATGAATATAACCCTAATTCATGGAGAGATAAATACATTCAAAAGCCATTACTTATGCTACTTCTATCTACTAAAATAGATTAAAGTTAGAGATACTTACCTTGAAGACAAATCCATCGAGACTCAATCTCTCCCTTGGTCAAAGGTGCATCGCAAGAGGTTGTTGTGTATTATTGAAGAAGATAAGTGTTTCAATAATTTTTTGATTATTATTAGAAAAGGTAAAAGAAGAAACTAAGTACATATATGGTTGAAAAACCTATTTAATTTTGCATGCATAGAATTAGAAGATTGTGAAGAGATTCTCTTTAGCTTAGGAAGATGACCAGTAGATAAAAAATCACTAAAGCAAATTTGTTTGTTAGATAGATAGTTGAGTGGATTACTTAGTGAAATCTAGATCCTAGAAGAAAGAGCTTCCTCGAGGGCTATCAATCTAGATGTTTTAAATAATCAAGTTTATAAAATAGAATAGAAAGTACTTGCATCAATAATCAAAAGGTACTAAAATAGAACACAAGTATGCTTTCTTAAGAAACAGACTAAAAATGATTAAATTAGTAATAGACTAATTAATACTAGTGTTAGAGGGTTGGGGTATGCTTCAAAAAATTATAAAGGGGTCTTTGGACAAGAAGGGACATAAAAAATTAGGTTGGTTGGGGGTAGGTAGGTGAAAATAACTTGCTAGAATTTGTTGCTACAGTGACCATTAGTGTTTAGGCTAACCATTGATGGTTAAGGTGACCATCAGTGATCAAAGTGACCGTTGGTAGTTGAAAATACCATTGATGGTTACTGTGTGTAGATCTAGGTTGCTAAAGAGGTTGATTGATGGGATCACAAAGTAAGATTCTGGGAGTTGGGTAGGTGTTGGACTAGATGTGAAAAGAAAATAAAGTAATTGAATATTGAAAAGCAAATACTTATCTTGCATAAGGTGGACTAGATGGATGCTTGAGGTGGTTGACTCATTGATGGAGTCTGATGAGATTCTAATAGAGTAATGATACTTGGTACTTTGATAGAGCTATGGTGGTAAATTATCTCTCTAATGTAATAGCTAGTTTTCTAGATTGTTGATGAAAATTAAAGAGAATTATGGATGCACAAGATCTTGACAATAATTACAGATCTTGTAAATTTCACATCTTTGTTCCTCTCTTATTATAGGGAAGGCAAGAGAGTTGTAACAAGGTGTAAACTAGGCCTTCTAATTTTAACTCATTAATGTAATGGATTGCACATGGATGAGGACAAGTTATTTTTAGAAAAATAAGGTGGGTGAGTTTGCATGTTCTTGGTTGAGGAGGTGCATCTTGACTGTTAGTGGTCAAGGTGATTGTTGGTGGTCAAGGGTGAAGGGTCAAAATAGGTAAAAGGTAGGGTTCAACTAGTTTAGTCAAACTAACTATGGGTAAGCTTGGTTAGGGGTTGGAAGGTTAGATTGGTCCCAAGAGGGTCCCAAAGTGGTCCAAGGGAATTACAACATTCAAAATCATGGTTTGTAGATTTTTTGTGTCTAAATTTTCCCCCTTTTTATTATATGCCTTCAAATCAACCAATTGTAAAATAAAAATTGATACTGGTCAAAGGTCTGATGGCTTTGAGTATGGGAGGAGGTGTTCCCCCTCAAACTAGGAGGCAATGAGGTAAATAAAAATTAGATGTAGGTTTGATAAGGTGGGTGAAGGTGAGGATGAAGGTGGACATCATGAAGGTGGGTGATAGGTTGGGCACTGAAGTGAAAAAAATCACATAAATTGTGACAAAAAGTGCAATAGCCAAGATCATGCATAGACTAGGTGGCCATAGTTGAAAATAGTAAAGGTCAGTTCTAGGAAAATAAGTGACCAATGTATTGCATGACCATAATTTAGGAATGGTGGTTGGGTACACCTATTAGTCTCCTAGACAAGTTTAGTGTTTCTATGGGTATCTGAGGTAGGAAGTTCTCCCTTGAAAAACACAAATAGGTCAAGTGTCACAGTTATCTGAAGTAAAAAAATCTCTTAAAAAGACACAAATAGGTCAAGTAAGCATGAGATGGTGTAATTTTAAAAGGGTCAACATGGTAATATTATCACTATGGTCAAAGGAATAGGCAAAAAGTGTCATAAAATGCATGCTAGCTAGGCTGAAATGGACCAAAGATGAGATGATGAGGTAGTTGGGGTGGGTGGAGAAGGTAATCTCCATGGGTGGGTAAAAAATAATGGGTGGTTGTTGTTAAAGAGGTATCTATTAAGGGTAATGCAATAAGGTGAGCATCATAATTGTCAATGTTCAGGGTACTCAGGGGTGACCATTAATGGTCACCCTGACCATCGATGATCAGGGTGGAAACCCTAAAAATCCATAGGGTAAAAGTGAAAATATAATCAATTTTCACTCATTTTACTTTTGTGATTGGTTGAATTTGAGTTCTATTTTTTAGTACTTAATGGTTAAGGTGCTTGTTGAGGGTGTTTTTTGAGTTGGAGGGTGGACCGTTAGTTGAGGTGACTAGTCAGGATGCAGGGACCATGTGGGCACAGATGAAGATGAACAAGCCTAGGACTAACTCCATGGTGGTGGTTATGAAATGAGGTAGGGTGTGTCTTAAATTTTATAGATAGGCATGAATTTATGCATTTGCATTGGTTGAGGAGGTTAGAGTAGGTTTAAATTAGTGGTATTAAACTGGTATGCCCTAGTTAGGGCTTTTAGAGAATGTGGGTAAATTTGAAAGCAAATTTAGGAATTTATAGGGTGGGTAGATAGCTTGTGTTGGGTAAGAATTTAGGTTAACTAATTAGGGTTTTTATCTTACCATTTGGTTAGTTTGTAGGGTAGATATTGGATGGTGGAGCTTGATCTTATTTTAATTCCTAGTTCTTGATAGGTGGGTGTGGTGGGCCAATTCCCCCTCCCCCCGACTAGGGTTGCCATGGGGGGAAGTGCCCCTGAAGAAATTTTTTGTGAAAAAGACATTATAAAATATTGTAATTTCATAGTGAATCTGGACCATTTACTATTAGGTTTTAAATCTAATGGTAGAAATTAAGTTAGTGCATTTTTGCCCTAATTTATAACCCTCCTTTCATATGAGGGCATTGTAATCAAGCAATAAAAAAGTGAGAGAGTAAAGAGGATATTGTAGTGGATGTATTGGTTTTTCCCTTCATTTGTTGGACTAAATAATAAGGACTAGCATTTTTTGTGTGGATGTATCCCATATTGGGTGAACCATGTTAAATCTATGTCTCTATTTTATTATGTTTTCTTAATTTTAATTATATCTTTATTTCATTATTATTTCTCTACATTATATATTCCTAACAACTGGTATCAAAGCCCAAGGTTTATTTGGTAGATAAACTCATAGAAAAAGAGGTTTCCTAGTTCAAGTGGGAACAATGGTAGAAAAAGGTAAGTTTAAGGTTCAGAAGTTTAATGGCCAAAACTACCAGCTATGGAAGATGCAAATGGAGGACTATCTATATCATAAGGATCTTTGCCTACCATTGGATGGAATAGCAAAGAAGCTAGGAACTATGAATGATGAAGACTAAGATGTTCTTGATCGAAATGCACTAGGAACAATATGACTGTGTTTGGCAGTATCGATGGTCTTCAATATTTAAAAATAAAATATAATAGTAGATGTGATAAAGGCATTAGATAGAGTGTATAAAAAGCCCATATCCTCCAACAAGGTATTTATTATGAAACATTTATTTAATCTATAAATGTTAGAAGGTGGGTCTATTGTTGACCATTTAAATGAATTTAACATTGTCACAAATTAGATAAGTTCTATAGGAGTAATTTTTGATGATGAGGTTAGGGCTCTTTTGGTTCCATGCTCATTACCAAAAATCTAGAATGTCTTGGTCATGGTCATGCGTAATTCTATCTCTATCTCAAACTCTTTAAAGTTTGATGATGTTATTGGTGTTATCTTTAGTGAGGAAATGTGATGGAAAAGCACATGTAAGACATCAGGTAATGTTTTGACTATGGAGAACATGGGAAGACAAAAGGATAGAGGAAAGGGCCCAGAGAATCGTGGGAAGTCTAAAATGGGTAGATCTATATCTAGAGGAACATTAGTGTGTTAGATTTGTGGGAAGAAAGGACACTTGAAAAAAAGATTATTAGTTTCAAAAAGGAAAACAAGGAGATGGACAATAAGATAAAAACCAAGAAGCAAATGTAGTAGGTGATGTGTTACAATATGCTTTAATCCTTTATTTAGATAATATTAATGATTCTTGGGTGTTATATTTAGGGGCTTCATTTCATGCTACACCCCATAAGAAATATTTTCAAGACTATTTTCAAGGCGATTTCAGGTAGGTTTATTTGGGTGATGGTGAACCCTATAAAATTGTAGGAAAGGGTAAGATACAGATAAAATTATAGAATTGAAAGAAATGGTTGCTGAAAGAGGTGAGGCATGTTCCTGAGTTGAGAAAAAATCTAATTTCAGTAGGGTAGCTAGGAAGTGAGGGCTACATAGTTACATTCATAATAAATTCATGGAAGGTCACTAAAGGATCACTGGTAAGGTAAAAAGGAGAGAAGTTAGGTACATTGTATTTATCTAATGGTGATGTTGACTCTTCTATTTCTATAGCCTCTATAAAAGTAGATACAAAATTATAGCACCACAGAATTGGGCACATGAGTGAGAAGGGGATGCAAGTTCTCGACTCAAAGAATTTGTTTCAAGATTTGAATGTGGATTTAGATTTATATGAGCATTGTGTGTATGAAAAATAGAAGAGATTCAGAGTTCTCAAAGTTAGGAGGATAAATAAGGATGAAAAATTAGATCTTGTGTATACAAATGTATGGGTACTGGCTCAAGTAACATCTCTTGGTGGATCTTCTTATTATGTTACTTTTATCGATGATGAAACTAGAAAAATTTGGGTTTATTGCATATGAAATAAATATGATATTTTTGATACTTGTAAGAAATGGAAATCCTTGGTTGAGAATGAGAAAAGAGATAAGTTGAAGTGTGTCAAATTAGAAAATGGAGGTGAATATTGTATCAAGGAGTTTGATAATTACTATTCATCCCATGGGATTCATAGAGAGAAGATGGTTCCAAGAACACCATAAAAAAATGGTGTGTCAAAAAGGATGAATGGGACAATCATGGAGTGTGCAAGGAGCATGAGATTGCATGCAGGGTTGCCCTTATAATTTTGGGTAGATGTTGTGGATACTATTGTTTACTTAATAAATAGAATGCCTTCAAGTCCTTTGGATGGTGGCATTCTAATGGAAGCATGGATAGGTAAAAAGGTATATTATTCCTTTTTAAATACTTTTGGTTGTGAAGCATTTTTCCATATTGATAAAGAAAATAGGACCAAGCTTGAGGCAAAATCCAAGAAATGTACTTTTATAGGATATGTAGTTAATGATTTTGATCACCATTTATGGGATATTGAAAATTGAAAAATCATTAGGAGTAGAGATTGGATGTTTAATGAAAAGGTCATTTATAGAAATTAGTTGTAGGAAAAGAAACAAGAAAATTCAAATACAAAATATGCAATACTTGATGAAATTACTGGAAATGAAATTTCAAAAGTTCTAGAAAATTAGAGTGTGCAACAACTACAACAAGTGCCTCAAACTCCTAGAAGTGTAGTTAGAATATTTACTAGAGTACGTAGACTCCCTGAACATTATTCTCCTTCATTTTATTATTTATTATTGATTAATGGTAGTGAGCCAGAAAGCTTTAAAGAAGTAATGTAGGTAGAAACTAGAAAGAAGTGGGAGTAAGGCATGAAAGAGGAGATGGAATCCTTGGTACATAACCAAACTTGGGATCTGTTTCAATTGCCTATAGGTAAAATAACATTATAGAATAAATAGGTTTATAGGTTAAAGGAATAATATGGAGGAAAAAAGAGGTACAAGGTTAGACTTGTTGTAAAGGGGTTTGCACAAAAGAAAGGTATTGACTTTAATGATATATTTTCTCCAGTAGTTAAAATGACTTCTATAATAATTTTTTTTATGTTTAGTAGCAGTAGAGGATTTGCACCTTGAACAATTAGATGTTAAGACTGCATTATTTCATGTTGATTTGGAGGAGGAAATATATATGGAGCATCCATAAGGATACAAAGTCAAAAGTAAGGATAAAATGGTGTATAGGTTGAAGAAGAGTTGTATGGCCTAAAACAAGCTCCAAGATAGTGGTATTTGAAATTTGACATGTTTATGATAGAGTAAGGTTATAGTAGATGTCATTCTAACCAATTTTTTTATTTTAAAAGATTAGATAATGGTAGCTATATTATCTTGTTATTATATGTAGATGACATGCTTATTGCAGGGTCTGACATGCATGATATAAATGAGCTAAAAATAAAACTAGAAAATTCATTTGCAATGAATGATTTGGGTGTTGCAAAGCAAATCCTTGGTATGAGAATAATAAGAGATAAGAAAAATAGGAAATTGACATTGTCTCAAGAATATTACATCAAGAAGGTGTTAGTCAAGTTTAATATGCAAGATGTAAAACTTGTGAGCACACCTTTGGGAGGGCACTTCAAATTAAGTAAGGAAAAATTTCCTAAAACATAGGAAGAAATCAATTACATGACTAAAGTGTCATATGATTCAACGTTGGAAGTTTAATGTATGTTATGGTGTGAAATATACCAGATATTGCTCATGTAGAAGGAGTTATCAGTAGGTTTATGAAAAATCTAGGAAAAGAGCATTAGGATGCAGTCAAGTGGAATCTCATGTACTTGAGAGGGACTACTGATATACATTTGTGCTATGAAGGTTTAGATGTTATCTTACAAGGATATGTTGATGCAGACATGACTGGATATTTATATGGCAAGAGAAGCACCACATGTTATGTATTCACTATTGGTGACACAATAGTTAGTTGGATTTCAAAATTACATAAGATAGTTTCTTTGTCAATTACAAAGGTAGAATATGTTACAGCTATAAAAGCTAACAAGGAGATGATATGGATGCAATGGTTTATGGAATATTTGAGACATAATCAAGATGATTGTAGGTTGTATAGTGATAGCTAGAGTGTGATTTATTTAGCAAAGAACTCAACATTCCACTCAAGAACCAAACATATACAACTCAGGTATCACTTTATTAATTCAGTTTTGGAAGATGGTCAACTGAAGTTGGAAAATATCCATGAGTTAGAATATTATAGATATGTTAACAAAGGTAGTCACTAAAGATAAGATGGAGATTTTTTCAGCTTCAATAGGTCTTCAAGGATAATAAGGAAGATGAGAAACATGTCAGGGTCAAATTTCAAATAAAATTATAAGTAAGAGTTGTAGTGGAGTTGCAACAATCAGTCTCCAAGTGGGAGATTACTGGATGGTGGAACTTGATCTTATTTTAATGCCTAGTTCCTAATAGGGGTTATGGGGAGGCAATGCCTCCCCACTAGGGTCACCATGGGGGTCAGCACCCCTAAAGTAATTTTTTTGTGAAAAATGCATTGTAAAATATTGTAATTTCATACTTAATCTAGACCATTTACTATTAGGTTTTAGATCTAATAGTAGATATTAACTTAGTGCATTTTTTACCTAATTTATAACCCTCCTTTGATATGAGGGCATTGTAATCAGGCATTAAAAAAGTGAGAGAGTGAAGATGATATTGCAGTGGATGTATTGTAGGTTTTTCCCTTCATTTATTAGATTGAATAATAAGAAAGACTGGTAGTTTCTGTGGATGTAGCCCATATTGGGTGAACCATATTAAATCTATATCTCTATTCTGTTATGTTTTTTTATTTTCAATTCTATCTTTATTTTATTATTATTTCTCTACATTCTATATTCCTAATAGTAGGTAGCGTTTGGGTGTTCCATCTTCAAAACACCCATAGTGACCATTGACAGTTAGGTCTGACCATCGATGGTCGATACCCTAGAAAACATGGGTGCCTAATCATTGGTGGTCACCATGACCATTTTTGGTTGACAAGGTTTAAAATATAGGTTTAGAAAACTAAGTTAAAAATATGCTAAGGCAAAATAAATGTTCATTTTATAGGCATAGGCTTACATTCTAGAAATCGAACTGTAGCAAATAGATGGGTAGGATAGATAATGGAATAGGTCAATTATGTAAAGGTTAGGTTAGATGATATTGGTGTAGGTGACTAAATCATGCTTCTAACTTGGTTTAGGTTAGGGATAAGATATAGATGCACAATTGTATGACATGTATCTTTGTAAATAAATAGTAAGGGATGATCCCAACTGACTAGGCCCACATGGAGGAGGTGGGGTTAGGAGTGATGAGGCACTATCAATATGTTCCTTAAGATGCATCTATGGTCATAGTTCTCATCAAGAGATGGGATCCTTCTATGAACACCTTTCTATTACTGACTATAGAGATGACTATCTTTCCCAAGGATGTTCATAGGATCACTCGAATTCTACTTCAAGGTGATCCAATCTACCATATAGAGCATGAGGATCAGGATGATCATATCAAGTTGCTATATGGAGATGAGAGTGATCACATTAGATGGTATTTTGTGGGGTTTAAGTACAATGATTTGTATGGGAGGGATCTAGGTGAGAGGAGACTCATGACCATACTCATGATTGTCATTACATGCTTTTTACTTCTCAACTCAATCAATGGGAGGTTTCCATACCTGCTACTAGGGGTGTTGGTTAAGCTATTATTGGGGTAGACTATATTTGGTTAGGTGCCTATTCTCTTAGTATAGATATACAAGTAGTTGTGGGGGTTCAGGGCCCATAGGGGATATGGTATTAGTGTTGGCTTAGTTCTACATTATTAGGCCTATGAGCACATTCAGGTGCTAAGGATAGTAAGATTTCCATGGGTAGGGTACACACAAATTGATTTCTTAGTTAACTTTATGTGGTGTAAGGGTGACTTTATTGCATTAGGTGTATGGGGTGATGCACACAATTTTGAGTGGTTTATGGGTGCACTAGGTGCACTAGTGATAAGGGGCATCACCTAGAGGCCTTATGTCTAGTTTCTAATATGGCTAAGCTATAGGAGGTAGACACTCTCCTTTTAGAGATATAGATGGATATTTGATAGGTGGGATGGGGAGGTGGAGATAATCCCATTTGATAGGGTACATCGATAGTTTAGCTTGGTATAGGGCATTCCAAATCCATTCCCTAGGTATAGGTGAGAGGATTCAGAGATCATACTATCAGATCCACACCCTATGCCAACTTTGCTAGACTATGAGGAGCTACTAGCTAAGGCACAGATAGATGATGATAATTTTCATAGATGGGTACATGGCATGGTACCAACTCATATATGAAACTATAGACATTGGCAAAGATGATGAAGGTGTGAGGCTAATGGTCATAGATTTGGTTGGTCATGATGGACATATAGGAGTAACTTTAGCTACTACACAGGGATAGGTGACAACACTACAAGGGTAGGTTGTCATATTATAGGGATAAATTGCTACACTATAGGGTCATATTTCTACCTTTGAGGGTCAATTTATTACTATGATAGGTGAGAAGGATCAAGCTAGGACATTAGTAGGCTTGATGACCTAGGAGAGGGATTATTTGAGGTAGAGAGGGGTAGGATTAGTAGCAGCACAAACAAGGCCACTAGGCACCATCACTATAGCATGACATCTAGCTACAGTGGAGGAGATACAATACTATGAGGCCATAGTTTTGACACAGTATCTATAGGAGCCTCGATGGGGTGAGTATAAGGCTAGTGTGGTGACACCAGGGTAATGGGTAGCATTTGTATCTAGATAGATAGGGGAAACTAGGGGATTAGTAGGTAAAATAAGTGGGTAGGCTCCAAGATCTAATGGTGCTTTGGGGGCATTGGCATCCTTAGGGTCTAGATATATCTAGATTATGAAATTTTGCATATCATTTTGATTCTAGCCTATGAGTTGATGTAGTGAGATGTATATTTTTGAGAGAGATTGATGTCTCTATACTTGTACACATTATTATGCTATTTGACTCTTGAGTTATACATATGATCTTTATTTATGCTCATGTTCATGGTTTGATTTTTTTAATGCTCATGGTGTGATGTTTATATTACTTGTGGATGTTGCTTATGATATGAATGTTAGACATTAACATAGAATTAGCTAGGCATGAAATGGTTTTAATTTATGGTTATACTTATGACATGCTAACTTTTAATGAGTATATACTACATTTATTTTAGGCCTAGACATGTGGTGGAAAATGGTTGATTATTTAAATGCTCATGGGTGTTATCATGCTTGGTATGGTTGTGATTATGATGTTGCTTATGACACACATATATATGCATGTTATGATCATGGTTGTTGATATCTTGATTAAGGTAAAGCACATGAGGTAAGGTAAATAACAGCACTAGATGGGAGAATAAAGAATATAATCAAGAGACAAATGCCTTAATGAAAATATCAACTAGTCATGATAGGATATGAAGAGAGTATGATGCTTCTTCATTGACAAGGACTAAAATAAAACCAAAGTTGGATCAACTTAAAGAACATAAGCCATTTGAATGCTTCACATTAGTATTAGTTAGTTGGTTAAAAGGTGTCTTGACCACATGATGTTAAGTAATCTCAAAAATACCTTGCTTATAATGAGTAAAGGGGATATGGGTGAAAATTGAACCTACTTGTGAGACTAGCATGCCTCTTCTATAGGTGTCTAAAGAGTTAGTATAAGCAAGTCTATGCCAAATTATGTATATTGATCGATGTGAGAAGTCTACTTGTGAAATCTAATTGTGGCTTCCACCTTATTATGTTGTTTGAGAGCCAATTATGACTTTCCAAATTAGTTTTATTTTGTTGTGATTATGATAATGGGTCTTTTGTTGATTGATGCATATGAGAAGCTGATCAATACAAGAATATTCTAAGAAATTGTTATGATTTTGATAAAATACTTTACTCAACCATCCCTCAAGGAAGTGGTATGAGTTTATTTTTTTTGTCCAATGATTTTTGATAGCTATCCTTCAAGGGAGCGATCCACCTTACGTTTTGGCAATTTTAGATAAATTTTCAATAGTTATCCTTCAAGGGAGCAGTCTGTGAATTCTAGAAATGACCCATGAAATCTAATCATATGGGTTTTTACCTTTTTATTTATTTGATTTTACTTGACATATAATTGCTTAGGCTGGCTTATGGGTTCACCTTTATGAAGGAAAAACTAAAATCACAAGAAGGTTGATTAGGTGTAAAAAGGTTTAGGTGACAATGATCATGGGAATCCATCCTGTACAGGGGTGGAAAGTAGCATGAGAACCATGCCATGGGTAGAGACATGATACGCATTATTGAAGATAAGGCTATATTGGTGATAGATAATCACATGATTCAGTTATAATTAGTTGCCCCTAAACTAGGGATATGGGATGTAGGTAGATAGAAAGGGATGAGCTTAAGTTAGATAAAAGTTTAGCTTTGTCCTTCTTATCAAAATAAAATATGTAGATGTGAAGCATTGAGGGGCTTAGGTTCTAAGTGACCTTCGAGAGAATACAACTGGTAAGCTCCTGATCTATACTTGTGGGTTATGATATAAGGTCCAAGCCAATTGAAAGCAAACTTGCCCCACTTACTTTTCTTTATATTAGTGACATGTTGGTTTTCATTTAGGATGATGTCTCTAATACTAAATTCTTACACTTTAAGGTGATTTTTATAGGCATGCTTGATGTTTTCTTGGTATACATGGAGATGGATAATTGCTACTAAATATGCTCATCAAGTAGCTTGAGTTGGGCTAAATGGTGCTGACAATAATTATCCTCAAAAATGAGTTCTTAAAAATATATGCAAAGAGGGGATTTGGACTTTAAGAGGCAAGATGGCCTCTACTCCAAACACAATAAAAAATGGGGTATCACCTATATGGGTTCTAATGCTAGTACGATATGTCCATAAGGTGAAGGGGATGTACAAATGGCAATCCCAACTAGATGCATTGACCATTTTAGTAAGCATGTTATTAAAAAAAATTAGAGGCCTTAGCTTACCCATTTACATGGGGTGATAAGGAGAGGAGAAGCTTAACTTAATGTTGAATGCATCACATAAACCTAGAATTGATTGTTTTTAAAGGATTTACCATTATCAGTGATAATCTTATGAGGAACACCAAAGTGGTAGATGATATGATGGTTGATAAAGTCGATAATCTTTTCCACTTTGGTTGAGACCAGAGGAATAGCCTCAACCCACTTGGTAAAATACTCAATCACAGTGATGATAGATTGGTGTCATTACAAATAGTGAGGGTTAATTTCACCAATAATATATAGGCCCCATTATGAAAAGGGCCAAAAATCAATGGAAAATCAAAGACTGTGGATAGGTTCCTGATGCAAATTAGCATGTTGTTGACAATTGACACACTTTTTATCATAATCAAAACAATATTGGTTAAGGGTAGGCTAGTAGTATCTCAGGTGAAGGATATTCTTAGCTATGGTGAGGCCACTAAAGTAGCCTCCATAGATACCATCATGTATTTCCTTGATAGTGTGAGAGGTTTCATGACTTTGTAGGCAATAGAAGAGAAGACCATTAAAGCCATGTTTGTAAAAGATAACTCCTAATATGGTATAGCATGAGGTAATCTTGATAAATTCTCTTCAATCATTCCTAGAGAGGATAAAAGGAACTATTCCAAGGTTAAGATAGTCAAAGGTATGTTGATATCAGAGGTTAGGTTAGGTCTCCTTGATATTAAAAATGGTGCGATAATCTGGTTTGAGATAGGAAGGTTGGTTAAGTCTATGGATAATGATAGATATCTTATAATCTAAGGGTGTAGATGCGATCTAAGAGGTGATGTAATCCATGGTATCATCAAACTTATTTGTATATTGATACATTGATTAGATGTTGTAGTGCTCAAATAATGTTAAGAGTTCATCAACTAGTTGTTTGTACTATTATAGAACATCATTCTTACACTAGTAATATCTATTTATTTGATTGACCACAAGCCGGGAGTCACCAAATACATTGATTGTTTTGAATCCTAAGGCTAAGGTAATCTAAAGGCCTATCACTAGGGCTTTGTACTTAGCCATATTATTGGTACATTTAAAACCAAGCTTGAAGGACAAAGGGAGAGGTTCACCAACAAAGGGGATAAGGATGATACCAGCTCCCCCACCACGTTGACACTTTAATCCATCAAATAACATGGTGACTTGATAGGTAAAATCCACTTGAGAGAGGATCATAATGGACTCATCAAGGAACTCAAGAGGAGGAAGTTGATTGTCTACTAAATGTGCTTCAGCCAATTGGTTGGTAATGACTTGCCCTTTAATGGACTTTTCTTGAAGGAATTAAAGGTCAAACTTAGCTAAGAGCATGAGCCACTTAGCCATACATTGGTTTTGGTATGGCTTGGAGTGCATGTACTTGAGTGGGTCAATGTTTGTATGACATAAGTTCTAAAGTTAAAAAGGTAGTTTTAAAGTTTGGTGGCCATGAAGACTAAATCTAAGCAAAGTTTCTTGATATGGGTATACTAAATCTTATAATCTACAAGCATGTGGCTAATGTAGTATACAACTTGCTCTCTATATTTCTTATCCTTATGAGCAAGCATTACCCCTAGGGAGTTGTCAGTGGCGAAGATATAAAAGTAGAAAGGTTGGTCATCCTTGGGAGGGGTGAGGATATGTGGAGATAAAAGGTACTCTTTAAATGAATTAAAGGCCTTAGATAGTTGTTATTCCACTTAAAAGAGACATCCTTCTTTAGAAGGTGGTGGAAGGGATGACATCAGTCCAAAATATGGGAGATAAAATGATGAATGGATTGAAGCTTCTCCTGTAAGCTATGGAGTTTTTTAAGGTTGGTTGGAGGAATCATGTTGAGGATGGATTTTATATTGGTAGGATCAAACTTGATTCCATGAAGGGAGATAATGAAACCAATAAGCTTTCTTGACAAGAACCCTAGAATGCATAGACATGGTATTAGATGAGGCATTCAAATATGATATTAAGAACAACTAAGTTATCTTTTCAGAGTTTGGATTTTTTGAAAGGTCATCCACATAGTCCTCAATAATCCTATGGATGATGTTATGGAAGATATAGGTCATGACATGTTGGTAGGTCACACCATCATTCTTTAGTCTAAAAGACATGACCCTATAGCAAAAGATTCCCCAAGGGGTGGTAAAGGTGGTTTTATGCTAATATTCAAAGGCAATCAAGATATTAATGTATCCCAAGAATCTATCCATGAGAGATAACATCTCATGGTTGGCTATACAATCAACTAGTTGGTTGATGCTCGATAGAGGAAATTCATCTTTAGGGAAAGTGAGGTTGAGGTCATGAAAGTGTACATAAATGTGTATTTATATTATGGCTTTGGTGATAGGTATAACATTTGATACCCATTGAGGGTAGTTAATGGGCTGAATGAAATTGATAGATCAAAGACACTAGAGCTTTTCTTTGATAAGAAGGGCTATGTGATGGTGCATGCATCAAAGCTTCTACTTGATGGGCTTGGCATCATGGTTAGTGATTATGTTATTGGTATCAATGGGTAGGTCAATTCTAGGCATGTTTTTATAAGATCGAGTGAATGATATGTTATGGTCTTGAAGGAAAAAATGGAAGTCCTGAAGTTCCTTGACATTCAATGATTGGCTAAGTTTGACAATGCAGGAGTTGTTCAGAGTGCGCAAGTTGATATCCATGGTGGATTTTTTCAACATGGTGGAGATCTCAGTTATTTATGGATTGAATAATTTGGGGCACCAAAATAGGTGATAATAGAATCATCATCTTGACACTAAATAGTTTTAATGTAAGAGATTCTTCTCCTATCATCTCAATATGGGTCAAAGGTTGATCATGTTGATTAAAAAATGTTAGGTGGAATGATGTCATCATCTTCACACATAGATGGTAAAGAGGTAAGAGAGGAAGGGGTATATTCCTCACCAATGGTGATAGTAGGTGGTTTGTGTTTCTTCTTGTTAGGTAGGATGAAACCAAGGCCATGCTTCTCATGATTTTTTCTAGTTTCAATGGTGACTAGCTCATGTGGGCCATGCTCATATCACCCAAGACCAAAGCCTTTCCAAACATAGTGATGGAGGTATGTTTTGGTGAAGCTCAATTTATCCAGGTAGGAGAAACCATAGGTATATAGCCTAGGTGAAAGAGAGATGGTATAAGCACCAAGGGCTTTGTTAAGTCCCCCATAAACAAAATGGGTCTGATGATGGGGAGGTCTAAGGGGAATGATAGTTTTGACATTAGGGTCATATTAAAATTGTTTGGTGAGTTTCCCATGCTTATGTGGAGTAGGGAAAGAGTAAAGGGATAAAATGCAATACTACCCAAGTTAAAGGTGATGGAACACTAATTTCAAAGGTTCCATGGTGGGGATTTGGTCTAAAGGGATATAGGAACTAATAGATGCCTCATTAGTGGAAGGGGATATGATATCTGCTATGGTGGTTGAAGGTTGGGTTTTAGCTATTGAGGGTGTGCTAGATGAGGGTATGAGTACATCATTAGGGTGATAGGTCATGTTTTATATCAAGAAAGGACTTGGGTCAGCTTAGATGGTAATGACTTGGCCTTCATGTTCAAACTTAATACAATCATGAAGGGTGGAGGGGATAAAACCCATAACATAGATCCAGGGTCATCCCAATAAGACATTGTATTATAATTCTCCTTCCACTACATAGAAAAGTTTGGGGAGCGTGTGGGGTCCTAAATGGATGTGAAGGACAATAGTTACCAAGGTATTGGCCATGGTATCTTTGAAGGAGTGAAGGATGGTTGAAGATTTAGACATGATAATATTTGGCAAGTTGAGTTAGTTATAGGTGTGTGAGGAGATGATGTTAATGTTGGCTCCCCCATCAATCATGATCTATTTGATGTAGGTTTGGTTAATGTAAGTAGTGATAAAGAGAGGGGGATCTAGGTCCTTAGGATGGATGGAGAGTATTTTTTAATCCTTGAAGGTAACAAGGTTAGAAATTTTAAGGGTGCCAACAAAGGCTACTAAAGGTTGAGGGTCTTTAAGTTGGATATCAATAGATTGCAAAGCCTCTATTAGTGTTTGGTAATGATGTGGAGACGTAGAGATCAAATCATACAAGCTCATCCTCATTGGGGTTTGATAAATTTTCTCGAGGATAACTCTCCTAATGGATTTTGAGGGTTTAGATTGGGAGACACCTAAAATAGATACCTTGGGTTTGGTTAAATACAAAGATATTTGGGTGTGGGTTGGTTGGGAGGTTGAAGATGGATACATCCATAGAATGGACACCTTAGCCTTCCCCTTGTCCTTCTGTTGTGATCTCATGACCAAGTTGATAGTATGGATAGAAGGATAGGTTGGGGTAGGAGATATATTAGACTCATCTTCACTCTGAGGTGAGAGTGGAGGAGTGGGTAAGCATTGGGTAGGTATGGTTATTGGTTGCATTGGTATGGGGCCCATAAGAGGTTCATATATTAATATATTATCCTTGTTGTAGATCTGGTGGATAATGGTTTAGAGAGATTTTTAGTTATCTTTGTTATGGATGGTTGTCTTATGATAAGAACACACAAGATGGTCACTATACCATATGGGTTTTGAATCAAGAGGGTCAAAGGATCTGATTCGAGGTAAGGCTAGACAATAAGTTTGCAATAACCTATGAAAAATGGTCGAGGTGTAGTGAACTTTGCTTTGATGGTTGAGGTAGAAGGTTTCTAATAAATAGATTTTATGGTAGGTATTTTGGGTAGGGTGGTGCACTTGGTTGATGGCATCGATTTAGGCAAGGAGGTTGATGAGTTATAGGTGGAAGATCACAAGGTAGTTAGCTTAGGTATGGTTGATGCAGTGAAAAGAGGAGAATCATAAAGCAACTATGAAGGTATGACCAAAAGAGGTGGAAGTGTTATGTTACAGATGATTGGGTTTCTGCTCAAGGTAGAGTGATGAGGCCCCAAAATGGAGGGCAAGGTTTGGGGAGGTAAAATTTAAACCTTTGGGCCTTTGGGTAGTTTTGCCTCATTGGTTGATTTGAGTTAGTTCTTGGTTGGTTTGGAATAATTTAGGTTTAGTATCATAAATGGGTGGATAAGGCTTGGTGTATGGAGGATACTAAGGGTATTGATCGGTTTGGTCAATTTGGTTTGAGAAGGTGATTTGGTCATTTGGGGTTTATGTGCCCTTGATGGCTAAGGGATTGTGAGACTAGTAGAAGTTATTATTGGTTTGATTGATAGGGTAGGAGTTTAGATAGTTAAAGTCATGGGTTGGTATATTAGAGGTTATTTCTTGGTGATATAAGGTATCCCTAATTTATACCAAAAGGTAACTCAATCCATGTCAGGGTTGGAGATAAATTCCAATTTTTACACTAGCCTAAAGAATGGTTTGTAGGTTGTTTTAAATCCCTAAATAGTGGAACTGAAAGATAAGCCCCTAGGTGGAGACAAAGGTATAGTAACCTCATATTATTCCTAAATAAAAAGATGCAAGGTTGATATAGGTGGCTCTTCTATGGGAGGATTAGACATGGGGGTTTCCTTTTTAGGAATGACTTCTGAAGGGGGAGTAGGTTGCTCGGTAGTTGAGGGTAAAGATAGGGTGGTGATAGTTGATTGTTCCAACATGTTAGTTGAAAAGGAGGATAGTAGATCCACTACCTCAATAAGTGGAGGGGGAGAGGATGGCACTTCCTCAATTTGGGTTTCTGAAGGAAAGGAAGGTAAGTCCACTACCTCAATAGATTGAGGAGGTGGAGAATCAAAAGATTGGGTACTAAGAGGTTCAGTAATGAGTGCATCAAGGACCATGTTAACTATATGGATATCATGAGAACATTCAACATTATTTCTCTCATTCTTGGTATAAGCATGGTTTGGGAAGGGTTGGGTGAATATGTCAAGGTCTTGGTTTGATGGTGCATTAGGATTGTCTAATATAAGTTCCCCCTTATCAATAAGGTATTATACAAGGCTTTTAAAAGTGTTGTACCTATTGACATCATGTTATATTACCTAATTAAAGGCACACAAATCATTCTCATTGAACCAACTAGGTGTAGGATGAGACGCATCAAACTACTAAGGAGGTTTGATAGGAGGAAGTTAAATGATGTTGGCTTTCAATAACTTCTCCAAGATAGAGGCATAGGATTCTCCAAGTGGAGTGAATTGATTCTAGTTGTTACAATTTTGGTTCCTCATGTTTTACTTTGAGGAACTAGAGGAATTTGGTTGGTTTATGGAAGGTAGAGGAATAGTTTTGAGGACAACCACATTCACAACTCCCTTACTCCTAGTATTGGTATTGGATTGGTTATTCAATTTGGTAAAAGAGGCCTCATTGGTTTTATATATGGAGTTCTTGTTTTTGAGATTTAGCTTTCCTTCATTAATGGCTTGGTTCTCTAACTTATGTGCCATGGTAAAATATTCATCAAAGGTTTAGACTATTTGGACATGCATTGTAGAGGAGATATGCTTAGCACATGCTCGAGCAAAGAGCTCTATGAGTTTAGGTTGAGGTAAGGAAAAGGAAAGTTGGTTAATTAAGCTCCTTCATCAAGCTACAAAATCAGAAATGGATTCATCCTCAAACTATTGAATAGATTAGAGGTCAATGATAGAAACTTTCTTGGAGATATTGATCAAAAATTGGTCCAAAAAGGTTTGAGCAAATTGGGTGAAGGAGAAAAGGGAGTGTTTGGGTATGACACTATACCAATCCAATGTAGAACTAACTAGATACATGGGGAAGGTGTGGAAAAGAAAGGAATCATCATAGGTGATGAGATAGAAACCATGCCTAAATGCCCTAAGGTGCTATTGGGGATCCTCCTTACTTTGAAATTTAAAAAACTTAGTAAGTTCCCATTGGGGAGGATATGGCCTGATAGGTACAGATGGATGGATGGGCTCATTACAGATTTGGTCATATGATAAGATGTTTTTAGAAATAAAAATGGATGATTCTAAGGTGGCCATCTTGTCCATAAACATATTCATTAGGTCTACATGGGGTTGTGCACCTAGAAGGTTATAAGATGCATACTAATACGGTGGTTGGGAGATATACTAATAGTGGGTAGAAGGTTGGGAGGCTACCACATACTGATAAGAGGATGTCAATAGTCAGGTGGAAGATACATAAGGGTAGGTATATGTAGGTGTTTGGGTAGTGGGTATAGGTACATGTCCTTACAGGTTAGGTATATAGCTAAAGTTTGGTAGAATGGGTGCTTGTTGAATAGAAGCGGTAGTTGGGTTGGTGACTGATGAAAGGGTGGTGACCCTTGTACTGATTGGTGGCAAGGTAGAGGGTATAGACACCACAAGGATTTGATGTATAGTAGTGGTCAATGGATTTGGGGTAGCTAAAGGAAGTTTGGTAGTGCTAGAGGTAGGCACTCCTATTGTGGAAGAGTGGTTGGTAGGAGTAGAAGGTATAAGGGCAATGGTAGTTTAGGTTGGTTGGTTTTTTATGGTAGTTTTGAAGGGGTTATTAGTTTATGAGGAAGCTTGGGTATTCAACATCTGGGTAGTAACCATGTCAATAGAGGTACTCCCTATGAGGTGGAGAGGCATGCCATAAGGTGGGTCTATAGGTGGAGTTGAAGCCAGGATATGGTAAGACATAGTTGTAAGATAATGTTGCAGGGCTACAAGATTGTTATCTAGGAAAGCAAAAAAATCCATATCTCCTTGAGGAATCTCTCAAGGGAAATTAGGACTTCCCAAGGGTAAGGAGAGTCTACTAGTTTAAAAACCTAGTCCATGGATGAAAAGGTAGGTTGGGTTGGTGATGGGTTTTGCTCTGCAAGGTCTCTTTATTGTTGGTGAGTGAGAACCATATGAGAAAGAGCAGATAGAAAGTACAAAAATCCTCACTACTCAAACAAAGAGAAGATAATTAATGACCAAATAAATAAAATCACACTCTAAAATAAATGTTAAGCCCTATAGTTTTAATCAATCTCACTTTTGGATTATGCCTTAAGAATTTGTGTGACTGAAGTTGGTTTATAGAGTGGGTACTAAAGAGATAGTCTAAGGTTATGTTTAGGTGCTAAAAATAATCTATAATATTATTAATACATGGCTTGGTATTGGGGCCTGCCCTCTCACTGCATACACCATAGTGATAAGGGTATCAGGTGTTGGGTGCTTAGCCAATATATATTGATGTCCAAAGATTATACTCAACTAGAGAGTTAATTTAGTTCCCCCCTTGGTAATGACCTCCAAGTGGGATTGTCAGGAAAGGGTAAGGTTACCTCTAGGTGATGAAATCCTAGTCAAGTTTTGTCTCAAGTTTGTTTGATGTTTAATTGATGAAATTGGTTTGGTTGAGTGTGTGCAATAAAGAGTGAAGCTATGATAGATTACTTTGTTTTTAAGTTATGTGAACCAAAATTTTGAGTAGTCAATGTATGCACTTGATTTTAAGCCCAAAAGAAACTTTTGATTTTGTTAATGAACATAAAATAGATAAAAAATGCAAGCAAATGATAACCCAAATAAAGACACAAGGGTCCCATCAGGTATGCCAAAATCTTTCAATAAAATTTTGCTTACTATTGGAAAAGAGAAAATAAGAAACTAAGTATGGGTATGGTTGAAAAAATTGCTTGATTATGCATGAATAAAATTAAAATATTGTGAATATATCTTATTTTGCTTAGAAGGATGACCTATAGATAAGAAAGCACTAAAGCAAATTTGTTTGTTAGATAAATAGTTGAGTGGATTGCCTAGTGATAGCTACGTCCTGGAAGCAAGATCTTCTTTGGGGGTTGTCAATCCACACATTTTAAACAATTAGAAATTACTTGCATCAATAATCAAAAGGTACTAAAATTGAACACAAAGATGCTTGATTAAGAAATAGACTAGAAATTATTAAATTAGTAATGATATAATTAATACTAGTGCTAGAGAGCTAGGGTATGATTCAAAAAATTAGAAAGGGGCTTGTGAATAGGTAGAGACATAAAAAATTAGTTTTGGTTGGGGGTACGTAGGTGAAAATAGCTTGTTGGAATTTTTTTCCATAGTGACCATTAGTGGTTAGGATAATTATCAGTGGTTAAGGTGACCATCGGTAGTCAAGGTGACCATCGATAGTTGGATAGACCATTAATGGTTATTATGTGTAGATCTAGGTTGGTAAACAGGTTGATTGACAAGACCACAAAGTGAGATTCCAAGAGTTGGGTAGGTGTTAGGGTGGATGTGAAAAGTAAATAAAGTAATTGAATACTTAAAATCAAATACTTATCTTGTAAAAGGTGTCAACTCGTTGATGGAGTCTGATGTGATTCTGATAGAGTAATGGTACTTTTCACTTTGGTGAAGCTATGGAGGTAAATTGGCTCTCTAATGTAGTAGCTAGTTCTCTATATTGTTGATGAAGATTAACCTACAAAAATATAATTTTGGATGCACAAGCTCTTGATAATGATTGTATATCTGGAAAATTTCACCTCTTTGCTCCTCTCTTCTTATAGGCAAGGCAAGAGAGTACAATAAGGCATAAATTAGGCCTTTTAATTTTAACTCACTCATGCAATGGCTCGCATGATGATGAGGAAAATTTATTTTTAGAAAAGCTAGGTGGGTGAATTTGTATGTTCTTGGTTGAGGAGGTGCACCTTGACTGTTGGTGGTCAAGGTGATTGTTGGAAATCAACTTGACCATTGATTGTTGAGGGTGAAGGGTCACAACAGGTAAAAGGTAGGGTTAAGCTAGTTTAGTCAAACTAACTATGGGTAATCTTGGTTAGGGGTTAGAAGGTTATATTAGTCCTGAGAGGGTCCCAAAGTGGTCCAGGGGAATTATGACATTTGGAATCATAGTGTGTAAATTTTTGGTGTCTACACTAAGGATGGACAATGGACTATAGTCTAGACAAGGACCTCTTAGTGAATCTCAAACTTTCTCAAGATAAAGTTCTTCTCTCCAAGTATAAACCCTAAGAAAATAACTCCTCAATTAGAATAGTGGATGAGCAGATTGAAAAGAAACATAAATGAATAATTAACTCTCTCTCTCTATCTCTCTCTCTCTAATACATGGTAAAAAGAATATGTATATATAACTTAATCTAACCCTAAACCTTTTTAAAAATTTAGCTGACAGTGTTCGCCCAAATTAACCTTATATCATTAATTGATAAAATCAAGTTAGGTCCTGGTCTGGGTCAGCCAAGGCCACCTAGACCTATGACATGTTAATATTAATTTGAATATAGGGTCAACATAGGCCAACATTGTTTAGTAAATGTCAAAAAGGGTTATTAGTTTAGGTATGGGTTGAGTAAGGTGGTGAATTGCTTGGAGGAGTGTGTAAGGGAGGTGTAAAATCTTAGGGAAGTGTAGAGGAAATGTTTGTGCTAATTTCAAATGGTGGTATGGGGGATAATAATCTTGAGAAAAAATAATGGTCTACCCACCCCTTTTTTGGTGTACCCTTTAAGGTATGCACTCAAAGAGATTGAGACTCAATGGGTTCTTTCAAAAGAGAAAGCATCAATAATTGATAAAATTTTAAAATATTATGTGTATACATGTTTCCCACTCAAAGATCATCACATGTCACTCAGGTGTAATAGGGGATGTTACTTAGAGAAAATAGCATAACAACACACAATGTTGAAGCTAAATAAATTACAATATTTTAAAGTATGAAATAACTGAAAGTAAATAGATGAAATGAAATAATTGAAATAAAAGTAATGTATGTGTACTTTGACTTATGTTGACCATTCAATGGTTGTCTTTTATGTTTTTAGTTTTGATTGTGGAGGGCATAGAAACTAATTTAGACAAACCCAAGGATACAAAACTAAAGATCAAAAATGAACAAATGTAGGAAAGCCAAGATAACTAAAATGTGCAGGCATGACATAGTTATAAATTTGGTAATTTGGTGTGATAAATGCTAAGGATCAAATGACCAAGTCAAAATTTAGAGTAAATTGGGTAACCAATAATTCAAGGCTAATAAATAACCAAAAATTGAAACAAGTAAGCCTTAAGTGAGAAAGGTAAACAAACCAAGTCAAATTAAGGATACAAGTAAAAATGGTAATATAACATCAAAAATTAAGGATACAAGTAAACATGGTAATCTAACATCAATTTGAAAGCACTAACAATCCTTAGTTAAATAAAGATGGGCAAACAATGGTAAAAAAACATTGATGAGTGACCAGTAACAATCCTTACTAAATCATCAATGGAAAAAGTATATAAAAGTGAAAATAACATTAGTGAGTGAGAATTAACAATCCAAACTCACTTAATAATGGAAAAATTAATGAAAAATAGAAACAGAGATTGTCCAAACAAAGGATGAAAATACAACAAAAATAGAAATGGATAGGGTAAGTGCAAGGAATTGGGGAACTAAAAGGGGTTCTTAAGTGGACATGTTTTTCTTCAAAAATAAGAAACCTTGACTTGTACTAATTTTATGAGATATATACACTCACAATTTGAAGATGTCATAGGAAGACGAATTGTATCATTTCAAGTCTAGTTTCTAAACTACTATTTTTTTGAAATGGTTAAGTATTAGTAGGTCAAACATCAAAAAATTTAAGAGGTGGTACTCTTTTTTATAAAAATCATACTAGATAGTTATATGTGCACCCCACCATTTTTTTAGCATCATTTGCTTTTTATTTAAATCCCTTGGTAGAAAGTTAGGTAAGATCATCTAGTTTGCAACCTATATATTTTTTAAATTAATTACTAAATATTTTTTTTATTAATTTCACAAGTTAGTATACCTTAAAATATGATAAAAAAATGTATACCTGACTGTGCACCCCCCTAATTACCTCAAAAAATATTGAAAATTAAAATTTTATTTTTTTAATGTGTATAGAATTAGGTCTAATTTTCAACCATGTGCTTTTTTTTGGTTTGGATTAATGAATTAAAAGATACATAAATAAATATGAATGTGAATAATCATGGCATATAGAACTAAAAAAGACACAATTAGTCAATAAATATAAATAACAACCTTAAAGTAATAAAAATATTTAAAAAAACCATATACATAAAAAGAGGAGAATTAGTCGATGTTGTGGTACTATTTTCAAGGAAAATTTTGATAAAATGGATAGTGTCTAGCATGGGCAAATTTGAATTTTATTAATGTTGGTAGAAAACATTCATTTGGTTGTGTGTGTTATAGGTCCATGCCTAAGGCTCAGGAATCCAATCCATTCCTGAATCTTAATGCATGTGTTTCAAAATTCAAATATAATAACCATGTACGTGGTCCATATTATGTACATGAAGCTACCATGTATGTATAATATTTTTAGTAGTCTTTAAAACCTTGTACGTGGTTTTATTTTTTAGAATTGTGTATGTGGTATTGTTATTCTAAAACTGCATACATGATATTACTATTATAAAACTGCATATGCAAAATAGTTTAATATTAGATTGGATGCATGGTATATAAATAATATAAGCATTTAATTATAAGTTTACATTTAGATATGGATATTTAGTTTATTATACTTTAATTTATATTTTATTTATATACTTTTAGGATATTTGATAGTGGTTTCAAACCTCTAGGAGTTGTAATGCAAATTTTAGGTTTTGGAGGATCCTATCATATTTTAAACTTACTCATATTCCAAGGTTCTATGGTTTTAGACTTATCCATATTTTAGGGTTTCAATATTTTAGTAATACATGATAGGAGGTATGAAGGCTACATGAAAGGATGTAGGTATGATAAAATAGTATGAGAACATCTCTCATAAAGTGCCACAAGTTGATCCCACCCCATTTCCTTAGCACCCCTTAAAGTATACACTCTGAGAGAAATGCATCAATGAGCCCTTAATGCATACATCAACCATCTAATGGACAAAGTCATACACAATATGATTTCTAGTTATGGGGTACATTTTTAAAAACAATCCCATAAAGAAAACACATGCATCACTTCTTTCATTCTATAGGTCATGGATATTTTATCTATATTTTGATAAATTTAAGCACTAGTCAATTGGGGAAATTAATGATGTGATTTAGGCCAAATTGATTCTTGTGAACCTAATTCTTAGTCTAAATGGTGTTAATTAGGGCTAAAATAATTAGTTTAGGATTTAAAGATTTTATGATTTAGGGTTTGAGGTATATTGTTTAAGGTATAGGGTATAGGGTCCAATCATGAAGGAAATTAGGGCTAATTTAAGCTCATTGAACCTACTTGTGACTATAGAATGTGATTTTGGATGCAATTATCCCCAATGTCATCACATGTTAACCTAATTAGTCAATTGGTGCAATAAGTGATGTTATTTAGGATAAATTGATCCCTATGAAAATAATTATTACATTAAAGGATGTTAATTAAGGATAAACTGATTGATTTAGGGTTTATGATTTAGGGATCAAGGTTTAGGGATTACAACTTAGTGTATAACATATAAGATTTAGGTTTTATGATATATGGCCCAATCATGATAGTAATTGGGTCTAATTTGAGTTTGTTGACCCTATTTGTGACTATAGAATTGATTTTAGGCTCAATTAGCCCTAATATCATCATAGATTGAAGTAATTAATTAATTGGGGCAATTAATGATGAAATTTAGGACAAATTGAACCTCATGAACCTAATTTTTACCCTAAAGGATATTAATTTGGAATAAATCATTTGGTTTAGTGTTTATGATTTAGAGTTTAAGATTTAGGGCTTAGGTTATAAGGTATAGGGTTTAGGGTTTAAGGTATATGTCTAATTTAAAAGATAATCGAGGATAATTTAATATCATTTAACCTATTTGTGAATATATAATATGATTTTGGGATCAATTATCCCCCATGTCATCATAGATTGAGTCAATTAGTCAATTAAGGGTAATTAGTGATGTGATTCTAACAACACTAAGTCTTATGAACCTAATTATTAGTCTAAACGATGTTAATCAAGGCTAAAATGATTGGTTTAGGGATTAAAAAATTTAAGATTTAGGGTTAAGGGATTAAGGATTAGGGTTTAAGGTATATAGTTTATGTTTTAGGGTATAAGGTCTAATCATGAAGATAATTGGGGCTAATTTGAGCTTATTAAACCTACTTGCGACTATAGAATGTGATTTTAGGCATAATTAGACCCAATGTCATCACAAGTTGAGCCAATTAGTTAATTTTTTAGTAATAAGTGATGTGACTTGGGCTAAATTTATCCCTATGAAAATAATTATTACTCTAAAGGATGTTAATTAGGGATAAATCAATTAATTTAGGGTTTAGGGTTTACAATTTAGGGTTTGGGATTTAATGCTTAGGGTATAGGGTATAAGGTTTGGTTTTTAGGGTATAGGGTCCAATCATGAAGGTAATTGGGGCCAATTTGAGCTCATTGAACCAATTTGTGACTATATAATGTGATTTTTGGCTTAATTAGCCATAATGTCATCACAAATAGCCAATTAGTCAATTGGGGTAATTAATGATGTGATTTGGCCTAAATTAAACCTTGTGAACCTAATTATTACTCTAAAGGATGTTAATTTGGGATAAATTAATTAGTTTAGGGTTTAGTATTTATCATTTAGGGTTTAAATTTTAGGGCATTGTTAGAAACATAGATAACACCCTATTTGAAGGCTGACAAATTTTGCTCTAAAACTCCTTCACACCTAGACTAACATTGGAATTATCTGAGGTGTGGGACACTTGAACTCGAACCAAACCTATTGATTTTGATGAGGCTATATCCTCTAATGTATCACTCTACATAATTTACTAAACCTACTATTTTTGGGATGAAAAGGGGAAAAAATAAACTAAAAGGGAAATCCTATTCTACTATTGGTGATACGCCTATATTTTTGGTTCATCCACTCTATTTGAGCTCCTAAAACACTAATAAGATAATCAAATGATTGAATCTATAACCCCAAAAGACTCATATGCATTAGTATTTCATGTAGAGGTTTTATTATTTGATTGAAGCCTAAGGGAAAGGATGGGATAGGCATAATTCAAGGCATTGACCAATCACTTATATCCATTGTTATCTCAGACAAATGACATCAAACACTGAAACATGACTTGAATAAGTTAGCTTACTAGTAACTAGGTGAGATCACCTGAAAGGGAGAAACTACTACCATGTGTTTAAATAAACTATCATAAGAAACACTATATCAAAGTAATAGAATCTCAAAATAATCATTTTATTCATCTCAAAAGGTTACAAAGATCAATCACGGTAGAGTCTAGTCATGCCCAAGAGAGGGGTCTATATAAAAAATAGCCTAAAAACCTACACATATAGAAAAATAATCAACTATAGCCAAGATATTGGCATAGCATAGAGAAAGAGGAGTCAAATAATTCTAAATGTAAGTCAAATCCACTTTACAATAGTTAACAAAAATTTTTAAGACTTATCCTTTCTTGAAAATCTTGCATGAGTTTTCCTTTTGGCATTGGAATAAGGAATGGTGGGCCCTTTAACTTGTCAAAAGATTTATTTGCATGTTTTATATGCCAATACTTAGATTTTAACTCCATTTTAACTAATTTGAAGCTGAAAATAGGTCCTCCTTTGCATGAAAAACATGAAATATGTATGAAACTAGCCAACCAATCAAATAAAATGATTTGGTCTTCAAGACTAGTTAACTCCATTTGAACTTAACTTGCATGAGGTGGAACTTGTGGATTGAGTTTATCATGGTATCTTAAATTAAACAATATATATGTGGCATTGAAACTCCTATGTTAGTTCCTTTATTAATATTTTAATGCCATCTTCTTATTTGATGTTTGATCAAATAGGCCTACTAGGATAATTAGGCCTAGTAACCTTATTTTTGCACTTGAACTCCATATAACATGTAACAAAACTTTTAAAACCTTAAAAAAATATGATATTATACTTGAATCAACTCTTCACACCATGAGATAGGTGATTTTGATGAATAAACTCTTACCATTCAGTCACCATGGTTGGTTAGGTCAACTTCCTTATTTTCCTACAGAGTGGCTATTTTGAAGCAGATATTAGTGGAAATTCCAAGAATATATATGACCAACTGGTGGTTTGGAGATTAATAAAAAAACCTTAGACTTCAACATCCATGATTTGGATTTCATGTAAATTGCCTTGTACCTCATTTTTCATGCTTTTTATCCAAAAAAACATGATTTTTGCCCTGATCCATAATCTCCATATAAAAACTTAAATTTATAGAATCCTCTATACGTTTATTTTATTTTCAAAGATGTTTTAGTTTTATCTATGAGTCTTTTATGGAAAAAATCAAAATTTCTCAAAACTGGTCACTTTGAGGGTTTGGGAGGGTTTTAGAATTGAAGCTTATTAATGATGATTCATGAAGAAAATACCTCAAAAGAAAAAATTATTTACATTAATGTGTATAAAAAAAACCCTTAACATCCTAAAAATATTTGGTTCCCATGTAAAATATATGAGAAGATATCATGTGAAGGAAATTTGCCTATAGGGTTTTGTTTGCATTCTGGAGTACTTACACTCTTAGCAATTGTTCATAAATCAAAACCTCTTAACAAAACATAAATTTTTCATGAATTATAATTTAATATGGTTCCTCAAATAATTATAATATATTTTTTCCAAAATCTTCATGTGGTGAAAGATACGAGCATTTGATCAGGTAGCTTGAAAGGATGTCTAAAATTGTAGAATTTGAATTTCCTCCATGGACTAAAAATAACTCCTAAATTTATTCTCCCTACCTTAAATAATCATCATGGTAAATTTACCATGTCATAACATCACTCTTAAAGTGTCTTCTTTCTTGATAGGTCAAAAAATGCCTTTTGGCCTATAGGCCTATTTGCTTGAATTAGCCTTTATGGGCATGGTTTGCATATGATTTGGAGTTTAAAAAATATTTTAAGGTATTATTAAAATTTAATATCATCATAACATGATTTTAAAATATTAAAATGATCTTATTAACCTGTAAAACACCTCAAAAGCCACTTGGACCTCCTCTTGCTCCATTGTGACTATTTTTTTATTAGTGAGGGACTGTGTCAAAACATCAACTACTAAAACTTGTGTAATGGACTTTTAAATGATATTTAATATTAATCAGGTCTTTATTACCATGTTTTCTTAATTTCAAGTCCTAAATCCATGTGTAGATTCCAAAAATACTCAAAACTCTCTCAAATTATCTCTTTTGCATTATCTAAGCATGTGACTGACTGCATTTTGGTATTCTATCATGGTTTTTGGATCATAAAAAATATTTATAATCTATAATTTTGTAATAAAAACCTCCTTTAATTCATCTTACCCTTAATTTTCTATCTCACAATCTTCCATGCTAGTTTATGTTACTCTGTACCTCCTTAAAAGACCTCATATGACTATGTTTGCTACTGTTATAGGTGTACATTTCAATAAATGAAGGTATTTAATAGGAAAATTATCCTCCATGGTTATTTTTATACCTTAAAATCATCTAAAAACTATTATCATTTGATATTTATGACATATTATCTCATAAACCATGCCTTTGAGCCCTTACATAGTCATGTTTTGTACAATAGGCCTATAGAGTTTGATTGTGTTTGATCTTGAGCTCCATTTCATGATTTATAAATCACTTCAACATTGTTTTTTACATGAACCAATATATAAAATACAAAATTTACCATTTATACTCCATGTATCTTCAACTAGACCATTTCACCCTTAGAAACTCGCTATGACTGTGCTTGATGAGTTGTGTATGGTTGTAGGTGCATTGTTGAACCTTGAAATGTGATTTAACTATATTTAATGAAGGTTTGAAGTCATTCATGGATTATTTATAATATTTTATATATTTTTCATCTTTTTATCTCTTGAAACATCTTATTGAACATACTACCACTTTAGAAAACACTGGATCTTCTTCCACTTGCTTGGGCTAACTAGGTATGTCCTAGCATTAAGGCTATAGATGAATGTTTTGAGGTATAAAAATGAATGTAGGATTTTTTTAGGGTAATAAAATCATGATATTTGAGTTCATATCACTTATTCTCTTTATGCATGCTCTTGAAACATTAAACTTCTTTCTAGGCCTTTATATTTTGAAAATCCTTATAGATGGGTAAAAGACTATATAAAGCATGGTTGTAGGTCACTAATCTCCATGATTTGGCCCTTATTGAAATTAATGATGTACATTATTCATTTATGATTTATATTTTCCTTCTCCATGTTTATTATTTATTTTATTATTTCAAGGAGGTACCAAGGAGCACCAGATAGACCTAAACCCAAAAACTACCATCAATCTTGATTGTAACATGCTTGTTTGTAGCACTAGGCCTATAGGTGAGTGTTTAGTATGAAACATGGACTAAACACGAGTCTTGACACCTTTTGTGTATTATTTTTATGTAGGTATTATGATCACTTTGGTGGATATAATCATCACTCTTAGTACTTGAATAAAAACTTCTTATCTTACTTGACTGTATGCAAGTCATATGGTCCTTATACAAAATAAGTATGTAAAGTGTTGATGTTTCCTCATGGATATTTTTCAAATCACCAAGTTTTAATGAGTTTAAATTTTATATAGTGACTACTTAACAACTCAAATTATTCTTTGGAAATCTACCTCATGAAGAAAACCCTTGAAGTCACCTTAAGTATGATTCATATGCATGGCTATAACTTCTCTAGGTTGGTTATAGGTAAGCATTTCATCCTCATAAACCATATTTTAATGATTTTATTGTGTTTAAATCTATATAACCTTTATATTATGATCATCCTACAAGGCAGTAACCTTCTTGAAGTAATTTTCACCATGAAAGTCTCCCTCAAAAGAAATATTGTGACCCTCTTGGTTATTAGTGGCTTCTTGAGTTGTAGGTGTCTTTTTTGAGGTGGTTGAGTGTGTATAAGTGATTATTCATTGAATTAATTTGATACCAAAACCTAATTTCATATATTTGATATATCATGTTTAACTTCTTGATTTCATCTGCATGCTCTTACCCTTGAATACAGTCTTGTTTATTACATATACCTGACTATGTTTCTTTGATAATTTTCCCTTGTACAGACATTAACCAAGTGCAAAGGTGCTTGGAGGGATTTTATAACATATAAAATGGATATTAAGAGTCATTTAATTGTCTAAAGTTCCTTATTTCTGCAATGACCTCTTTGAAGGTCTTAAACCTTGAAAATGCTTCCATAGCATTGTCTAGCCAACTAATTGTAAGTACTCTTTAGTTGGTTGTAGGTGCATT
Organism: Torreya grandis; assembly: GCA_037957365.1. Lineage (NCBI taxonomy): Eukaryota > Viridiplantae > Streptophyta > Pinopsida > Cupressales > Taxaceae > Torreya > Torreya grandis. The sequence continues at coordinate 2,386,063 of JARHVA010001274.1, read as the reverse complement.
TTATTCCTCTTTTTAAGCCCTTGAAAACCTTGATCTTATGTTGTTCCTAAGACACCTTATTATAGTCAAACATATTCATATGACTGGCCTTATTTTCACTTAAAAAGGCCTTAAGGTTTCCAAGACCTTAACCAATTGTAGGTTTTGACCCAAAACAGGCATGTAGGTGTCCTTGAGTAGTTGTAGGTTCATTTTGATGATTGGTTAATTCATATGTTGAGTCATAAATAAAATCATAATAGGGATTAAGAACCATTAAAACCTCCATAAACATACATGTTTTAATACCATATCAACATCATAAGTACTGTGACCTATATCAGTTAAAGATGACTATTTATGACTATATTGTATGAATAATGAGTGAATTTTGTCCTTAAGGGAGGTCACTAAACATGATCATGCCATTATTCCTTTAACTTTATAGGAGTATAAAATCCCCTTCATGTGATAACTTTGACTCTAGTACTTTCATAGCAACATTTCTTTAAAATACCTCTTGATTATACTATGACTATTGTAGGTCATCATTCTTTGACTATTTATGATGTTATCTTGGAGTTTATGACCTATTATAATAACCTTGATTCCCCTTTATATATTATATAATTATTATTATATGGATGATAGGTTTTAAGTGAATGGAATGGGTGATGAGATGTGTGATGTGGATGACAACATGATGGAGAGTGAAAAAAAGACAACTTAGTGATATTGGTTGTGTATGATAGTAATAATGGAGATGGAACAAGATGAAGGTGATAAATGGGATGGGAGCATGCTAAGAAAAAAATAAATACTCATATACAATCATGTTCATATACAAGCATGGGATCAATTTGGAAGACTTTAAAGGAGATCAAAATGGTAAAATTTAAACCTAGTATTTTGCTAAAACCTTAAAAGATGCTAGAAAACCTTAAAAAATGCTAAATTGGGCTTTCCTAGTGATTCTTGAGAGCATATCCGTGGTATTTTATATTAATATTTGAAGGAAAATTTAATAATTTTGTTTTTAAAAAACAAAAAACATGAAGGATGTCCTGCAAACACAATTTCAAGAAAACTTGATGTTGCCTTCTCTCTCCATGACCATATAATTCCTCTTTAAGCATGTAGATTGTAGAATTAAAATCCTCTTGTCAAATATCCTTTGTTTGACCCTAATTTTTTTTTAAATTACATAGATAATGTCATGGGAAGGTATATTAGGTTCCTTATAAGCTACACAAACTATAATTTTCCTAAAATGATGCCCTGGTGAGGAGAAATTGAAGAAAATTGGTTGCCTTCCTAGTTATAAGACTAAAAAAATTAGACTAACTTAAAATGGATGATTCATGAGGGATAATATAAAAAATTAATCCATTAGTAATCCCTTTGATTCTAATTTATTTACCCAAAAAAATTAGACATGTACCTTCTCTCTGCAATATGTACCATTAGCAAACCTAAATGCATGTCTCTATGTCCAAATTAGCAAAGTGCCTAGAGATTATCGGTTTTGGGCCTATAATGCATCCAATTTACATGAAATTATTCATGAACCTTTGTAATATACTCTTTCTCATATTTCATGCTTTGGTTTTACGTAATTCTATATAGATCTATACTTCTTAATGAAAATTACATGAAATGGCTCTAAAACTTGCCTTTTATTCAAACTTAAGCTCATCACTTCCAAAGTTAATGCTTTAATAATATTAAATGAGTATTTGGATGTGTTATAATAATAAATTAGATTTTTAACATCTGTATAGGTCCTAATTTGGCACGTGTGGGTCATTTGGGGTCTTTTTAGGCTTGTAAACACAATGAATGAACCTTTTAGCTTATGAAATTTTGGACTAAGGTAAATGTCACATAAATGAATGTGTTTAAAGGTAATTTTAATGTTTTAATGAAATTTTAAACACCGTTTTAATCATTTTAAGACCAAAAATCTTCCTTATTAGGGAAAAATACTTAGTTTTAGATTAGTTTGGATGGGCTCAACAGTACTAGGAAAAGTTTTGGATTGTACGAGTTGGTTTGGCCTTGATAGGTCAAATTACCAATAGTTATATTGTTTAAGGTTTAGGGTTTAAATATTAGGATACAATTTCAAAGGTAATTGGGGATAATTTGAGCTTATTCAACCTATTTATGATTACAAAATATAATTTTGGGCTCAATTAACCCTGATGTCATCACAAATTGAGCTAATTAGTCAATTGGGGAAATTAGTGATGTAATTTGGGCCAAATTGAGCCATGTGAACTTAATTATTAGTTTAAAGTATGTTAATTAGGGCTAACATGATTAGTTTATGGTTTAAAGAGTTGTAATTTAGGGCTTAGGGTTTATGGATTAGGGTATAGGGTCCAATTACAAAGGTAATTAGGGCCAATTTTAGTTCATTAAACCTATTTATGACTATAGAATATGATTTGGGGCACAATTATTCCCAATTTCATCATCAATTGAGACAATTAGTCAATTATGGTAATAAGTGATCTGATATGTGTTGAATCAAGCCCTATAAAATTAATTCTTACTCTAAAGTACGTTAGTTGGGGTTAAATTGATTGATTTAGTGTTTAGAGTTTACAATTTAGGGTTTAAGGTTTAATGCTTAGGGTATAGGGTAAAATGTTTAGGTTTTAGGGTATATGATTAAAATAAAAAGGAAATTGGGGATAATTTGAGCTTGTTAAGCCTATTTATGACTATAAAATGTGATCTTGGGATCAATTAACCCTAATGTCATCATAGATTGAGCTTATTAGTCAATTGAGGTAATAAGTGATGTGATTTGGGATAAATTGATCTATTTGAACCTAATTATTACTCTAAAAGATGTTAATTTGAGCTAAATTTATTGGTTTAGGGTTTAGGGTTTGATTTAGGGTATAGGGTTTAAGGTATAGGGTATGGGGTTTAGGGTATAAGGTCCAATCACAATGAAAAATATTGTTTAAATAGATATTAATTGATATAGGTGTTTAATTAATTAAGAATAACCAAAAAAGTAAAAAAATACTTAAATTATCAAAATATGGAAAAATATCCATGATCCATGGAATGAAAGAAGTGAGGTGTGTATTTTCTCCATGGGATTATTGTTAGAAATGTATCCTAGAACTATAAATCATTTCATGTATGAATTTGTGCATTACATGGTTCTTATATGCATTAGGGACTCGTTGGTGCATTTATTCCATAGTGTATACCTTTAGGGGTACACAAGGAACGGGGTGGGATTGATTTGTGGCAATTTGTGAGAGATATTCTCATACTATTTTATCATACCTACATCCCTTAATGAATCCTTCATATCTGTTATGATTTATCCCTAAAATATTGAAACCCTATAATATGGATAAGTCAGAAACCTTGAAACCCTAGAATCTGACTGAGTATGAAAGATGATAGGATCCTCCAAAACCTAGAATTTGCATTATAGATCCTAGAGGTACAAAACCACTCAAACATCCTAAAAGTATATAAACAAAATATAAATTAAATTATAATAAACTAAATTTCCATATCTAAATGTAAACTTATAATTAAATGTTTATTTTATTTATATACCATACATGTCAATATAATACTAAACTCTTCCCTATATGTGGTTTTATAACAACAATATCATGTACATAGCTCTAAATACTAAAATTGCATATATGGATCTAAATACTAAAACCGCATATGTGGATCTCAATTATAAAACTTTGTGCATGAATTTAAATACTAAAATCATGTACGTGGATATAATGACTAAAATTGCATATGCAGTTCTAAAGACTAAAATCATATATGTGGTCTTGGCTTATATGTGGTCTTGGCTTAGTAATTATCAATCTTATGTGCCAAAACCAAGTATGCACTTTTTTAAAACATGTATGTGGAAACATTGAAATATATTTTAAAGTAAAATATGTCTAATTTTTGTCTCCCCAACTCCATGCACTTACTCGACATAGTTATCTGAAAAAGGAAGTACTAAAAATATATAGAAATAGACATAGTTATCCAAAAAAGGGGGTACAAAAATTTTTATTTATTTTTAAATAAATCTAAGGTAATTATATAAATGTAAATCAATGTTATAAATAAGATAATCCATAGTCACTCAAACACACTATTTTTTTTTTAAAGATTAGATAAAACCGAAACAAAGTAATGCTAGCTTGTTTTTAAGATGTGAAGAAGAGGTAATATAAAAGTGGGGAAATAGATTTAGAATCAAACCTTCCTATCAAGGGGGAAAATTAGATTGGTGGTGGGAGAAATTAAGGAAAAATAAAGGTAGATAAACTCTTTATCAAATTTAAGACACTTAGAATTAAGTTTTTTAGAACAAGAGGACTTTCCACATTAAGGAATATAAAGATATTTTCCTAACCACACAAATATTGGGTCATAAAATGAAGTTTGAATATCATCCCATGAAAGATATATGCATGGAAATTAAAATGGACCTACCTTCCCACAATGTGTTCCCCATTCCTCAAACCCATTACAGAGATGCCAGTGTATTGCGAAGATTGGGTAGTTACATGATAAATTATGTAACACTATATATATTTTTTAAATTATCCTACCCCAATCTACCATCCTACCACACCCCTAATGGACCTTGACTCTATCTGAGGAAAACTATGGAGTTTGAGATTTGATTGGAGATAGGAGATGTGCTATGAATTACATCTTTTGGTGTTTATTTGACTTTTTAAGTTGTATGTTTCCTTTTAGTTTAAATGATTTATATTTTAAATTTTGATGGATTTTTATATTCCTCTTCCATATGGATTGATAGAACCAAACATTGGTGCTAAAGAGGAATATCATTTTAAAATAGGTACTTGGTTGCTAATAAAGAGAACTGAGAGATCATGGTGTCTAACAGTCTTGTTAATTCATGTGAAATAAAAGTGATATCTTTAATTTGACCTTGTTTTATCCAAAGTGGAATGAAATTAAATTAAATCAAGGGGAATGAACATGAAACAATTTGAATTAATTCAAACCAAAAAAATGTAACAAAAGTAAAGAGGGATACAATGACAGGTAAGTATGATTCATTATCATAAGAATGTTTAGAAGTGTATGGAAACATGTTAACATTGTTTCTTGTGAAATTTTTTTCTAGAAAATAAATAAAAGTTGAAACTGAGAATATGGGATCATAAACTTGTAACCATTTCTCAACATTATTATAAAAGGAACACTTGGAAAAGGGGGTTTTGAAATAAAATAGCAATTTTATGAGGAGAATCTAGTCCTATCCATGGTCTTACTCTAAAAATCATAAAATAAAAACCCAAGTGGGTGAAATAAATGAAAAAATAGTATTTATGAGGAGGGCCTTGTCGTATCCATGGTCTTACACTGCAACTCATAAAATAGAAACCTAAGATGGTGGATAAATTATGTGAAAATAAAAAGGTATTAATGGTATTTGTGAGGAGGACCTAGTCCTATCCATGGTGTTTTGGAAGCAAAATAAATGAGAGGGGGGGTGAATCATTGTATCCAAAATATTCATTCAATTCCACTTAAGCATACATTAACCATTCAAATAAATATGAACATCTAACAAAGCATATGCAACCATACAAGATCACGAAACAAGATAACACATTACATATGTGGGAAACCCTCAAAGGGAAGAAAAATAACTAATATATTCAAATAGAATACATTAATATAAGACAAAAACCAATATTTATAGAAGAACCAAATCCATATGGAACATCAACCCCAACTATTCAAACACCCACCCAAAGAAAAAAATTTGGTCCCAAAGAATAAATGAGAGGGGGGGGTGAATCATTGTATCCAAAATATTCATTCAATTCCACTTAAGCATACATTAACCATTCAAATAAATGTGAACATCTAACAAATCATATGCAACCATACAAGATCACGAAACAAGATAACACATTACATATGTGGGAAACCCTCAAAGGGAAGAAAAATAACTAATATATTCAAATAGAATAAATTAATATAAGACAAAAACCAATATTTATAGAAGAACCAAATCCATATGGAACATCAACCCCAACTATTCAAACACCCACCCAAACAAAAAAAATTGGTCACACAAAATATGATGATCACCTTCTTTATCTCTTCTCACTCTTTTGTTTCTCTCAAACTTCTTTTTAGGATTCTCTCAACTAAGTCTCTTTAAGATATATTAGGTTATATGACCTTAATATTCATCTACATACACACTATCAAATATTAATTATAGATCCTATACTCTCCTATTATGGTCTAAAATACCTCCTTATGCTCAATAATGTGCTATTTCATTTTATTACTCTCTGCTTACTCAAATAGGCCTAAAAATTATCTTATATATATACCATTCCTTGTTTATATGCCACTTAGTTAGCTACTCACCCTTAACCTCTTAGATCAGCCATGGAATAGGTTTTAGGACATATAATAAACATTATTTAAATGAATATTGAGTCCCACTTGGTATATCATAACTCTATTAGACCTCATTTCACTTTTAAGTCTCATGGAGACCTAATTCCATTAGGTCTACTTTAGGACACATTACACTTGCCTTCCTTAGAACATTTTAAAAATACCCACATGGAAGGAACATATCATATAATAATTAAATAGACTCCAATGATGTCTTCTAGGTTCAAAAAGACATTATACAACAAATCACTATTTGAAATTCCTCATTAATACTCAATCTTATTAGGCTTGTGTACACCAAAAATATGCCTTTCAATACTGAAGCTCAAACTCACTTAATCTACTCAAACATGATCAAAAAAGTTCATATAAATATTATATATTACCATAGGGTCATCACCATATTCTTGAAACACTTCAACTTAGGGGAAAAAGGCTTAAACTCATCTCTTTAGTATGCTCACTCAGAATTGTCAAGACTATCAAAAACCAGTCATGAAACTACTTGACACCAAACACCTAAAAGGAAACTTTAAATGATTATCAACATTTAAAATATTTTATAAAATATTCAAAACAAACTTAATCAAAAAAATCACAAGATCTAATATCAAACATTGGTCTTGCATACCAATCTTCTGACCTTATCTCACACATTATTGTATGAACCAAACAACCCATTTTGACTTCAAATTTTCAACCTCTTATACTAATTCAAATATTAAAAATAGTGTTAATATGAATTTAAATTAAAAAAACCAACACCATATGCATTATATACTTCAACTCAGTACATATAGCCTCAAAAACACCTCGACAACTCACTCACTTAGAACAACCAATCTTCTTCAAAGACCAGTCATGGTGACTCAGACCTCCAATACCTATATATACTTATTAAATGACTTATAATTCATGTAGATGATCCTATGAGATAATTATACCATTATTAGATAGAAATATAATATGTTTAAATGGCAAATATTGGTCTTACAGACCAATCTCATGACCTTATATCTCATTGTCTCATCTGAACCAAACAAGTCAAATTGTGAGAAACTTTTTTTAAGCATAGGATATACTAAGAGGGGGTGGATCACTATATCATGTATCTTATAAAAATTTACTTAATCAAACTCTACTTAACCATACCTTCAAGATATGAAATAAAACTAAAATAATATTCACCACATGAGAGAGAGAGAGAGAGAGAGAGAGAGAGAGAGAGAGAGAGCATATTTTTACATAGAAACCTAAAGTGGGAAAAAACATGGAGAAAATTCTTAAGTATATGAAAAAGTACCAACTCAAATTACACTATTTACAAGAACCAAATTATAGGATCACCAAACCCTTTTCTGAGCACCAACACAACTATTTTTTTTAGCACCAACCCACATGAGCACCAATACCTTACAAAGATTTGTGAGAACTAACCCTTCTAATGTATAAAACACAACTATCTCTAAATGTTGCTTTCTCAACAAATGATATAACTCTACAATATCTCTTTCTATTATGTCCTCTTTTCTTAATTAAAATAATTACAAACCATGCACTCTCTTACATATTATAAATGGCTTCTCAAACCTTTATTTATGGCTTTCCAAAAGACCTTTAGTATTCACCCTTTGTCACCATTCACTCCTCATGGAAAATGGTGCTAAACTTACATGACCCTTTGAATCCTTGTATTTGAAAAGTCATATGAGACCCTTCATAAGAATGTGTGTCATTTCCTTTTTTGTCTTTATATTGGTGAGCTTTCAAATTCCTTAAGGTGACACTTCATGGAAAAATGCACTATACCCTCTTTTATCTTCACTTGGTTACTCTTGGAATTCCTCAAGATGACTCTTCATGGGAAAATGCATTCCATTCATCTTTTTTCTTTACCCCATGACTCTTTGACTTATCCATGGGCCCTCTTTTGAATTTAATGCAACCAAAAATATATTCATTAATATTAAATAAATATCAACACATTTTAGCCAAACTATGAACATTAAAAATACCTTTAGACAATAAATGCTATGGGAATTTTATCATCAATGCTAGACCTTTGACATCAACAATAATATTTCCAACAATCTCCCCTTTTGTCATTGATGGTAACCTAAAATTAAAACTACCACATCCTGAAACTTGTACTGCACATGCCAACCTTCACATACTAAAAAACAGATAGTAACTCCCCCTTATTGTATCATCTTGTACCTATTCCCTATACCTATTTCTGTACTTCTCCCCCTTTAACATCAATGGCAAAGGGCCTATCCTAGAGATAACACTTAGCTCTCCCTTAACTGATGTTGATCCTCAATGGCAAGAAGTAAAAGAAATTACTCTCAACTTCTCCTGTAGATAATTGAATGTGTATTTTGGTGGTGTCTTTATGAAAATATCTGCAATTTTTTCTATCAAGAAGTGATATCTAATAGGAATATGTTTTTTTTAATACATCACTAGATTCTTAGAAATATTAATAACACTTGTGTTGTCACAAAAAATAGAAATAGGTTCATCATATTTTACCTTGATATCTTCTAAATTTTGCTTCATCTAAAGCACTTGACTACAACACAACACCTGCAATATATTTTTCTTCAATTGTATAAAGTGATATTTAGTTCTACTTCTTACTTATCCATGATATTAAGCTATCACTGAGGAAGAAAGCTCCTCCACTTGTACTTTTTCTATTATTCAAGAAACTTGCCCAATCTAAATATTTATAAGAAACCAACGTTAAATCTCTACTTTTGGGATACCACAATCCATAATCCAATGCCCCCTTGACATATCTAAATATTCTCTTCACCAACTGAACATGACTCTCCTTCAGAGCTGCCTGATATCTCACAACCATGCCTACTACATTCATGATGTTTGGCCTCGATGCTGTCAAATAAAAAAGATTACCAATCATAGATCTATACAAAGATTGATCTACAACAGGTAAACATTCATCCTTACTCACCTTGTTCCTTATACTCATTGGTGTGCCAACTAGTGCACAATCCTCAAAACCAAAAAAATTCAACATTTCCTTGGTATACTTACTTTGAGATATGAAAATTCCTTTATTTTATTAAAATATTTGAAACCCTAAGAAAAATGACAATTCTCCAAGCATAGACATCTCAAATTCTTTTTGCATATTATCAAAAAAATCTTTTGTCATCTTTTCAATGTATCCTCCAAAAATTATGTCATCAATATATACCACAAAAATCAATTGATGCTTGCCTTATATTTTAATGTAGATATTACTGTCAGCAAAACCTCTCTTGAAACCTTGATCTTGCAGGTACTTATCAAGTCTTGCATACCAAGCTCTGGGAGCTTGTTCCAATACATACAATGCTTTCTTTAATATGCATACATGGCTACTATAATTTTAGAGAATAAATCTCTCAGGCTTCTCAATGTAGACCTCTTCTTCTAGATTGTCATTCAAGAAGGTAGACTTGACATCCATTTGAAATACTTTGAAATTTTTAAACAATTCATATGTAAGACACATTCTAATAGCCTATAGCCTTTCCATTGGTGCAAAAGTTTCTTCAAAATCTATTCCCTCAATCTAAGCATATCCTTTACATATTAACCTTGCTTTATTCTTGGTGACTTCACCATTTTCATTCAACTTATTTTTGTATACCCATTTTATTCCTATCACATTTTGATCTTTTGGTCTAGGCACTAATTTTCAAATGTCATTATTTTCTATCTAATTTAATTCTTCATCATTTCCTTAACCTAATGCTCATCATGTCTAGCTTCAAAAAAAATTTAGGCTAAATTTTGGATAATAAAGAGAAATAAACTTGCTTAGATTCACTTACCATCATTCTTCAAGTGTAAAATTCTTCATTTATGTTTCCGATGATGTCACTTTAATTATGATTTATCTATAAATATTTGGATGGGGTTTTGGTGTATTTTTTATCCTTCATCTCATCTTCATTTGATTCTTCAAAATCCTATTCTTCAATGATTTCTAGAGTGTCTACTGGATCACTGTCTCTTTGTGTTATATCTTCATCTATCCTGACACTTGAAATTTTAACAATCTTCTTGGTTCTTTTGTTATAACTTTTATAAGCTTTAATTTTACAATAATATCCAATAAATATACCTTCATCTACTCTATATTAAAATTTATCAAGTTTTTCATCGATTCTCTTTATGAAGCATTTGCTACCGAAATTTTTGAATTAATCAATTGTAGTTAGTTTGTCTTTCCATAGCTCGTAGGGAGTCTTGTTACTATTGACTCTCAATAATGCTCTATTTTGAATATGCATTGCAATAGCTTCTACCTCTCTCCAATATTTATCTAGTATCTTGGATTCATTTAACATTGTCCTCACCATTTTTTGAACTCTTCTATTTCTCTACTCAACTACTCCATTTTGCTATGGAGTTATAGCTGTTGAATAATGTCTCTTTATCTCAGGGTCTTCACAATACTTAATAAATTGATCTGACATGAATTCTCCTCCTTGATTTGATCTCAGGAACTTAATTTTTAAGCCAATTTCATTCTCAACTAAAGCTTTGAATGCTTTGAAATGTCTGAAAGCTTATGATTTTTTCTTCAAAAACAACACCCAAGTTATACATGTAAAATAATCAATAAGAAACATGAAATATTTCTCACCTTGAGTACTTTGAGTTCTCATATTTCCACATAGATCAATGTGAACAAGCTCTAACATCTGAGTAGTCAACTATTCTTTTGTCTTGAACCACCTTCTGGCCTACTTCCCATGTTGACAAGGTTCAGAAAGCATGTTGGAGGGATTTATAATATTTGGAAGATCTCTAACTTCTTGATTTTTGTTGATGTTGACAAGATTGTCAATATTTATGTGTCTCATTATCTTGTGCCATAGCCAACTATCCTCAACTTGAATGAAACAAGATTTTTGATCTTTGATATATGATAACATATATAAATTGTTACCTATCCTCTGAGCATCTGCAATCAACACATCTGAATCTTTTCTCCTAATTTCACAAAATTTTGCATAAAACTTTAGTGTGTATCCCTAATCACATATTTGACTTACACTCAAAATATTATGCTTAAGACCTTCTACACATAGAACATTTTCAATCTTAGTTCTACCATTATCCAAAATTAGTGTACCTTTTTTAGCAATTTTGGCAATAGTATTATCTCTAAATTTCACTATGCCACCATTGATCTTATTTAAGGTTATGAACTTGCTCTTGTCTCCTATAATGTGCCTCAAACATCCAATATCAATTAACCATGGCTTTTCTTCATTTCTTGTACACAAAGCTGTCTGGACCAACATAGACTTTTTCAGGTTGTTTCTTCTACCATGAACCTGTATGAACTTTCTTCTTGATGAATGGAGCCTTGAAACTCTAGTCCTTTTTGACTAACTTGAATATGCTTCTACAATATTAGGCTATATGCATGAATTTATTACACTTGTAACATGTTATGGCCTCTTCATTAAACCCTGATAGAGGAGCAAAAGAGTTGTGGCTTTTGCTTGACTTTGCATGAGTTTCCTTCTCTTTATTTTTAAAATTGTTAGCCCTTTTTTGACATTTTATTATCTTGTGACCATATCCATTACAATAAAAATAGTAACCATAAAAATAGAACCTATTTATGTATCTCTGACTTGATTTCTTTTTGTATCTCTACTCCTTCCAGCCTTCTTTGTTTGAGATGTCCTTTGTATTCTTGACTCTTCCCTTTTCATTTCTTCTTTTGTAAGAGCTTCAGCATAGCTATTTCCTTTTTCTATGTTAACTTTGTCTATGAAAGTAGTGGGATCCCCTTTCTCTTTTTCAAATTTGATACATATCTTATCCAACATTTATCTTTGACTTTATAATATCTTATTCAACATATTAGTGTTATTCTAAAATTTGGAATCATTGGTTGCTTTATCATTGATTACTTTATTTGTTTTCTCAAGATCTACTTTTAAAGAGGTAATTTTAACAACATACCTTTCACATTCTTCACTTACTTTTTGTAACTAAGTTGTTAGATATTATTCAATATTTTTAGCTTCTTCAATGTGTGCTTGTATATCTTCAATTTTTTTAACTCTTTTTCATTTTTATCAATTTGGAGCTTCAATCTTTGATTCTTATTTTCAAGATCTTTTAATTATTCTAAGGCAAAAATGAGTTATCCTTCTAGATTCACTTTGGCTTCATCATGTTCTTCTTATTGATCATCTGTAATTTTGTTTGTGGAGTTATCTTCATGTATGGCCATTAATATAATATCTTCTTCTTTCGAATCACTAACTCCACTATCTTCAGCTGAGCTAGGATCTTTAAAATATAAACTCTTCTTCTCAAATCCCTTCTTGAATTTTCCTTTGAAATTCTTCTTGTATATAGACTTTCCTTCTTCATTATCACCATTACCCTTATCTGGGCACTTAGTTGTAAAATGTCTAATCTTTTTATAATTAAAACATTTGAAAGGCAAATTTCCTTGATATTTACCTTTGCCCTTTTTTGGCTTACGAATTAAAAGAGTTATGTTTTCATCTTCATCATCACTAGAGTTGTCACTTGATTCTTGAATCTTATCCTTATCTTTATTTGATGTCTTGAAATTAGCTTCCCTTTTTTAGGGTTTCTCTTGTTTGGTTTGCATCTCATATGTTTTAAGAATACCATGTAGTTCATCCATCTTTAGCTTGGATAGATCCTTTATCTACTCAATTGCTAAAACCTTTGCATCATATATCATTGTTATATATCTCAAAACATTTTTCACCACTACTAATTCTTCTAAATTTTATCCAATGCCTTGAATATGATTAATTATTTGATCAACCCACAAAAGAAAACTCACTATATTTTCTTCCTCTTCCATTTTCAAACTCTCAAACTATCTTCTAAAAGTCTGGAACTTAACTTGCTGAACCTTTCCATCACCTTTGTAAATATTTTCAAGATTTACCCAAGTCTCATGAGTATATTTTCATTGTATAACTTTAACAAATTTTGATTCACATAAATCACATAAAACAACATTTAATTCTTTATCATTATTTTCACTTTCCTTCTTTTCTGCTAGAGTAGTCACAAGTGTCTGTGGCTCTTTATATTCCTCCACAACTACTTACCAAATCTCAAATCCAAAATATATCTAAAAATTCCTCATCCTTATGCTCCAAAAATCATAATTTTTCCCATCAAACAAAGGTTTCTTATTTATATAAAAACCTTCATGCGATCCAGCCATCATGCTTTCCCTGATCTACCTTCAAGCTGTAAAACTTTTTCAAAGGAACTAGCTCTGATACCAATTATTAAGCATGGGATATACTGAGAGGGGGGTGAATCAATATATCATATATCTTATAAAAATTTACTTAATCAAACTCCACTTAACCATACATTCAAGATATGTAATAAAACTAAAATAATATGCACCACACAAGAGAGAGAGACACTAGATTTTACATGGAAACCCAAAGTAGAAAAAACCATAGAGAACAATCTCAAGTATATGAAAGAGCACCAATTCAAATTATAAAGTTTTCAAACACCAAATTATAAGAGCACCAACCCCTTTACTGAACACCAACACAAAAACTATTTTTGAGCACCAACCCACATGAGCACCAACCCCTTGCAAAGATTTGTGAGCACTAACCCACATGATCACCAACCCCTCTTGTGTATAAAACACAACTATCTCTCAATGTTTCTTTCTCAAAAAATGATAGAACTCTACAATATCTCTATCTATTCTCTCCTCTTTTATTAATTAAAATAATTACAAACCATGCACTCTCTTGCATATTACAAATGACTTCTCAAGATTTTATTTATAGCTTTCCAAATTCCCTTTGGCATTCAATCTTTGTGACCCTTAACTCCTCATGTAAAATGGTGCCAAACTTGAATGACCCTTTGAATCCTTGTATTTGAAAATTCATAGGGTGACCCTTCATAAACAAATGCATGCTTTCCTCTTTTATCTTTATCTTGGTGACCTTTTGAATTCCTTAAGATTACTCTTCATGAAAAAATGTGCCATACCCTCTTTTGTCTTCGCTTGGTGACTCTTGGAATTCCTCAAGATGACTCTTCATGGGAAAATGCATCCCATTCCTCTTTTGTCTTTACCCCATGACTCTTTGACTTCTCCATGGACCCTCTTTTGAATTTTATGCAACCAAAAATATATTTATTAATATTAAATAAATATCAACACATTTTATCCACAAGTATGAACATTAAAAACACCTTTAGACAATAAATGTTATGGGGCTTGTATCACCAATGCTAGACTTTTGACATCAATGACAATATTTTCAACAAATTTTTCATTATATTCACTAACCTCAAAAATTTATACCAATCATGAACATGTCTTAAATTTTTTGAACAACATCTCTATGTACTTGGTTTCATCATCTTATCATGAAAAGACATTCTTAATCATCTTCTCACTGTTGCTTGGGGTTTTTTATTTTTTTGCACCATTTGGCCTATTAGTGACTAGTTAACTTAGATGAATGGTTTAGCATACTTTAGGGATATAACCTATCCATAAACATTAGTCTCAAGCTTCATCCTCCATCTAGTTTCATACTTTTACTTGGTTAACTCTAACTGCTACAACAAATATCTAAAAAATTAACACTTTCTTGTAGGGTCTACTCACACACCTAGAGGTACTTGGGAGAATTTAATACAACCTCCAATATCTTACTTGATCATACCAATCCATTATGGTCACTTTTGATCAACATCTTCGACATCAGGTCCTTATTAGGGTTATAAGAGGGTTTAAACATATTTTTCATTCTTAACAATCATTCATAAATCATAGCCCTTAAATCCAAAAACTAATGTCTTGAATTTTGAGATAGTACCCTTCCCCATCTACCTTGAATAGCTTAGTTTCCCATGTAAAATTTTGACAAGATGATGATCACAATAAAATCTTTTTGGGTTGTAAACCCTTCATTTTGTGCACTCAAGAGACCTCTAAACAACTTTTGATGCCTTATCCTTCACACTAATACCTCAAAATACATGAACACACTTAAAAAAAATACCTCACCTCTGAAAAATTCTTACATAAGCTCAAACACGCTAAAATTTGATCATGACCCCTCATTTGGCCACACTATCTCTTTGCTTGCTTAGACCTTGACCTAAAAACCACATTAGGTCTTAAAAATGATCTTCATGGCTCTTTATATGCACTTTCCACTAATATCACATTCTCAAAAAACCTCTCTCATGCTTAATCACTACCATACATCCTTCACATGCCTTGAAAATAGATCATGATACTTCATTAGACTAGACAGGGTCTAGAAGTGGTCTAAATGTAGACTTGGTCTAAAGGTCTTACCCCTATAGGCCCACCCTAAGACTCTCATGAGTGATCCAATGCCTCAAATACATTTATAATCAACCTTATACAATCATTCATGCTTGTGTGCACTTATCTCACCAAGCCATCGAGATCACACCTTCTCATAATATCTCTACATGCCATGAATAGGCTTCTTAAGCACTTGAAACTTGACAACTACCCTTAAAACACTCTGTAATCAATAACTAGTACTCAAACATGCATACTTAAATAATAAAAATCTTAAAACAACACTCTCATACCATTATAAAAATCTATTTTTTATCAACATTCTCTCATGACCTCATGCAAACCTAGAGCCTCATAACCATGCTTCAATGCTCACTTGATCATCATACCTCTTTGTGAAAACACTGACAACTTCAAGCTAACCTAAAATTTGACATCAACCAATAGAAGATACATAAGTTTCCTTTAATTTCTCTCTTTCCTTCAAATTCTCTTTTGTCACATTGATTCCTTGTCACATCAAGCACACAAGTTCATACCTCAAAGACCACTCACCATGTATCTTCACTAGATGCACCTTGACATCAATGACATCAAACATCAACCTTGACATCAGTGACAATACTTCTCAACAAATTCCTCCTTTATCATTTATGGAAAAACATTCTTCAATCTAATCACTCTCATCCCCCCCTCCAATCTGGTCAATCTCCCTTCTTGAATTTTCTCTCCCTTTGACATTAATGACAAATGATCATACACACTAAAACTTCTCAAATTAGTCATTCTCCCTCCTTGGAAACTATTATTAGAAAATACAAAATACCTTAGAGGTACCAATATTCCCCTTAGACTAAGCATCCACCATGCTTCTACTAACTTAAGAGTGTCTTCATGAAGCTTAATGAAGTTATCACTTCCCATAAGGAAATAAAACAACACAAACTCAAAAGATTCCTAGATTACATGGTCTCACAAGACTAAATATCCTTCAAGATCCTTTTAGGATTGATTGACACCTTAGGCTTGACCTCTTTGTTATTCATTTGATAAATGATATGAGCTAATAACAGACATTCCTGACTTGATTTCATATCTGAAGTATGTTCTACCATAGCAAACAGTCCACTTGGGCTTGTAGACTAATCATAACTCACCTTTATTGTCTTTGGTTTCCATACATTCATTTTCCTTCTCTCTTACACTCTATGAGCTTCAAACCTCTATTTTTGACTTGATGGCCTTCTAACTCTATTAGGATAAAATATTGAAAATGTGTCCCAAATTATGACAACTGTAGAAAACAATCTCATTCGTACCTCTTGACTGATGATTCCTTTCATAATCACATGCATATTCAATTTTAGAGGGTCTTCTAAACTCTCTTTCTCTATGAACAAACTAATTACATCCAAAATAATAACCATTGAATGAATTAGCATACCTCATAAAATTAGGCTATCTGATTGGTCTCTTCATGTTGACCTTCTTGTCTTTATTAGCCTTTTCCTTGATTTGGGTTGCCTCCTTTATGTCTTATTTGAGACCAAGACTTGTCTTATCACTTTAATACTTCTAAATATTCAAGATTTTATCTAAGCATTAGTACTCTTTTCAGACTTCATAAAGGTCTTCAACTTGTTATATGCTTGATCCATTTTTGACTTTAAGGACTCTATTTCTTATTCATACCTAGTGTATTTTTCTTCATTAGCCTTTAGGCTAGTATTGACTATATTCATTTGAGTTTCAACCTAATTGATGATCTCATCATGATCCTTAGATGTGTTACTCAGTCTTTCTTCACACAAACCAATCTGTTCTTCATAGTCCTTAACTAATGATCATATTTTATGATTCTTCCTTTTTTGAAACTTCAAATCCTCTAGATCACTCACCAATTTTGCCTCAAGGTTCAGTTCAACCTCTTCTTCATCTAATTATTCATCATCCATAATGACTTTACCATTTGATCAAACCTCATTATCTATTTCTATATCCATGAATAAGGTTTCATTATTATCATGTTCATGTTCATGTTCATTACTATCATCATCACTAGTAGTTATACTTGTGTCACTTACATCAGATAAGTTATTATCTTCTTTGGTATAGAAACTTCTCTTGTTCTTGATTTACCCTTTCATACCTTCATACTTCCTAAAATCTTTCTTAATTTTTTTAAGCGTATAAACTTTCTTATCATCACCATGATGATCATCATGCTCAACTTTATCCTTGTTAGGACACTTAGATGTAAAGTGACCAATCTTACCACATTTGAAACATTTGGAAGGCAACTTATCCTTATACTTACTAGATCCAAACCTCAATTTTATATCAAACATGGCTATCATTTCATCACCATAAATATTTGATCGTAACTCATCCTTGATTTTATTGGATTTTAACTTATTTTCAGCTTTGAATGGTGTTTTTTTCTTGGGAGGTCTTCCTTCATTTGTTCTCATCTCATAGGAAATCAAGTTTCCATGAAGCCCATCCATCTCCAGCTTGTCCAAATCTTATATCTCTTCTACTCTAGACACCTTAGAATAAAACTTAGTAGTTAGTGATCTCAATACCTTTTAAACAATTGTATATTCTTTCACTTATTCTCTTAATACTCTAATGGCATTGACCACTTCATCAATCCTCAATAGGTAGGATGCAATGGTTTCATCTTCATTCATCTTCAAACTTTCAAACTATCTCTAGAGGGTCTATAACTTGGCCATATTTACCTTGGTGTCTCCTTAATAGATATTATTTAATTTGTCTCATATATAATTGGATGATGCATAGTGCCTCACCTTCACAACTTTGCCTCTGATAGGCCACATGTAATGGCATTTATTACCTTGAAATTTCTCTCACTTTCCTTCTTGCCTAATGCATCAATTGGTAGTGTAAGAGGTGGAGTATATTCATCCAAAATTTATTGCTATATGTCATGGCCCATTGAAATTAGATATGTGATCATTCTATTTCTTCAAAATGCATAATTATTCCCATTAAATAATGGAGCCTTACTGGTAGAGAAACCTCATTAAACTTGACTATTATCCATCTTTGATTTTAGTATCTCCTTTAGGTTATTGGATATAATTTAAAGGACCTACTATGATACCAATTATTGTAAGAAAAATCACTAAGAGGGGGTAGGGGAGTGCATCAGTGTCTTGAAAACATTTATTCAATTCCACTTAAGCTTACATGAACCATTCAAACAAAAATGAACACTAGCAAAGCATATGCAATCATACAAAATCATGAAACAATATAACACATTACATATGTGGGAAACCTTTAAGGGGAAGAAAACCACTAATGTTTTCAAATTTAATATAGTACTATAAGATAAAAACCAATCTTTATTGAATCAATAAATCTATATGAAATATCAATCCCAACTAGTCAAGCACCCACTCAACTAGGCTTTAGTAAGTAATAACCTATAATGAGGCACCAACCCACTAGATGACTTAGTACAAAATAAACCACCTAAATTTTTTTATCACCTTTAAAAAAACTTATTTCTCACACAATAAATTATGTTCACCTTATTTATCTCTTCTCACTCTTATATCTCTCCCAAACTGCCTTCTCGGATTCTTTACTCAACTAGGTCTCTTCAAGATAGGTTAGGTTATATGACCTTGATCTTCATATATAGACACACTATAAAATATTCATTACAAATATTTTGAACTTAACAGGGGTAAAAATATATTAAAAAATGAAAAGACCAAAATTACAGAGCATTCTCCTGGTTCACCAACTGAACCAACTCCTGAAACATACTAGCCGAGAACATACCCGGGTCAGTAATACTCCACATAGAACCATTCTCCGAAGCCCATTTGGCAAGGCGATCCGCAACACCATTCCATTCACGTGGAATATGTTTGAAAACAATAGAATTCAAAGAGGTACTTAAATGCCAGATCTGAAGAATAATAAGATTCAGATGCCAATCTATTATACCAGCATTACCGTTATTTAGCAAATTAATCACCACTTGCGAATCCGATTCACAGATGATATTGTAACAACCCTGTTGATAGCAAAACTTCAAGGCCTCCAGAATCGCCATGGCTTCCATGAGATTGTTTGTGTGGCAGCCTTTGTAAATCAAGAAAAGAAATTGTATGCAACCGAGACTATCCCGAGCAATACCCCCAATTCCGGCTTCTCCTGGGTTCCCCCGTGAGGAGCCATCCGTATTTACTTTGATAAAGCCAGGTTCATGGCAGGTCCAGCATCCTTTCCTATTAACCAGGTGCATTTTAACATTCTGCCCATGCTGCACACCATAGCCCAACGCCAAGTCATCTCCAGGTTGAAGACTCATACCCAGCCGCTTAAGTTGACCGTCCACCTCCTCATTCCAGTCAGCGCCCTCCATACACTTAGCACGCAATGTTTCCTGTAGGGAGTTAAGAATTTTAGACCAAAGCTGATGCCATTCCAGGCGCTCTCCCCTGAAGACTCTCCTATTGCGCTCTAGCCACAAATTCCATAATATGAAGGAAGGGCCCACAGTCCAAGCACTCTGCAGCAGGGAGTTCCTAGCAGGCGCAGGACCCAGTTGATTCCAGAATTCACTCAAAGAATGAGCATGACAGCAGGGGGCACCCCAAGCCGCCCACCACAAATGCCAGAACTGAATAGCAAAGGGGCATTGGAAGAATAAATGCTCCCCTGTCTCCTCACTACTGTGGCACAAAACGCAGACCGAAGGCCCCTAAAAGCCACGTTTACATAAGTTATCCCAGGTCAGGCACTTGTTGTGAGTAAGAGTCCACAGAAAAAAATTACATTTGGGCCAAGAAATCTGGTTCCAGACTTTTTTCCCCCATAAGAACTGATTACGATTGAACGCTTGCTTAATCAAAAGTGCATATCCAGACGAGACAGAATACTGGCCAGTTGTATCTCCCCCCCAGGCAAGAACATCTCTGCCCTGAAGATAATTGCATTCTCTAGACTGAAGTATGTGGCTTAACTCACTTCTAGTCTCAGCAGATCCTCCCGGAGGCCAATCAAAAGAATTTTTCCACCTATATCCAATAGCCATGCCCAAGCTGACAGCTTCCTTATAATGCATCACAGTATCCCAACTAGCTGAGATAAAGATATCAGCTAGAGGCTGTAACTGAGGATGAGAAACTAACAGGGGCGGTTCCCCATTCCAAGAGTCTTCCCAGAACAGAGCTTCAGTCCCACTATTGCACACCCAGAAAAGACTCTGCTTCACCAGCTGCGCTCCCACCTTAAGAGTGCTCCACACCATCGACCCTCTACCAGCAAGAGGAAGTCTAGCCATGTCTTGAGGCGCAGTGCCCGGGAAGTACTTAGCAGTCAGAATTTTGGCCCACAGGGCAGAATGGTTAGAGCACCACCTCCAGTATAACTTAGCAGCCAAGGCTTGGCTGCCTAAGATAGCTGAACGTAGTCCCAGGCCCCCTCCCTGCTTTAGTCTACAAACCATGTCCCAATTGACGAGACTCCATTTAGTGTTCTGAAAATTCCCACTCCAAAGAAATCTCTGAGAGAGGGCATCATATTCTTTAAAGAAGTAGACAGGGGCGGTTTGAATCATGCATCGATAAATGGGCAGCACCTGAATAACAGATTGCAAAAGAATAACACGACCAGCAGTGGAGAGCCATCTATGGGTCCAATGGGTGATTTTTCATCTTAACTTGTCTAACACATTCTGCCAAAAAAGCCTGGGCTACCGCCCCACAACAATGGGAATGCCCAAATAAACAACAGGAAGAGCTTGAATTTGGAATCTAAGAATGGCAACGATTCTTCTCTAGATAGATTCAGGTGTGTTGAAGAAAAAAATGGAGGACTTGTGCTCATTGATCTTTTGTCCCGAAGCCTCCAAATAGTTGTCGAGGGTGAGACGGAAAGCTTCAGCTTCACGGATCCGAGCTTTACCAGCTAAAATAGTATCATTGACAAATTGTAGATGAGTCAAGGTAGTAATGCCATTTCCCCAATTCCAGCCCTGAAGGGTACTCTGAGCAACCTGAAACTTGAGAAGCCGTCCAAGCCCCTCAGCCATAATGATGAACAAGTATGGTGAGAGCAGATCTCCTTGACGAAGACCTCTCGAGGCCCCAAAAAGTTCCGTAGGGGCTCCGTTAATAAGAACCGAAAAGGAGGGCGTCGTGATACAACTGAACACCCAGCTGATCCAATCCTGATTGAACCCAAAAGCTAATAGGACTTTGCTCAGAAATCTCCAGCTGACTCTGTCATAGGCCTTGGCAAGGTCAAGCTTAATAAACATAGATTTCTCTTGAGAAGTACTCATAGAATGGATTGCTTCAGCTGCAATCACCACTCCATCCAAGATTTGCTTACCAGCAACAAAACCACCTTGCTCCTCCGAAATAAGGTGAGGGAGGAAACCTTTCAGTCTTTGAGCAATGATTTTGGAGATGATTTTATAAATAACATTACAAAGCGCAATTGGCCTATACATCTCCAGCTTATTAGCCTGTTCCTTCTTAGGAATAAGAGCCAAGAACGTGGCATTCAAAGCTCTAAGCATTTCTCTACTGGAATACGATTCCTGTATCACCTGCATTAAGTCTTGATTTATAATTCCCCAAAAATCTTGAAAGAATTCAGCCGAGAATCCGTCAGGACCGGGGGCTTTACCTCTCTTCATGCTAAAAACAACCTCTTCCACTTCTGGCAAAGCAATTGGCTGCATAAGGCGTTCATTCATTTCCTCATTCACCAAAGAAGGAATGCAGGACAAAACAGCATTTTCAACCCCTTCATCTGGTATAGGATCACTAGCAAACAGTGCCGAAAAATATCGAACAGCTTCTTTGCTAATAGCTTGGGAAGAGGTTAAGTAACATCCATCCTGAGAAACAAGAGAAGTAATAAAGTTCCCATTGCGCTGGGCTTGCACAGACTTATGGAAGAAAGCCGTGTTCTTGTCTCCCTCTTGAAGTCAATCATTGCGAGCCTTCTGCTTCCAGTAAATCTCCTCCCTAAGCTCCCACTCCGCTAAGGCATTGGCAGCAGTAGCTTCTTCCAGACGAAGCTCCTCCGAGAATCCACATTCTCTTATTTTCCTGGTTATCTTATCAAGCTGCTCTTGTGCCGTCTTTTTCTTACATTGTAGGTTCCCAAAACTACTTCTATTCCATTCCTGCAATTTCCTTTTAACATACTGGAGCTTTTTAAGAAATGAATACATAGCTATACCATACGCAGGCCCTCCCTGTCTCCACCACTGCGCCATGAGATCATGAAGGGATGTATCTCTAAGCCACATCATCTGAAACTTGAAAGGAGGCTTTTTGGGCCTTTCTATAAAGCCTATGGCCAGCTTGATAGGCCAGTGATCGGAACCCCTCCAGTCCAAAATTTCAGAATTGATAGAAAAAGCACTAGATTGCCAAAAACAAGAAACTAGAAATCTATCAAGACGTTCAGCAACGGCAGGGTTACCTGTTCTTCTGTTGCTCCATGTGAACATCCCATTTGAGGGTCTAACATCGGATAAGCACAATGCTTCCACATTGTGGCGAAGGCAGTCAGCAGAGGGACCCAGCCGATTCAAGCCGCCTCTTTTTTCCTGAAGACTCATAACCGCATTGAAGTCTCCAGCAACTATCAACGGCATGAATGGGTGAAGAAGATGAATATAACGAATGTGCTCCCACAGCTGCATTTGGCCAGCAATATCAACAGCGGCGTAGACATTGGTAATAAGAAATCTTTCCCCAGTGTCAAGAGAAGAAGCCAACATAGTTAATGCAGACAAGTTGCATATCCAATGAATAGGTAGAATTTTCCTTGGATTCCAACCCACAGCTAAACCTCCAGCACTACCGCAAGCACCTAAACATTGCCACTGCCCGCTAGGCCAGACATTTAACATACAAGCTGAAAAAGCTTCAACCGACAATTTAGTCTCCTGGATACAGAGGATATCCGGAGAATTGTCCCAAACCAAATTACGCAGAGCCTTTTGTCTAGGGGAGCTATGCAATCCCCTTACATTCCATGACAGAACTATCATTAGGTGGGTTGAGGGAAGTGCTCATCCATAGTTTTGACCACTCCAGTTTCCACTAACAATTCACCAGTAAGTTTCAATCTATCTTGATCCTTTCTTCTTCCAGCTTTGGAAGGAGCAGCCGAGTTGGCTTTCTTGAATTGTTTTTGCATAAGCCCAAGAGCACTGCTGGCTCCTTTTCCTTTTTTTCCGGCTTTCCCTTCTTTGGCCAAATCCGCCCAGCTTACTTCCTTCTCAGGCTGCTCATACTGAGCCTCAGATGGACCTCCCTCCTGTTGCAGAGAGCAATCAAAAGGCGCTTGTCCCTGTCCATTAAGAGTTCCATTGACTTCAGAGGCCTGTCTAGGTTGCACCATCTCATCTCCCTGTTCCTCCATCGGGATGCCATCTTCAATGACCATACAATCTAGAGCTTCGAATCTATTAAACCCCAGGTCTACTTGTCTCTCAGTATTGCCATGCCTTGGTCCCCGACCTCTTGCTCACTTTTTGACTGTCGTGAAACCATCCGTTCCTACTTGAAATTGTTCTCCAGACCCTTGCGCCAAACTTGGAGAAATAGCATTTTTCCCTTTATCTAATTTATCAGGTAAAGATTTGGTGTTTTCAACCAAACTTCTACGCCCATTTCCTTTCCCAGATTCAGCTGTAAAATTCATTCCAGAATTTATCCCAGTGTCATTGGTTTTGACCACCAAAGGGCATTGCCGATGAAGGTGTCCATAAACATGGCATAATCAGCATCTGAAGGGGATAGATTCGTAATCAAGCTGCTGTATCCAAGACAAAGATCCCATGTAGATTTCTACCGAATCTGGAAGCGGATTGTTTAAGTCCATGTCCACACAAATTCTTGCATATGAAATAATCTTCTTGTCAAGTGACTGGTGTGCAATAGCTATTGGCTTCCCCAGCATTGCCCCAATTTGTCTGAGGATATCTTCTCGCCAAAATTCCAGGGGAAGCCGCGGAAGACGGACCCAAACTGGGACACAGGCTGGGAGTTCATTAGCGGAGTTGAAACCCATGTGCCATGGTTTAAGAAACAGGCCCACTCTTTCATAGAAGTAGGGCCCTCCTTCAAAAATATGATTTCTATCCGAAACAGAGGAAAAACTTACCAGAAAATATCCATTTCCTGCCAACATGAGGTCAAAATCTCCTTCAATGACCCAGGAGCGGCGAATCCAGGATTCTAATGCTGACACAGGGATTCTAATACCCAGAAACTTACAGATTAGGGTGTGTGCAGACAAATATTCCACATCTTCATGGATTGCTTCCTGTGGGATGACCAATATAGGACAGTCTTGGGTCCTCAAGAGGCATCCATTGACTTTGGTTAGCCGTGAGCGCTCACTGTTATAGAAGTGTTCCTGGCCGTGAAAGTTTGCCCCAGGGGTCTCCGCCACTTGCCTGGGGCCTGTCAACGGGCCTGTTGTTCCTCCTTCACGCGCAGACATCTTTTTCTCCTTTCTTCATTACAAATATTTTACTCTCATATGAGGTTATAAATTCCTCCTTCTCAAAAATGTGTTATTTCATCTTCTTACTCTCTGCTTGTTCAAATAAGCCCAAAAATTATCTTGTATATATAACATTCTTTGTTTATATGCCACTTAGTTAGCTACTCACCCTTAACCTCTTAGTTCAACCATAGAATAGGTATTAGTACATGTAATAAAAATTATTCAAATGAATATGTATTCCCTCTTGGTCTATCATAACTCTATTAGACCTTGTTTCTCATTTAGGTCTCATGGAGACATAATTCCATTAGGTTTACTTTAGGACACGTTACACTTTGCCTTCCTTAGAAAATTTCCAAACTCCACACATGGAATTAAAATATAATATAAAAATAAAATACACCCACACTAATTTATTCTTGTATCAACAAGACATTTTATAATAAATCACTATTTGAAATCCCTCATTAGTACTTACTCCTATTAGGCCTATGTACACCAAGAATATGCCTTTCAATATTAAAGCTCAAACTCACTTTATCAACTCAAAAATGATAAAAAAAATTCATAAAAATATTATATATTACCTAATTTTCATCATCATATTATTTAAAAACTTAAACTTATGGCAAAAAGGCTTAAACTCGTCTCTTCAGTATGCTCACTCAGAACTGTCAGGACTATCAAAAACTAGTCATGAAACTAATTGACATCCAACACATTAAATTACACTTTAAATGATTATAAATTCATTAAAAGTATTATATAAGTTATAAATAACAAAATTAATCATAAAAACCACAAGCTCTAATATCAAACATTGGTCTTGCAAACCAATCTTCTGACCTTATCTCACACATTCTTGCATGAACCAGGCAAGCCATTTTGACTTCAAGTTTTTAAACCTCTTATAATGAATTAAAAGATTTCAAAAAGTATTAAAAATACTTTCAATTCACGAAAAACAACACCATGTGCATTATATACTTAAAATCAATGCATAAAGCCTCAAAAACACCTCTGCAACTCACTCACTTAGAATAACCAGTCTTCCTCAAAGAGTAGTCATGATGAATCAGACCTCCAACACCTTATATAAATATTAAATGAATTATGATGCATGTAGATGATTCTATTATATCATTATACCATTATAATATATAAATATAATATTTCTAAATGGAAAATATTGGTCTTAAAGACCAATCTCATGACCTTATATTTCACTATCTCATTTGAACCAGATAGGTCAACTAGTGAGTAAATTTTTCACTATATTCACT
This sequence comes from Torreya grandis, assembly GCA_037957365.1. Taxonomy (NCBI): domain Eukaryota; kingdom Viridiplantae; phylum Streptophyta; class Pinopsida; order Cupressales; family Taxaceae; genus Torreya; species Torreya grandis. The sequence goes on along the minus strand of JARHVA010001274.1, from coordinate 2,359,456 downwards.
AACCTCCAAATTTTATACCAAACATGAACATGTCCTAAAAGTCCTAAAAAACATCTATATGTACTTGGTTTCATCATATTATCATGAAAACACATTCCTAATCATCTTCTCACTGTTGCTTGGGTTTTTCATTATTTTACACCATTTGGCATGTTAGCAAATGGGTAGCTTGGATGACCAATATAGAAAAGTTAATGGATAGAAACTATCTATCAACATTCATTTACATTAAACATGATTCTCAATATTCATCCTCCTTCTATTTGCATAATTTGACTTGGTTAACTTTGATTGTGATAATAAATCTCCTAGAAATTAACACTTTTCTATAGGGTCTACTCACACACCTAACAACACAATAACACCTAGAGGTACCTGAGAGACTTTAATACAGCCTAAAATATCTTACCTAAGCATACCAATCCATTCCATGAACTTTTGATCAACATATTCAATATCGAGTCCTTATTAGGGTTTTAAGAGGGTTTAAACCTATTTCTATTCTTGATAATCATTCATAAAGCATATCCCCTCAATAAAAAAACTAATTATTATAAATTTTATCTAGGACCCTTCCCCATATACCATTAATATCTCAATTTCTCATGTAAATATTTGATGAGCTGATGAGCACAAGAAATTTCTTCTCAAATTGAGAACCCTTCATTTTGTGCACTTGAGAGACCTCTAAGCAAATCTCCATGCCTTGTCCTTCACACCAAGACCTAAAAATACATTAACACACTTGAAACAACAACCTCACCTCTAAAAATTCTTACATATGTTCAAAAACTTTGAAATTTGATCATAACCCCTCATTTGGCCACACTCTCTCTCTTTTCTTACTTAGACCTTGACCTAAAAAACACATTAGGTCTTAAAAGTGATCTTCTTGAAAATTTCCATGAAATATTCATCTATATAACATAATAAAATAACCTCTCTCATTATTAATCACTACCATACATCCTTCACATTCATTGACAACAAATCATGATACCTCAATAGGCAAGGTAGGGTTTAGAAATGGTCTAGATGGAAACTTGGTCTGAAGGTCCTACCCCTATAAGATCACTCTAAGACTCTCATGAGTTTTCCAATGCCTCACATACATGTTAAATAAAACTCATAATCATTCATTCCTTTTTTCACTCATCTCACCAATCCACCAAGCTCATACCTTCTCACAAGGTCTCTATATACCCCGACTAGGCTTCTTAAGCACTTGAAACTTGAAAAATAACCTTAAAAAACTTTGTACTCAAGAATTATTACTCAAACATGCTTACCTAAACAAGAAAAGTCTTCAAAAAAAACTCTCACACCACTACAATAATCTCTTTTTTATCAACATTTTCTCATGACCTCATACATACCTAGAGCCTCATACCATTTTTTAATGCTCACTTGACTATCATATATCTTTGTGACAACACTCAAAACTTCAAACTGACATGAACCTTGACATCAACCAACATAATAGACATTAATTTCCTTTAAATTATCTCTTTCCTTAAAATTTTCTCTTGTCACATGGTTTCCTTGTCACATCAAGCACACAAGCTCATACCTCAAATACCACTCACCATGCATCTTCACTAGATGGACCTTGACATCAACGCCACCAACTTTGAAATCAATTACATCAACCTTGATATCAATGACAATAATTCTCAATAGGTCTTACACTACAACTCATAAAATAAAAAACCCAAGAGGGTGTGAAAAACATTGAAAAATAATAAATCAATAAAATTAAAAGGAATTCATGAGGAAAATCATGTCCTATCCATGGTATTACAATGTGACTCATGAGATAAATAAGCTAAAGGACCAAGGGAAGGAACTAAGGTTTGTGTAAAAAGAGACTATTGTATAGGGTGAGATCTATGAATAAATCCTACAAGAAGTGTTAGTAGGACAACATTTATAAAGATGATAAGAAGGGAAATATCTACACAAAATATTTCTTCAAGAATTATGCATTAGTGGGTTATTTAAAAACATGGCCTTTATTAGTTTGGAGGTGATATGTGCTAAGACAATGAATGTCTTTTACTAAATTAGGGAACTACTAGTTTTGGGCATATTTTCATTCTTTATCATGGGCCTAGTCTAATTTAAGGACTAGATTACTAATATTGAAAGTGTGGGCCTTAACCTTTTTATTATGTTGGTTAGTTATATGAGCCTTGTATTGGTGATTATGTTGAAGAATGGCTAGATGGTGTTCATTGATAATATCATGAGCATGAAGGCAATATTCATGTAGTTATTCATTAGGAATGATACCATGAAGAGATATATGTAAGGAGGGAAGCTCAACTTGTAATGGTAAGATAGACTCGTAACCATAGACTAGTGAGAATGGTGTTTCCCTAGTGCCAGTATGGATGTTAGTATGATAGGCCCAAATTACAAGATATAAATGAAGATGCCAATTAGTTCAGGTTTTATGAATGGTATTTTTTAAGATTTTATTGAGAATTTTAATATTGGCCTCATCTTGGCCATTGCATTGTGGATGGTAAGATGTGAAAAATTTGTGGGATATTTTAAATTTAGTACATAACTACTTCACGTCCTTGTTCTTGAAATTTCCTCCATTATCAAAAATGATAGCATAAGGAACTATAAAATGTCAAATGATTTGGTTAAGGGTAAATTTATAAATAATGGTTTCCATGATGTTGACAAGATGCATAGATTCTACCCATTTGGTAAAATATCTAGTAGCAGTGATGATAAAAACATGCCCATTTTGTGACCAAGGTAATTTATTAATGAGATCTAATCCCCAAATGAAAAATGGCTAAGGAGATTATATAGTTTAGATCTCATATGATGGTGGATTTATTAGATCATCATGAAGTTCACAAGGACTACACTTTTTAACAAAATTGATATCATCCTTTTCTAAAGTGATCCAAAAGTATTACATATGTAGGCATTTAATTTTTATAGCATGTCAGCTATAGTGACCACCACAAATTCCCCCATGTGCTTATTCAAAGAGAGGAGGGACCTCTTATTTCATTACACAATAGAGTAAGTCACCTTCTACATTATGATAATAAAGGGTATATTGTATCAAAATACATATTTAAAATCTTGTTTTCAAATTATAATATTTTGAAAAGAATCCATGTCCAGAGGATAAGTTTGATGTTCAAGGAATTGGATAATGTTTTTATACCATGGGCTCTATCGAATAGTGACAACCTTAATGTGACAGATAAGTCAATCATGTGATTAGAAGAAAGATAGGTAATTTATTATTTTAATAAGAAATTGGGAGTCATTAATTACATGATATGGATGAAATAATGATGTTGTAGAAGTAAGAAAGTTAGTGATAGATTTTTGATTTCTTGTAATAAGATAAATAGTAAAATAGGCAAAAATTTTGTTGAAGGTGGTATCTATTTGATGATAAGTGATAATATTTTCACTTTTACATTTGTATTCACCATTAACCTAGTAGTAGATAAGTTGGGAGTCACCCCAAGTATACAGATATGGAATATCTAAGTCAATTGTCACTTTCATGCCTAAGATTTATGCTTCATATTCTACCTTGTTATTGGTGACATCAAAGGTTAACTATATTGTTAAAGGGATTATTTTACCATGAGGATTATCTAGAATACAACCTACCCCCAACTCCTTAGATGCATTTGGCACCATCAAACTGAAGGGTATAGGTGTCTTCATGCAAATCTATGGTAACCTTGGGAATATTTTTAATAACTAATTTGGATTTAGTAGTATTGGGAATTACATAGGTATCTTTTTGATTACTTACCTCTAAATTAGTAGTGAAATTATGGAAGTAATATTTAAGATATATCCTGATTGAGACCTTCAATATAGAGAATTTTATCATTGGGGAGACTATCTTTAAGATGATTTTAGGTAGGTATGGGTGCCATTGTAAGTTTGTTGGCAATGACTTTCCCTTTAACATATTTTTTCATTATGATGAAAATATCAAATTCCATTAATATAACCATCCACTTGCCAATTCTATCTCTAGGTAGAAATGCTTTGGAGAAAATGTGATGAAGTAGGTCAAAATGAACAATGACATAGTTTGTTTGATAGATCATGTAGTGATGAATATTTTCAACTACAAAATAGATAGTGAGACAATCACATTCTAATTTAGTATAAAAATTTTTGTAATAAATGAGGCATCAATTAATATAATAGATAAAATATTCTCTTTCATTTTCATCTTATTAGGTGACCATTGCCCCAACTGATATGGGAGTAGAAGTGTAAAAATCAAGGGATGATCATTGTAAGTTTGGTAAAGGGTAGGTAGATGGAATGATGATTATTTCATGTTTTCAAATGCCTAATGATAAGGATCAATCCATTATAAATCATTACCTTTCTTAATAAGGGAATTAATAAAATATATGAAATAAACCATTTTTAAGATGAATTGTTTGATTACATCAAGTTTATTGAGGTAAGTATGAATTTTTGGAATGGAGAAAGGAATGGGCATGTTGACTATAACATTGATTTTAGTGTTATCGACATTGATAACATGAAGATAAACCAAGAACCCTAAAAATTTACTAGATGTAATTCCAAAGACACAATTGTAGAGGTTTAGTCTAGCTTTGTACTTTGTTAATCTATCAAAGATGATGCTTAGATCAAAGAGATGGGTTATGAGACTTTTTAATTTGTCAATGAGATCATCCACATAGGTTTCAATAATATTATGTATAAGATCATGAAAAATTTGGGTCATAGCTCACTAATAGGTAGCTATGGCATTTTTAAGGCCTTACGACATCTTAACATAGCAATAGGTGCCTCATTCCATAGTAAATGTTGTCTTGTGTTGGTTTTTGGGGGATATGTGAATTTATTTATAGCCTGAAAAACCATCCATAAGTGATTATATTTTGTATCCAACACTAGAATCTATGATGGAATCTATTGAAGGTAATGGAAAACTCTCTTTAGGATAAGCAAGGTTGAGATTGTGGAAGTTAATATAGATGTGAATAACCATGGTGGCTTTTTCATGAATGGGAATAGTTTTTTACACCCATTCTGAATAGTCCACACTTTAATAAAATTGGCATCTAATAGTTTGATAATTTATTTATAGAATAGGGTGGAATCTTTGGGTGGAAATTTATGTTATTTTTGTTGAATGGGTTTGGCATCTAGGTATGTGATTATTTTGTGCACAATGATACTAGGGTCAATACCAGGCATGTCCTCATAAAACCACATGAAAGTATCATGATATTTATAAAAAAAATAGACTAAATTTATCATGCTTGATAGGTGTGAGCTCTCTATAAACTATTATAGGTTGAGGACATGAGGGTGTGCCATATTCTATTCTCATAGTTTCTTCAATAACCATAGCATTTCCATCTTGAAAATGATATGGTGCATTAGGAAGAGAATAAATGGGATTGGTTTTAGGATCGATTCTAGAAATTATTGGTTTTAGGATCGATTCTAGAAATGAATTTATTAAAATGAGGATCCTTTCATTTGAAATTCCAAAGTTTGTGATGTTATTGAGGAAGTTGAGGTTCTTGGTTATGAAGTAGCTCAAGTATGGTTTCATCGTTAGGTAACATAGGTAAAGGTCTATATTATTCTACATTTGCTTTAAGACAAATGATTTTTTTACCATGTTGATCATATTAAAAATGTACATGGCATATCCTTGGTATCAAGGGTGATCTCAAGAGTATGTGGAGCTTTGGAAGAAGGTTGATTAGATTCAATTAGATTGATAATAAACCTATATTTAGAATCATTATCAAGGAGAGGATTTGGTAGATTGACTAGTGTGATAGGAGGCATATAATGTTTTGAAAGTTCTAGGAGGTAGATGTTTTAACAACCCAAGGAGTATAGAGAAGTGGAGAATTAACTAGAGGTACATAACCTTCAAGTTCTAACTTGATATCCATGGAAATCATATGAACATCTCAGTTAAAAGCATGTATTTTATCTAAGGTTTGTCGATAGTGTTGAACATCTAAGTTTCATTATTGAGCTTGTGACATGATTTAGTTATCATCATAGGTGGGAGAGATAATACATGCTTGTGTCTCTAAAGTAACATCAAAAGGTAAGACACCTAGATTGATAAATTTATGAGGTGACATGGTTAAAGGTTCTTGATATAATTTAGCCACTACATAGTCATTACAAGTGAAATCATCTTCTATATAATATGATTCATGTGCATTACATGGAGGATGAAAATTAGTGATCTCATAGACAAGATAGATGTTATGATCATGAGGTAATAAGGAAAGAGGGAGCCACTCCAAAATGTAAGAAGGTAGCTTGGTAGTATTTCATGTGTTTTGTAAATTATTTGGTTCATCATCATTAGAACCAACAAGAGTGAACTATATATATGGATTCATATTGATGAATTCAAGTAAAGGTGTAGTATTAATTCTTGGAATAATTGGAATCTGATATTGAGATTTGGGGTTGGGAAGTTGAATACTCCATGGGTTAGGATCGAACTCATGTTTATACCATTTTCCATTATGAATAAACTTGATGCATTGGGTACCGAAATAGGAAATAACCCTCATGCAATGTGTCCATGGGTGACCTAGGAGTATATTATAAGATAATGGTAAGTTGAGAACCATAAGCTTAGTACATATAGTTTTGGGTCCAATAGTAAGAGTGAGCCAAATACAACCAAGTGGATTTTGATTGGTATTGTTGAATCCATGACATGTTAAATGAGTTTTCTTGAGATGATATTTTTTATAACCAAGTTGTTGGATGATCCAAAGAGATGTCACATTAATTCCTAACCCTTCATATACTAATACTTTGTGAATAAGGGTGGTATTAATGGCTATTTTAATAAAGAGAGGCAGGTCATCGACACAAAAAATAATTTCATCATTGATCATGTCTTCTTCAAGAAACTCTATGGAAGGTTTTGAATAAGGACAAATATTTTTAATGGTATGAAATTATTTTGGTAGAGGCTCATGAGAAGGTTGTTCAACTTCAAGGGAAGATGGTTCTTAAATTTCTTGTAGTTGTTACATTAGGAATTTACAATGATAGGGAGAAGTGAAACTAACTACATGAAAGGTATTTTTAAAGGAATAAATTTAAGTTCCTCTAAGAAATTCTAATGATTTTTTGAAGAGGAAGACTAACACAAGGTTTGGAAGGTAAAATATTTTTAGTAGGAAGAGAGGTAGTTGGAGGTTTAAATTGAGGAAGTGGTTCCTTGTTGGTTAATGAAGGTCGGTTAGTGGTATTATCTTTGATAAGTTTCTCTTTGGGTGATGGTTTCTTTGGTTTTATGATGGGATCTTTGTGGGAAGGTTTGCTTTGATAATTGACTTTAGCCACATTCACATACTAGGAATAGGTATATTACTGATCATATTCAACGTCAATCATACAAATATCCTTGTTTGACTGTTGAGGATTGGATATAAAGAATCTTTTTAGATTGTTACAAGAAGAATATTTGAAAGTTTTTTTATTTTGAGAATCATTAACATAATTATGATGATGGACTGTGATCATGTCATCATGATTGAATAAATATCCTCACATAAAATAAATTGAAAATTTTGTAATCCCATGACATGTTTCATGGGAATGACATATATCAGCATGGAACCAATAAAAATTTTTAGGGGCATACCATTGAGTGGGATTATTAATATACATCTATGGTTTGGAAGGTGCTAGAAGTTTTTTCATTTTTTGAATAGTTAGCGATGTATGAGAAGGTTGGGGCTTTTTCATTTTTTTTACTCCTAGTTTTGGTTGAGGAAGATTTCTAGTGATTACATTGGTTGAATTTTGTAAAAATCCCTTGATGGTTTTAATGGCAGGTTCAAACTATTTCATTAGCAATTCTTGTCATTTAGCTTGATCAATAACATCATTTAAATTTTGGGGAGAAAAAGTCAGAACCTTGTATTGGAGAGAAGGTGTTAAGAAAGTGATGAAAATTTTGAATAAGTTGTGATTAGTCATGTTTTGATTGGCTTTTTTAGCCAAATATTTCCATTATTTGATAAAATCATGAGCTAATTCAATAGGGGATTACTTAGAATTAATGAAATAACTAAGACAATTTTTGGGAAGATCATTATGTTGAAATTCCTTAACTAAAGGATTGATTAAATCCTCAATTTTATAGATAGAATGTTAGGGGAATTAGTTATACCATTTTAATTCATCACCTATGAAGTTTTTAACTAAAAATTTGGTAGTGGTAAAGGTATTAGTTTGGATCCACTCTTTATAAAGATTACAAAAGGCTTTGAGAAAAGATGCATGGTCTTTATTCCCATCATATTTAATAGTTGGAGATATATTACCAATATAAATAGATAAAAATAAGGGGGCTAAAGGTTAATTTTGAATGTATTGAAGCATCTTGTTATGTATAATAGTTTTGGGAATGACATTTCTCATGTCATCCTTAAGAGGTGGAGGGATGAAATTTTGATCATTTTGAGGAAGAAGGATAGGGGATAATTAGTGATGTTTATCAAATGATGTTGTAGTTCCATCATTTGAGAGGCATTATATGTTTACATTATGTTCATTTGTTTCACTATTTGTACAAGAATTTGATTTGTATTAATTGGTGGGTTGGTGTTGGGAGGAGGATTATTAGGATTGGTAGGAGGGGGATTCCTCAAATTGGTATTAGAAGGAGGGTTACTAGGTGGTGGATTGGTAGGAGATGGGTTGTTGGTGTTGAGAATGTTTCTTATGGATTTATTTTTTAGGCTTATGTCAATTACCCCCACAGTATAGTAAGATGCCTTAAAGTGATAATTATAGAAGGGATCTGATCCACCAATCTCATCCACTGGAGTGATTTGGACCATATTACAATCACAAGATGAGGCATGAGAAAAGGTGTTCCAAGAGTGAAGATCCTCTTGGGTAGAAAAGGTAGGAAGAAAATAACATTCCATATACTGTCTAAATGGATTGATGTTATCCAAAACTATTTTGATAAGGGATTTCATGATGCTTGAAGGAAGAATCTAAAATCAAGAATCAAGGAGAAAAAATAGGGATAAAATTGACCAAACACATAATATTATCAACCAAGAGGTATAAAGTCTATAGAGTCAATATAATCTTTGGAAAATATCCACATATTAAGATGCAAAAGACATTGTTAAACTACTCAACTATGTTCTATAGATGGTAAAACTGAGGTAGGCCATCAAGACACATAGTCAGATACATTGACTATGTACTAAAAATGGAGAAACTCAACATGCTAAAAAGATACACAATTTTATAGGGTGATTGTGTATTAAAGGTAAACAAAACTAATGGTCTATAAGAGATTGTGTCGATAGGGATGACTATGTTCTAAAAATAGGTAAAAAAATTGCAAGATAATAGATAAGCAAATATAACTAAGCACATAAGAAATTAGATCAACATGTTTGATCTAATTGTAGCACACAGCACAAACCTTGTACTAATGTTATCTAGTACAAGTTTTACAATACAAAATATAACAATCAAAGAGAAATCAACAAAACTTGAATGTAAATGCTAAGCTATTTGGCCATTCCTAAATGTTGTTAAGTTATAATAAATTTTTAAATTAATATGATAGAGAGTTGGTTGTAAGAAGAAACTAGAAAGTAATTTGTGGATAGTTTTAGGTAGTTTAGGTTCAAAGAGATTTGTATTGGTGATGATACTAGCTTGGTATTGGGGATTACCTCCTCACTTCATAATCCTATAGTGATAAGGGTGTCGAGTGCTTTGCCAATATCTACCATTAACCACGTGTTTATACTTGGACATAAAATCAAGTTGAATTCCCTTTTGGTGATGAAATCTAAGTAAGTAGACCTTTGAAAGAAAATGTTTAATTCTTTTTAGTGTTAAGTGATCTAGAAGTGTGTGTAAAAGATAAAAATGTGACTAAATGAATAAATTTAAAACCACCTAATTAGTCTATGTATGTTACTCTAAGAATGCAATCAAATGAAATGGAAAGTGGATTAATTACTAGGAAAATATGTTAATTTCTTTGACTATGAAGAATATAGAGTCAATTTAGGAGGTACTGTATACAAACAATATAGAACATAGTCGACACAGTTAATAATGTTCTACCAAAATACGATTTGGAAGAACATAGTCAAACAAGTCGACTAAGTCTTCTAGAGAAAAGACATGTTATAGAATTGTGTCGAGATAGTCAACCTAGTTTGCTATAGTATTTTAGTTTTATAGACTAAAAACTATGAAAAACAAGACTATAAATGATAAATAAAAATGATAGAGAAGGTAAGAATGAACCTTGGTAATTTTGAAGATGCTTATTTTGTAAATTTTATGCTATATTTCTTAAATACTAGTTTTTTTATTCTATAAATAGAGTTGACTGGGTTAATGAAGTCTACAAAACCTTTGTGGTGAGAATAATCTATGAACATAGTTGATTAGTTTGATTAAGTCTACAAACTTGTATGCTGAAAAGGAGAACTAATAATAGAGTTAAATGGTTTGATAAGGTCTACAATCCTATGGGTAAATAAGAGAACTATGTCAATCTAATCAATCTATTCACCTGTATTTTGAGAAGACTTACATAGAGAAAATAGAGTCGATTTGGAGTGACTATGTGTTAAAACTATACATAAAATGTTAGACTGTATTGATAGGCTTGCTATAGTATTGTAAAAATAAAAATATATAATATGATAATAAAATGAATACATGAAATAAAACCTGTAAGGGTTAGATTCACATCGAGTTCAATAGAATGTATATAATGGAAAATATAGATGATCTACAAATCAATCCTAGCTCAGAGAAGATAAACCATAATTACACTTTTGCTTGTTGGTACATTTAGAAAATTGGAGTCATGACCAAGATAGATCCACTAGACCTAACTAAGGGGTCTCTTATCATAATAAAATCACTATAGAGGGTTCCAAATCCTCTAGTCAAACAATACCATGCAATAACCCTAGCTAGGTATTAAGTTTTTTATATCCACAAAGTAAATGCAAAATAGATTAAAATCTAACCTATTGCTCACCAAAGTTTGTGGCACAAAATGAAGGTAATACAAATGAAAGTAAACATGGATAGAATAATTCTAGTAATTTTATGTATATATATAAACTTAATGTATGGAGAGAGAAATACATTCAAATTACATTACTTATGCTACTTCTATCTACTAAAATAAAGGAGTAAAGTTAGAGATACTTACCTTGAAGATCAACTTGACGAGACTCAATCTCTCCCTTAGCCAAAAGTGATTTCCAAGAGGTTGTTGTTTATTTTTGAATAAGATAAGGATGGATAATGGATTATAGTCAAGCTAAGGACCTCTTAGTGAATCTCAAACATTCACAAGACATTTCTTCTCTCTAAGTGTAAACCCTAAGTAACTAACTCCTCAAGTAGAATGGTGGAAGAGTAAATTGTAAAAAAGTGGAAATGAATAATTAATATGTCTCTCTCTCTAATAAATGGTGAAAATAATATGTATATATAGCTTAATCTAACCCTAAACCTTTTTGAAAATTTAATTGACAGTGTCATCCCAATTTGAGCTTGTATCATTAATTGATAAAAGCAAGTTAGGTCCTTGTCTGGGTTTGCCAAGGCCAAAATAGACTCTTAAAATGCTAATATTAATTTGAATATAGGTTTTTTCCTATCCCACATTGTTTTTTAAATGTCAAAAAGGGTTATTGGTTTAGGTAGGGGCTGAGTAAGGTGGTAAATTACTTGAAGGAGTGTGTAAGGGAGGTGTCAAATCTTAGGGAAGTGTATAAGAATTTTTTGTGTTGATTTTAAGTGGTGATATAGGGAGAAAAAATATTTTGAAGCACTAATGGTCTGTACATCCTTTTCTTGGTGCACTTTTTAAGGCATGCACGTAGATAGATTGAGACTTGATGGGTTTCTACAAAAGAGAAAGCATAAATAACTGATAAAGTTTGACAATATTATGTGTATACAGTACACCTCCTAATTGGGTGTAATCAGAGGCCAATAATGTGGTCCTAAAGGTTATTCTGATGCTATTTTTTATCGATGAATCCCTAGAAATAGATATATCCAACTACAACTTGTATGTTGACAATATTTCTTATAAATGTTGTTCCACACTAAAATTATTAAAAAATGAATATCCATATGAATTTAGAGGTCATGGTAGTGTGAACATATGTAATTTTCACATCCTAAGGTGTTTTAAGTGATATATTTATAATTAGAGGTCACGAAAGTGTAAATGTATATTGGATGTAAAGAACATGTCTCTTAAGTACACAAAAGTTGCATTTTAGGACTGATCACTAAATCCTCTACCATAAATTCATGTATTGTTTTGGACCTAGGTGATTTGGAGTGAAATTATATGGATTTAAAATTTATGATATGGTTATTTATGTTCATGTAGATGGATTATGGTTTATGTTTGATGCGTGTCTAAATTTTGCCTGAAAACAATAATGTTAACATATAGGGAAATGCATTCTTGAGGATGGGATGGGTGGTCTGTCTCCTAACCAAGAATATTTGGAGGCCAATAATGTGGTCCTATAGGTTATTTTATGCCCTATATGTGGTGTTAATTACAATTTTCATCCATAAGGCCCCAGAGGTAGAGATCTCCAACTGTGGCTTTCATGTTGACAGCATTTCTTCTCAATGTTACTCGACACCGAAATTATTTAAAAAACATGTATTCATGTGGATTATAAGTTATTGGTGTTATTAAAACAAGTAATTTTCACATTTTAAGGTTTTGGAATGATATATTTTGAAGTGGAGCTTCCATAAATGGAAATGTCTATTAGAGGTAAAGAACTTGACTCTTAAGTACATAAAAGTTATATTTCAGGATTGATTACTAAATCCTCTACCATGAATTCATCTATTATTTTAAATAAAATGTATTTAGGGTTAAATTATAGGTCTTAAACACACATATGATGTTTCTTTTGATTAATATATATTAATTACATTTTTTATTTAACATGTGTCCAAAGTTTGCCTTACAAATTGTAATTTTACTATAAAGGGAAATACCTTCTTTAAGCCAAAATAGGTGGTATGTCTCCTAATTGGGCATACTTGGAGGAAAATATTATTGTAATATAGGTTATTAATAACCAAAAACATGGTGATGACTTCATTTTTCAACCATGATGCCCCAGAGGTAGAGATATCCAACTGTGGCTTGCATGTTGACAACATTTCTTGTCAATGTTGCTTGACATTAGAATGAAAAAATGTGTATCTGAATGTATTCAGAGGTTTTGGTTGTGGAAATATATTTAATTTTCACATATATATGGTTTTAAAGTGATATATTTTGTTTCATATGTCTTTTAAGAAGAAATGTCTACTGGAGCAAAGAACCTATCTCTTAAAAACACAAAAGTTACATTTCAGGACTAATCATTGAATCCTCTACCACAAATTCATCTAATATTTTAGATCCAAGGTATTTATGGTGAAATTATATGGATTAAACATGCATGTGATGGTTCTTTTAATTTTTTAATATGGTTTATGGTTTAATTTTAATACATGTCTTAAGTTTGCCTTAAAAATTATAGTTTTATTATATAGGAAGATACCTTCTTGAGGCCAAAATAGGTGGTTTGTCCTCTAAAAGAGTGTAATCAAAAACCAAGAATGTGGTCCTAGAGTTTATTAATCATTTTTATGTGGTTTCAATGCTATTTTTCAACCATAAGGCCCTAGAGATAGATATATCCAACTATGCCTTGCATGTTGACAACATTTCTTATCAATATTGTTAGACACCAAAAATGTTGGAAAAAGTGTATTCGCATGGATTTTTAGGCTGTGCTAGTGGTAAAAAATTTAATTTGAAAATACTAATGTTTTATACGTGATATATTTTAAAGTGAAGGTCCCAAGAGCATAAATGTCTATTGGAGGCAAAGAACCTATCTCTTAAGTACATAAAAGTTATATTTCAATACTAATCACTAAATCCTCTACCATGAATTCATATATTATTTTAAATCCAAGGGATTCAGGGTGAAATTATAAGGATTATAAATGCACATGATGGTTCTTTTTATTTGTGTTGATGACTTACAATTTTTATTTCACGTGTGTCTAATTTTTTCCTTAAAAACTACAATTTTACCGTATAGGGAAATGCCTTATTAAGGACATAATGGATAGTATGTCTCCTAACTAGGTGTACTAAAATGCCAAAAATATAGTCCTAGAGGTTATTTGGCACCCTAGATTGGTGGCAATGCCAATTTTCAATCAAGAGGTGCTGGAAATAGATTTCTTCAACTATAACTTGCATGTTGATAACATTTCTTATCATTATTACTCAATGCCATAATTCAATACAGGGTTCTATAATTCCTAAGCAAACCCAATAAGCCTATAAAAGGTCTTTGTTCTTGACCAATATGTTGGAGATAGATTTGTATACCCTTCTAATCTCCTTCAAGAGCACTAAATCAAATTAATACCAAGGTTGCAGGATGTGAGCAAGTTCAAGATTTAGGAAACATGAGGTTTGTAACTATTTTCAAGGTTTCCATGGCCTATAGGGTGAGAGGATAGTATTTCAATCAGTACCATGATCTCCATTAGGTCTATGACAAAATCAAGTATGATACCAAATAATGAACTAGAATACTATCAAAATAATAAAATTACCAATAGCCAAAGATTTTGAACAATAGTTGGTATTTATTCATATTTAATGATTCAAATAATTACAAACCATACATAAATAATCCTCAACTTGGAATTGGATTTGACATATAAAATTCATAATTCTAAAAAAACTAAAAATTGACCTATTATTTTTAGTAAGTTTCACATGCAAATCCACATAGATCTAAAAATCTAAAAAAATAAACTAAACTCTAAAATTAACCTATCAGATGAATTTCATCTAAAGTTCAAATCTGGTTACAAAAATAGATAATTTATAAATTTATTAAAAAAACCCAAAAATAATATTAAATGTCAATTTTGAACCCTAATTTGGTCATTTTATAGCCTCTAAAAAATATCTAAAACATCCCATAACTAGAAGGGAAGGTTATGGCATTGAATTTTTTGAGCTAGTTGTTTTGGTGTGAATATGGGCTCAAACGGAGCTATGGATGAAAATTTATGTCCTCTAAAAATTTGAACTCTTTTTCTGCATCATTATCCTCTAGTTGAAAATAATTCAACTCCTACAAGTTGCTCTGATTGTACTGCTACCATTTATTCTTATAAATATTTGTTTTATCTTATTATGTAATCCAAGTGTTTCATTATTATTATAATCCTTTCCACTATAATAAATACCTTTCATAACTTACTTACCTTGAGTTTACTATCTTGTTATCCATAACTTGCACTATATTTTCTTTCTTCTTCTTTGACACCTATTGTTGTCAATCTACTTATTCATCTTCTTCACCTTCACCATCTTTTCCATGGAAATAATATAAATATGAAACATAAAATAATGTAGAGATATCAATTTTTTTTGGTAAACTCACCTCATAAGTATTGTCATTGATTTTATTCACAATTCTACATGGTCTAGTTTTCTTGTATTTCAACTTGTTATATGTGCCTTTCAGAAATATTTTTTTCCTCAAGTAAACCATCACTAAATCTCATTATTCAAATAATTTGGACCTTATTATGACATATAATATTTCTTTATACTTTTCATTACTTTCCTTTAACTTTATTTTTACTTCTTGTAACTATTATATGTGTTTTCCAAACTCTTTTGCATCATCACTAACTTATTCTGCAATTTTTAATTGTACCAAATCTAAAATACTCATAGGATTTATCCCATAATATGTTTTTTTATTTATTTTTTTGATATTTTAATTAAAATATTATATGAAAACTTATCTTTCAATAAATCCAAATCCCATTGCTTAGGCTTCTCTCAACTATGCATCTCAACAAATTTCCCAAGCTCATGTTTACAACTTTTATCTGTCCATCTATTTGGGGATGGTATGCACTACTAAATTGTACCTTAGTCCCCATATTCTTCCATAAATTCCTTCAAAATTGAATTATAAATTTTGTGTCCCTATCTAATGTAATGGTATTTAGAACACCATGTAATCTCACAATATCCTTATAAATATTTGTACAAATCTAGTGGCATAATTAGCTTTCCTACATGAAATAAAATGAACCATCTTAGAAAACTAGTCTAAAATAACAAAATTTGAATGTTACCTCTCTATGTATTTGGTAATCCCAACACAAAATCCATACTCAAATTTATCCATGGTCCTCTTGGAACCAGTAATGACATGTATAGCCCTATATTTAGTGCATGTTCTTTTGCCACCTGACATATCCTGCACCTTGAAACATACCTTATCACATCTATATTAATATTTGTCCAAAAATACTTCTCCACAAAATCTATTATCTTTATCTTACCAAAATTTCCATCCAAACCACCACTGTGTAATTTTGTTATAATATTATCTCTTAGAGACCCAATTAGAATACATAATTATTTCCCTTTCAAGAGATAACCATCTTACATAATATAATATTCATAAGAATTAATTGTATCACCTATAAATGGATTCCTACATGGTTGAAATATCTTTCCAAAATCTAGGTCATTATCATATACTTCTTTGATAAATTCAAATCCAACTACTTCACTCACCATAGTAGTTAACAACCCCACTCGCCTACTCAAAGCATTAGCTACTTGATTCTATTTTTCCTGATTTGTGCTTCAATGCAAAATTATTAATGAAAAATAAAGACATCCACTTTTCATGCCTATTATTTAACTTATTTTAAGTGTTCACATACTTCAAATCCTCATGATCAGTAAATAGGATAAACTCTTTAGACACTAGGTAATGCCTCCAATGTCTTAAATGATGTACAATGGTATAAAATTCAACACCATACATAGAATAAATTGTTATTACAATTATCAATAATATTTACATCCTAAGGAGGTCTAATCAAGCCTCCTTCAATTGTATGTAACATGGAAACATCTCTCAAGTTGTGGGTGACCTATGGGACAGATGAATCTCTAGATTGAAGGGATAGCTCCCTTGCACCACACCTAAAAATAACCACTAATATACATGATTTGAAGGAAAAGGGATAGAAGGAGATTAAAAATAAACTAATAGAGGTGATTCATTAATATTAACTCTATAATACTACTTGAACTTGCACTATGAAAGGGCAATTTTCAAAACTGATCTCAACACCCAAGGTTCTCCTAACAAAAGGGTTTCAACATGAAGGTAAGATTAAATGTATTTCTCAAGGTAGATGAATAATATGTCTGATCATAGACACTAATACTCTTCCTTGCACTTTAAGACACACAAAACAACTAACTACACATCATGTGACCTACTAGAATACAAATTACTTGCACAAAACATGAAAGAGTGAGATGAACACAAGGAGAGGTAACTATCACTTGCCATTCAACCATGAAATACTTCACACACTTAAATAATAAATTGATAATTTAAAAACAACTTAAAATATTTTATTCAAAGGAAAAATTAGTATTCAAACTATCAAGGCTTCACCATACCAGATGTGGATATATTACAAGGCCAAAAATGGTAACTTTTATAGAGATTAAGGGAGAGAAAGAGAGAAAGAGAGGCATAAAATAAGGAAAGATACAAGTTTCCATGTGATAATTTAAAAAAATTAGGATTTATGGTGAAGTAAAAATATACTTCCAAATCCATGTGTCTCTCTTATGAAGATACTCCATCCTCCAAGTGGCATAGGAGTTACAACTCAGCTTGACACCTTGATCATCTTCTTGAAAATTGCCCTTCCTTATATAGGGAGAATGAAAAATGGACTTATCAATCATAAATTATCCATGACTGACTTCATAACTTACCATTTTACATATATCATGCATTAAAATACTCATTTGGTTTCACATTTCAATAACAATCATCATTCATATGCATAGGTGTCTTGAAACTCTTCATATCCCACACCTAGCTTTGTCCAAGTGGCTCAAAATTTGAGTTCATCTCATAAAAGGAAATATATCTCCATGAAATTATTTTAAATATATTATTAGACCTAAAAAAATATATTTTGGTACCTAGAACAACTCCTAAGACTCTATTTTGCTCTTTAAGCTCTCATTAGGATATTTTCCTTTTAGCCTTAAAATCATGTAGAACTTATTGTTTAGGGAAGTGTATGGATGGTAATGGAAAAATAATGGAATATTTGAGGACCTGGTATATATTTATATCTTCATGCTAAGTTCAAGTCTTGAGAGTGAGTGAAAGTGCCTTTTCTACCTTTCTCTCTCCTCCATTAGGCCACCTTGCCTAAAAGCCTAATTTTCTACTCCAGATCTCTCCAAAAAGTGTGAAACCAACCAAAATAATTTTATTCACTTTACCTAGTTTATCAAAAAACCTCCATGTCAAATTTGAGTCCTTGAGACCCTATAGAAGTGTGAGAACCATGAAATGGCCTTTAAACCTAGTCTCATTTTAAGCCTGTTTGAGACTGCCTTGAAAAATAGAGTTTGTTTGATCACTTATAAGATTTCAAGTGAATATTTTTTAAAATTTAATATATAAAATAAATATTAGGTGACCTATTATAATATTTTTCAAGTTCTTCATTACTCAAAACCCTTACAATACACCAAAAATCATGCAAAATAGTGCATTTGTTATAGTCTGTACAACTAGAAATACAATTAGATTATTACACAATTTTTAATAGGTTTAAAAATAAAACTAAGTCATATCATGTTATTTATGAGTCTATCTCTCTCAACTATTCACTGTTAAGGTTTTAGGAGGGTTTAAAGTGACTTATGTTCTTAATGATTATTCATAAACCCTAGACCATTAACTCCTAAACCAATGCCAAAAAATTAAATTATAATAACCCCCTCATATAATCCTAGGATATTATTCACCATGAATCTTTTATAGTTATGAGTGTGAGAAGTTGAATCTTAGTATATAATTAGGCAGTTGGAGATGGGTTGATAGTCTTAGCTTTGTTCATGAAGGTGATGTGATCAATACAACAATTAATTACATAATAATGAAGTGTGGATACCTAAATAACACCCCTAAAAACCAATTATCTCCATGCATTAGGTTAATATTACAACAGGTGAGATAAAACTAATCTTGGATGATAGTCATGCATGAAAGAAGCTCAAAGAGGTCTTAAGGGTCAAAATTACACTTTTCTTGATTTCCCATATCCATGTATGGTTTTTAAATGTTTTTTATTTAATTTCACACTTTTTAATGCCTTAATATATCATTTTTATTCCCATTATTCCATCCTTTCTTATGACTTTACTATAGGTCTACCTGTGTGTGAATTAGGCTCGACAAGCCTAGATAGGGTTTCTAGTATTTATTTCACTTTTAGGTGAATCTAATGGCCTTATGGAGTTTCATTATCCATATGAATCCATTATAAAAATATTTACCTATCCTCTTATCTCTTTTCTCCACTCTAAATAAACAATCTTCTCTTGGCAATGCAAGAAGGCCTAAAGATACTACTTTGACTATGTAGGCAGGGGTTTGAAATGGGTCCTATGTACAGTCAGTTATTCTCTAAATTTATTTGTGTTTGATTTGAATTGAAATAACCTTAAACATTATCTATCACTTCACCCAAGCTCCCATATCAATGACTATAAGTAGCATTCTCTTCTCAAACCTTGTAAATAGCTTATGATGCCTATATTAATCATAGGTGTTAGTTTGGTGTTTGAATGCATTTGTGGTTTATTAGGACTTCACTTTCAAAAATTTGAAATCTAAGTGACTCTATCATATTAATTATATTCTATCACCCTTATTTATCATTTCAATATAGTATTATTCCATAATCTTATAGTCTCCTTCTTACTCCTCTCTAAGCCTGACTGTAGGTGTCAATTCTTACAGTCTTGACTATGTCTTAAGAGTTTATAACCTTGTTGAAAGTCATTAGGTTTAACTAGTTTTTAATTTTTATTTAAATTAAATTAATTACTAAAAACTCAAATGAAAATAGGGTTTATGATAAATACCTATGGATTATAAGATGTTGCACACCACTTTGAATCTAGCGACTGTGAGAGTTTCTTTTTTGTTGGAAAAATTTTACTTGTACACATGTAAACACTTGACAAAAATATATTAATATATAATTAGGTGAACTACTTGGTTATAAACCAGTCCTAAAAATGTGTGAGCTTCCTTAAATGGATGTTAGCTCATTTATTTACACAATCAAGTGGATAAATAATATATGAAATTACAATAGATTAAAGATATGATAATAATGATAATTAAGATTCAATCCTTGATTAAGATATTAATATAAGAATAATACTCATCCTAATAAGATATGGTAGCATTTATATTATCCTATATGACATCTAGTTGGTCTTTAATGGCTTTAAGAGAGGGAGAATAAACAATAGCACAAATAACTATCTTAAAATATATATCACTTTAATCAACAAAAAGGGGTTGGGATACTATGGGGAGATCTATGATATTGATTACGTCATGTACTATGCTTGGTAGAGTCATATAAAATCAAAGGACATATTCAAATGATATAAAATCAGTAAGAATTTTAGACAAGGGCCTAAGATTGAGGTCTTAGGTTCTACAAATTAGACACAGTGGATTGATGTTAATCTTGATAGGATCAGTGTCGATCTATAGAATCAGTGCTAATTTAGAATGAATCAGAGTCTATTCTCTCTCTGACTGAGCTTAATTAAAATGGAGAATAAATGAGATAGATTGGATGATAGAGATAAATAAAAATATTTAGATGGATATAAATGATATTCTAGAGACTAGATAAATAGATAATAGTAGAATAATTGATAGAAAACAAAATAAATACATGATGAGTTACCTTTGATCCATTTATGAATAGAATGAAATTCTCCACAAATGTAGGCAGTCTTCTGGGCTTATAACAAAAGATTTAGAATGAATGCATAAATTTTTTGATAGAGTGTCATTAAGGACATCTTGATTATCCAAGAAATCTAGCAACAATTTGAGGTTCTAAGTTTTTGGTTTTAAAAGCCAAAAATTGGCTAGGTATTTATGCATCAACATTGATCTAGAGAATTGACACTGATTGAAGATGAATCATTTTCAATTCACCCAAATCGGCACCTTTGTTTTAACCATGGGTAAAATTGGCTTTGATATGTATGGAGTTATTGGTAATGATGTTATATGAGGGTAAAGTGGTTGAGGGGTAGATTCCTTATGTTATTAATGGATTTAGGAGGTTAAGGAGGGTAGAAAGGTAATAGTAAATACAAGTTATCAGGATATAAATGGTAAATATACTAAACCTTAGGATAGGTATTAATTAAGAGATTTGAATAAAAATAAATACCTATGACACTTATTCATATATAGGGTACAAAATTATAGTGTCTATATTTACCCCTTTTTGTGGAGTGGTATGGAATGCGTGTTGTGAGATAAAAAACATGCGAGGTCTAATTCCCCAAGTTATGTGAGGAGGTATCCCCCCTCAAACCAGGAGCCAAAATAAGACATAGAGCATGTGATGATTTTGAAAAATGGAATAATGGATGGGATGGGTAGATAATAGATGAGCTCTAATAAACATGGATGCATAACATGAAGTATATGTTTTGCACTAATAGGATGTAAGGTAAAACAAATAGAGATGCCCCAAGGCAAATCCCATAATAAAATACCACAACTATGAATAGGTGGGATTTAAGGAAGGCAAAATAAGAGAAGAAATGATAGGTTTTGGCTAACTAAAGTATCTGGTGTGTTATACAGTGTGTATGCTACCTATAAATAGTTGTTATCAAGAGAAAATGCACTCTCAATACCTACTGAGGAAAGATACCCAAAGGAGTACATGCCTTATACAAGCTATGGGACTAACAGGGGGTCAAAATTCACAAATCTAAAATGGTATAGGACAAATAATAAGGTAGATGTGGCAAGGTACTAGGATAAAACTAAGGAGTAGGGCTAGATGTATGTGGGATTGCAAGTAGTGTAAAAAGGGCAAATTGGTACTGACCTAAAATGAATTAGCATCAATCCACCAAATTAGCATCAATCCACAATAGATCTATGTCGATCCTAAGTTGAGTATATAAGCAAGTCCAACATGGAAAAGGGCTCATTTTTATTGGTGAAAATGAAATGATGTCTACGATATCAAACAATGAGTGTGCTATAAAATGAGATGGAGGCTAATAATAGTGGATTGAGGTAATGAAAATACTCACAATATGATTTATGCTTATTATTTGATTAATTTTTTGAATATCTGATTTGTTTAAAGTTTTTTAGGATTTTTGGAGTTAGGATAGGGTGAGGATTATGGTAATATAGCATCAAAGAATTAGTGCTAATTCCCTAGTGAATTGGTGATGATTCATAAGGAATGAACATCATTTCATTGAAATGGTGCCAATCAGATGGAACAATGTTGATCCATAAGTGATTAGCATCGATTAACACCAAAAAAATGAAAGGATTAGATTAGAGTCTAGAGTTAAATAATTTAGAGTGTTTAGGAATTTTTAGGCTTATAAGGGATGCTAGTGATAGGCATGGATTATAATATAGATGTAATATCATATGTCACCTTTACTAGAATGACTATGAGTTCAGCTTGGTGATGATAATTAGGCCCATATAGATGTCATAGGCCTAGGAGGGGTGTATCACTATAAATACAACTATTGAGACATAGGCTTGTTGGTTGTTTTGGTAAAGCATTGAGATGTTTTGATTAGGACCTGTTGGCTTCTGATTGGGGAGATGACCATCAAGAAAGAGGAAATACACTAAATTTTATGACTTATGGTGTATGGATCACCTATAGTACCTATGGATGAGTAGGGATGAGGAGTAGCATTGACATGCCTATATGGTGATGACATGGAGGATATCATATTTTTTGCTAGTGGTTTTGATTTTAAGCCTCTATATATAGTTGATACAATGGGGAGATTCATACTCATAATGATGATATTCTCTTTTTATTATTATGCACTCCCAAACTTAGGGTGAGGAAATTTTCCATGGAGATTGATTGGGGTGGTTATAGACATGCTAGAGCATCATACAATGTTTGTATGGGCATTAACTTTATTAGCATAGATTTACAGGGAGATCTAGGGTTAGAATACCTAGAGATAATATGGATTAGATATCATTGTTACTTTATAGTGTTGGGCTTATGAGCACATCAACATAGTGCAACCAATAGGTACCCCATGGATACAATGGTATGATATAGAGTATAGCATGTCCTTCCTTTGATGGAAGGATGATCTTGCATTAGGTTTTGCAGATGGCATTGTTTGAGACCTCCATTACTACTAAAGGGTCCTAAAGGATTAAGAGATATAGACATCATTTAAACACCCTAACTGAGATTTCCTATGTGGCTCAAGGTGGAGGTAGAGATCAAAGGCATATGGATGGAGAGGTGGGTAATGGGGAAGAGGATGGATTACCTAGAGTATCTCCATTTTGGATTAGTATGGTGGTAGTTTGGGTTGGTATAGGATATTTCATGGGCCTTGCATGTATATATGCAAGATGAGATAGAACAAGAGCTTCTAGGACCAATCACTAGAGATGTTCCTACAAAGGAGGAGCTAGTTCCATTAGGAAATGATGTAGTGGATGCATGATTCACTCTTGTATATATAGTATGGTGGGTTTAGTAGTGGGAAACAAGGTAGGATAGGGTGATACATCCATGTCAGGAGAGAGCAGTTAAGGAGATGGATGAGGCTCAAATGGGAGATGAGGAAGATGGGGTAAAGGATGGGGGAGAGGATGAGATAGAGGAGGAAGAGATAGATATGTTAGAGCTTATCATGGAGATGGATACATTGAGGGCTCAATGTATCACTTTACATGGATAAGTAGTTATAGAAAAAGGGTCTCTGACCATAGTGTAGATTGAGAAAGATACCCTTCAAACCTGATTGGATACATTACAGGTGAGGTTTGACTTATTGAAGTTGAGTCATGATATGGTGGTGGAGGATCAGGATCAGTACCGAGTAGATAGAGACACTCTAAGGAGGAGGGAGGGGGAGTCGTCAGTGTAGATAGTTGGAGAGGTGGTAGGGCTGAGCACTAGATAGGTGGGGATTGTGAGCATTTAGTAATAAAGGGATATAGAGGCCAAGATGAGATATTATGAGAATATCATTCTTGATCTACATCTATATATTGTGTACTATGCATCCCATATAGCTACACAAGTCAGGTCCTCTAGATACACACATACAAGATCATTAAGTTTAGGGAGTGTATCTTAGAGGAGGAACAGGGATAAGATGGAGATGGGAGAGGAGATGAAAGAAAATATGGGGGTGGATCCCTTCAGACATCCATTTGATTAGGCTATAGTTTACATAGTATCCCATTTCTTGATGTATTTATATTCATTGTATTGGCTAGAGAACCACAGACATGTATATAAATATTTTGATGTACACTTTGTATTACATTATGGATTATGAAAAATGTTTATGGATTATGATTATATTATGGATGCAAACTATAACTTATTAATTTTACGTTTATATACTTGTGAATTATTAGATTAGGATATTTGTTGATATTAGCACAAATTTAATTTATAAAGGGCTTGATTTCTCATTTTTGGCTTGTGCAATGACCCAAGAAAACCATTTTAAAAGGAATGAATATGCATCCTTAACCAACTGTTAATACTACCCAATCAACTTTAGGTAAACTAAGTTTAGAATCTAAGGATTTTATTTTAGGATTTGAGTGGATTCTAAGAATAATATGCTTCCATCTTTCATATCCATAACTAAGGTCAAACCTAGAATACTTTTATGCCACTCCATGTAGACTAATCAATGTGAGAAGTCTACCAAATTAAAAAAAGATGATAAATAAGGGAAGATTTTTTGGGATATTTTTATGCATGATATCCATCCTTCAAGGGAGTGGCCTATATTTTGAGATATGCTTTTCAAATCAACTATCATTTTAAGGAACTGTCTGTGCTTTTGATATTTTGTATGTTTTTGTAGATTTTGTAAATTTATATAGTTGTCCTTCGAGGGAGTAGTCTATTTATTTTTCTTGTATTTTGTAGATGCTTTGCTTTGATTTTGATCCCTGTATTACTATTATCTTTATGTATTGGCCTTAGGTATCCTAGGATAATTTCTCAAAGCTTTGGTACACAAGATAAAACACTTATTCTCAAAATGAATTAGTGATGGGGAGGGATTTCAGGGAATAATGATTAAGAGCTCCTTCCCATTATAGGCAAAGCTTATCAAATTATAACATGTTATGAATAGATTTGGAGTATTCATATTCAAGGTTAAAAATGGGCAATGCTATCGAATAACCAAATGTCTTTATATAATTATTTTTTATAAGAATAATAAGGATATGAAATCAAGAAAGTAAATTGGACCAACCAAAGTGATTAAGATCTATTAACAATAGAAAGGACGTAGATGCAATGCATTAAGAGGTTATCATTATGATTTTCCATCAAGAAAGGCCAAGTGATATGCCCCAGATTGGTACTTATGGGTGATGATATATGGTCTGAGACAATTTAGGGAAAATTTTCCCCTTTTGTTTTTTTCCATATTAGTGACATGTTGATTTTGATTTAAAACAAGGTCAGTAATATTAGATTCACATTCTTTTATATGTTTATTATAGGCATGCTTTATTCATTCCTGATATACATGTAGATGGTCAAGGGCAATAAATTGATGCTCATCCAAGGGTTTGAGTTGGGCTAATAATTCTTGATGGAATTCATCTTTAGAAATGATATCTTTAAGGGATATGCAAAGGGAAGGAATTTGAAGTTCGAGAGGAAGTACAACTTTGGTACCATAGACTAAAGAGAAAGGGGTAGCACCTGTAGGGGTTTAAATGCTAGTTTGATAAGCCCATAAGTCAAAGGGAAAATGAAGATGCCATTTCTTGCCTGATTCATTAAAAAAATTAGTTAGGATTTTGACAAGAGTTGTATTGGAAGCCTTAGCCTATCCATAGGCTTGGGGGTAGTAAGGTGAGAAAAATATGAGCTTAATGCTAAAAGAATCATAGAGTTCTTAAACCTTTTTATTCTTAAAATATTTCCCATTATCTGTGATGATATTATGAGGGAGGCCAAAGTGACAAATGATATGTTGATTAATTAATTCAAAAAATTTATTAGCTTTGGTCAAGATAAGGGGGATAACATCCACCCACTTAGTAAAGTACATAGTGGTGGTAATGATAAATCCATGATGCTGAGAAGATTTAGGATTGATTTGACCTACAAGATTGAGCCCCCACTGGGGAAAAGGCCAAAATTCATGTCATACTTGTAATGCTTGGCTAGGGATATGGGATAGGTTGGCATGATGCTGACATTTGATGCAGTTCTTAATGTATTTGAAATAATATTGATTTAAAGAGGGCCAAAAATATCCCAACCATAAGGTTCTCTTAGTGATGGTGCATCCACTAAAATGTCCTCCACATGACATCTTCTTTGATAGCAAGGGTAGCTTCATGATCTAAGAGATAATGAAGAAGGATACCATTGAAACCATGCTTATAAATAACACCCCCTAGTATGATAAAATGCATGACATGATGATGAAAATCTTGCTTACCATTTCTATATAGATTTGTAGGATTAATCCCCCTTGATAGGTAATCAAATATATGTGCATACCAGAGATCTGATGGGTTTTCCTCCACACTATGGATGGAAGGGAAGTCAATTTTGGTAAAGGAACGTTGACTAATCATGTTAATAAGGATGAATAACTTATATTAATGAGATGAAGATGGGATAAACAAGGCCAAGGAATCCATGGTATCTACAAAATTGTTAGTTGATCGAGGAGTGGCTTGAGGGCAAAATGTTTAAAAGTGGCTAGTAAATCATCTAATAAGGTTTTATACTTCAGAAGGGTATCATTATTAAGTTAATATATGCCCTTAATTTGATTAACCACAAGTTGAGAATAACCATAGATATTAATTTTTTTAATACCCAAGGGTAAGGTGGTTTAGATACCTATGATCAAAGCCTCATATTCTGTCATATTATTAGTGTAGTCAAAATCAAGCCTAAAAGATAGAGGGATAGGTGTCCCCCAGGAGGGATTAGGATAATTCCAACTCCCCCACCATGCTCACATTTGGATACATCAAATAGTAGATTCATTTTTTATTAAAAATCTATTTGGTATATGGAGGCTATAGATTTGTCTAGGAATTCATAGTTAACTGGTTAATGATCAGAAAGAGGTGCTTCAACAAGATGATCAATAATGATTTGAACTTTAACTAATTTTCTATGGATGAACTATAGATCAAATTATACCAAAATCATAAGCCATTTGGCCATTCACTAATTCTAATAAGGCTTAGAGTGCATGAACTTTAGGGGATAAGTGTTTGTGACTACATAAGTTTTGTGATTGAGAAGATAATGGCAAAGCTTAGAAGCAACAAAGACTAGAGCTAGGCACAACTTCTCAGTATGAGATAACTCTTTTTGTACTCAACAAGTGTGTGAATAATATCTTAAACCACCTATTCTTTGTGTTGATCATCATGATGGGTAAGCATGGCTCCAAGGGCATGGTTCATAGCATAAATATAAAATAAGAACAGTTGTCTTTACTTGGGAGGAGTGATAAATGGTGGTGAAATAAGGTAGCTCTTAAGAGCTTCAAAATTCTTATGATAACTAGAATCCCATTTAAAATGGATATATTTCTTTAGGAGAGGATGGAATGGTTTACATTGATCTAATAGCTAGGAGATAAAATGATGGATAGATTTTAATTTTCCTTGCAAACTATGAAGTTGCTTAAGATTGGATGGGGGTGGAATTTATAAAATGGCTTTGATTTTGGTAGGGTTGACTTCTATCCCATAGATGGAGACAATAAATCCTTTAAGTGTACCTATTAAAACTCCAAAAATGTATTTCTTAGAATATAGATGAACACAAAATTGGAATAAGTTAGTAAAGATTACCTTTAAGATAAGAAGGGGTCATTTCATAATTTTGATTTATAGAGGAGATAATCCACATAATCCTTAACAATTTTATGGATGATTTCATGGAAGATATAAGTCATGGTTCTTTGATAGGTGCCTCTTATATTCTTTAGGCTGAAAGACATAACTTGATAGTAGAAGGTCCCCCAAAGAGTAATAAATGAAGTCTTATGTTGGTCTTATGGTGTAATAAGGATCAGATTAAATCCAAAGAAACCATTCATAAGTGACAACATTTTGTGCCCCACTATTAAATCCACTAATTGATCAATATTAGGGAGAGGTAAATCATCCTTAGGACAAGTGAGATTAAGGTCTCAAAATTTAGTTCAAAGGCATGTTCCATCTATAGGCTTGGTGATAGGAATGGTATTATATACCCATTAAGGGTAATCAGTAGGTTGGATAAAGTTAACAAATAAAAGATACTATAACTCTTCCTTATCTAAGAGTGTGACATGAGGATGCATCTTTTAGAGCTTTTTCTTTATAAGCTTAGCATTAGGGAATGTAAAAATGTTATGTATGATGATATAAGGATTGATACCAAGCATATCACTATAGGACCAAGTGAATGCTTCATTGTGATCTGTTAGAAATGTAGTAAAATCTTGGTATTCTTAGGGATCTAGGGATTTGTTGGCCTTAACTATTCATAGAGTCTCATGGGATCCTATATTAATTTTAATGGTGTCCTTATTTAATATACTAGATTTTTTAGATAGAATGGATTTATGGAGATGGGATTTATTTATGCCCAAATGAGTTAAGATCAACTCATTAGCCTGGCACTAAAGAATAGGGGATCATGGGAAAATCCTACCCTATCATGTCTAGTTAAGATATAGGGATGGTTTATACCTCCCTCTTACGATGATAGATGAGAGGCTATATAGTAATGGCATTGACTAGTTTTTTTTGGGGGGAAATGGATACGACATCATCCATTGAAGAAGGGTTGATGGATGGTGAGGTTGGTGTGTCCTCTTCAAGGATGAGGAAGAGAGTAACCTCCAAAGTAGATTTGGGATTTTTGTTAAAATCAAGGCCATATTTTTCTTAGGGTTTCCTAAAATATCCCAATGCAACCTTGTGTGGGCCTTGCTCATAATGTCCTATGCCAAAACCCTTTCAAGCACACTGTTGTAGGTATGTCTTTACAAAGTGGGGTTTATCGAGGGATGAAAATTTTGAGCTAAATGGTTTATCATGGATTTGGTTAGAAATTCCTAAAGAAGGTTGATCATCTCTCCCATATATCATATGGGGGTAGAGGAAAGGTGTACCAAAGGGAATAATTTATCCTAAATTTGGATAATAATCCTATTGTGTGTCTGACTATCCATATTCCTAGGGAGTAGGGAGAGTATTAAATGTCAATAATTGATACTCTCTAATTGAAAGATGTTGAAATATAAAATTAATGAACTCCTTACTAATTATTAATGTAGGGATTATTGTACTAGTTGACACCTCATTAGATGATGATGGGGTAACACTTTGTAATGGAATTAAGATATCATTGGATCAAAAGGTGAGGTTGCATATTTTAAATGGATGGGGATCATATAGGAGATTATGGATTTTACCCTCATGTTCAAATTCAATACATTGATGCAAGGTAGAGGGGACACAATGCATAACACATATCTAGGGGCATCCTAAAAAATGTTATATTGAAACTCCCCTTCTATTACGTAAAATAGTTTGAGGAGAATATGCACACCTACTTAAATGTGAAGGACTACTATTCCTAATACATGGGTGATGATATTATTGAAGGCTCATATACTAGTGGGGGATTGGGCTACAACTATTTTAGGTAGCTAAAGTTATTTAAACATGTGAGAGGAGATGATGCTTATATTGGTACCATTATCAATCATGACTTGTTTGATTCGAGTTTGATCAACCTAGGTAGTGATAAATAGTACAAGACCCTAGTTGTTAGTCTATAAGGGTGGTACTTCCAAATCATGGAATGTTATGGATAAGGGATTTTGAAGTGATGTAATGAAATCCGATAAAGGCTTAGGTTCATTAGATTTTACCTTAGTGGCCCTTAAGCCTTCATCATAGCCTCATGATGCTATGGAGAATTTTGGACAAGTTCATATAGGGACATCTTTAATAGAAGCTAATGAAGCTGCTTTAGAATATATATCTATATGAGTTTCAAAGCATTTTTATTTTGTATTTTTTCCTAAAATAGAAACTTTAAATTTTAGAGAGGATGTTGTTGGGATACTTGTGGAAGGATTTGGTGCTTTAGTAATAGTCACTTTGGCTTTTTCATGATTGTGGGTCTTATGACCCTGGGCTTGGGATCGTGTAGCTATGTGAATTGCATATATCTAAAATTAAAGGGGATTCACTAAGTTATTAAAATCATCCACATATAGAGGGAGATATTGATACTAATATCTATTATAGGTTTTATCTTCTTTTATAGCTCATTTTAATACTATAGTGGTATGACATTTCTTAACGGTGGTTATGACCCTAGTAGTTGACTATGGGGATGGTCATGATCTAATTATTTTGTTAAGATATCATATTCTTCTAATAAGTTTTATACCATAATTTTTAACACATTAAAAAAATTTGTGTCATGACCCACTATTCGATGATATGCACATTTCCTATTTTCTCTATACCATGTTAGATTTTGAATATGAGGGTTAATAGGTCTTATGAGTGGTAGGGTGATTAGGGAGGTATGAAGAAGTTGATCAAGGATATTAAAATAATATCCCTTTAATGGATCTTGTCTAGGATTTTCAATCCTCTGAGGCATTGGTAGGGATGAGGTATGTGACTTCGACCCTTGACCTTTTGAACTAGTTATTTGAACGTTATCAACAATACGTACTTTGTGTTTAGGATAAGTCCTTATACCTAAACCTTGTATATAGAAGGGATTTAAAGGATTATGTATTATCATTATCACAAGTGGAAGATCCTATTGTGATTTTATATGCACTTTAGTAGAGGATTCTATTATATTAACTTTTAGTCTTACTGAAGGATGGGGTCCTAGTATAGATTCTCTTTTTTGAATAGGTGGCAGCATCAATTTCCCTTTTTGAATCTTTTCAGGGGTAATGGGGATATCTTCTTTATGGATTTTAATCCTGATAAGAGGATGCTATAGATATTTTCCTCTTAGGTCCCTAAGGTTTTTTTGGTCATTGATGGCTTTTCCCTTGATTTATCTAAGATTTATCTCCTCCCAAGTAATGGGGGGAAATGGTCTTGAGCTAGTTTGGGGTAACGTAATAGTTTCCTTAGGGGTTAATAAGTTAAAGGGAATGGGTATGCTAGATGTAGGTATTGAAATGATGTGAGGAATGATATGCATATCAAGTGGAATATATAAGCAAACCTTTTCTTCAATAGTGTTTTCCTCTTTTAGTTATTGAGTACTTTCATATATAGATTCCACAAGTTGATCCCAAATAGTGAGATACAAAAAACTCAAGGATTTTTTTAGGATATATTCACTTAGTTGGGATGGCTAGAAGGTATCTCCTATAAGGGGATATGGGATAAGACTACTATCAACTTAGTTAGGTAGAAACTAATCATGGATTGTGTTAATTACATGAGTTTCATGTTTTGAGGTGGATCCCAAATTAGATTGCATGGAATTTGATGTGGAATCATGATTAGGGAATGATTTCTTGAATATATCTATAGACTGATTTGGGTGAATGTTAGGGCTATCTAGTTATAAATCCCCCTGATAGATAAGATTTGATACTAGGCACTTGAAATAGTGACATTTACTGATGTCGTGACCTATTACATGGTGAAATTTACATAAGTCATTTTCCCTAAACTAGCTAGGTTTAGGGTGAGAATCATTGAGAGGTCTCACTAGAGTAAGCTCAATGAGGGATGAATTTAAAATATTATCTAAAATATATGTGTAAGATTCTCCTAAATTTGTATATTATCATGGAGTAAAATGTGTCAATAGCTTTTGAGATTGTGCTTATGAGGTGGAGGGATTAGATTGGTTTTTAGTGTGTAGTGGTGTTGATTTTACAACTATGGCATTAGTAGCTCCTTTGGTTTTATTATTGTTGTTAGTCCATTTAAAGGGATCAAGTTTAAATTTTTTATTTTTTAATTTAACTTTCCCTTCTTCTAAGGATCTAATTTCTAGTTTGCGGGCCATTAAAAAGGCCTCATCAAAGGTTTTAAAATATTTAACTTGTAACTTTAATGAGATGTGTTTAACACGTGATTTTTTGAACAATTCAATTAGCTCAGATTGTGAAAGGGAAAATGTGAGCTAATTGATGAGACTCCTCCATCTAGATGCAAAGTCAGTGATTGATTCATCATCAAATTGTCAAATGGCATAGAGGTCAGTGATAGTGACTTTTCTTGTAATATTGATAGAAAAGTGCTCTAAGAATATTTGGCCTAAATGCCCAAATGAGAACAAGGAATTCTAAGAAATTGAGATGTACCATTCTAGAGTAGGTCTAACTAATGACATAGGAAGGATCCTAAGAAGAAGCACATCATTGTGTGCTATAAGGTAGCAAGCATGTCTGAATGCTCAAAGGTGCTATTGAGGATCCTCTTTATTTTGAAATATTTTAAAATTTAGAAGTTCCCACTATGGATGATAAGACCTATTAGGAACTCCTAAGTTAATAGGCTCATTACAGATTTACTCTTAGGTGAGCATGTTCTTCTGCCTAGAGGCTAAGGCTTCCAAATTAGCCATCTTATTCATAAGGATGATCATAAGGTCTGGTTGGGCATTGTATTGAGGGATTCCTTCTAAAACATTTTTTTATGGAGTTGATACATAAGAAGCTGAGTGGAAAAGGCCTGGGATAAAGGATAACTAATTGATGTGGTTATGATTGGTTGAGAGGCCACCACATATTATGGGGCTTGTAAGGGGATATAAGTAGACCCAATAGCTTTCATAGGTTTTATTTATTAGGTGGTCAAGGGGATGTATTATTGACTTATTTGACTTACAGGGGTTTGTTATAATGGTTGAGTTTGGGTACTTAAAGGTACACTTGTTTGGATAGGCAGAAGGGTTATTTGGACTATGATAACTAGGTTCTAAAGCATCGTGGTAATAGACTAAGTAGCTATATGTTGAGGTGTGGTAATAATATGAGTTTAGGTAGTATTTGGGGATGGAACACTAGATGTTGTTAGAGCCAGGTTTCTTAAGGGTTGTGTAGTAGTATTGTCAAAATTAGTTAGAGGGGGATTGTTATGGGAAAACATCATAGCGGTGGTAAACCTCACACCTTCCTCTAAAGGCATTCCATATGGGTTCCTAGAGAACTACTTATGTGGATAAAGTGGGATACGTATGGCTTTGGAGCTGAGATAATGGTTAAGTGTGATGGGGTTACTGTGTAGTAAAGCAGTGAATTCAGGATCACCCTGGGTATAATACTCAGGAATACCTTCCCCCATAGATGTAGGAGAAGTAGGAGGAATAGGATAATTCTACATAGATGAGGACAAAGTTAGGGGTTTGGTTTTCTTTTGTGACTAATATCACATCAAAACCATGTAGTGATAAAGGAAAAACAAAAATCACACAAAAGTTCTTTTTGATTATCTCATATTTAGTGAAAAGAGAAAGACACACATCCTAAAGACATACCTAAAATTTTTTTACTTTATAACTTTAAAATATGATAAAATAAAAGAAAATGATTATCAAGGGTACTAACAAGTGATAATATAAGGATGGTTTTAGGTTTTTTTAGGATCGAAGAGGTTTTTATACTAGGATCAATACTTGGCTTGGTATTGGGGCCTACCCCCTCACTTCACACATCACAACATAAAGTTGTCGAGTACTTAACTAGTATATATCAAAAAATCAAGTTTTATGCTTAGTCAAAGTATTGATTTGGTTCTCCCCTTCATGGTGAAATCCAAGTGGGATAGCTGGGAAAAATGTTACTGCTAGGTGATGAAATCCTAGTTGGTTCCCTTATGTCAATGTTTTGATGAGTTTGTTTATGCAATTGATTTGGTCTGTGTGTGAGAGAAGTGCTGACTATGATATATTAACTACCTAGAATATTCTATATGAATTACCTAAGCAATAAAAATGGATGTAGAATATTTTTAACCTTTAGAAAGGAAAAAGTAATTTTAGATTCTCTTTAAATCAAAATAACAAACAAAATAAAGGGAGAGAAAGATAGGAAAATTCAAAAATGAATTTTAATATGAAAAGTGATACCTTAGGGGTCCCACTGAGCGTGCTCAAATAAATAAGTAGTTTTTCATTTTTATTTAAAACAAATTACTTACTAAAAAATCAAATGAAAATAGGGTTTATGGTGAATACCTATGGATTAGAAGATGTTGCACACCACTTTTAATCCAATGACTATGAGATCTTCTTTTTGGCTGAGAAGAATAACTTGCACACATGTAAACACTTAACAAAAATAGATTAATAGATAATTGGGTGAGTGGTCTAGTCAAAAACTAGTCCTAGGAAGTTTTGATCTTCCTCAAATGGATGTTATCTCACTTGTTTACATAATCAAGTAGATAAATAACATATGAAATTATAATAGATAAATATGATAACAATGATAATTAAGATTCAATCCTTGATTAAGCTATTAATATAACTATAATATTCATACTAGTAAGCTGTGGCAGC
The DNA here is from genome assembly GCA_037957365.1 of Torreya grandis. Lineage (NCBI taxonomy): Eukaryota > Viridiplantae > Streptophyta > Pinopsida > Cupressales > Taxaceae > Torreya > Torreya grandis. The sequence goes on along the minus strand of JARHVA010001274.1, from coordinate 2,324,605 downwards.
ATTTATATCATCTTGTATGACATCTATTTGGTCTTCAGTGGCTTTAAGAGAAGGATAATAAACAATATTCTAGATATCTATCTCAAAATATATCACTCTGATCAACAAATAGGGGTTGGGATACTATGGGGAGATCTATGATATTAATTACCTCATATACTATGCCTAGAAGAGTCATCTACATTCAAAGGCCATATTCAAATGATATAAAATCAGTAAGAATTGTAGACAAGGGTCTAAGATTGAGGTCTTGGGTTTTGTAAATTAAATATAGTGGATTGATGTTGATCTTGACAAGATCAGTGCTAATTTTTAGAATTGGTACCGATTTAGATTGAATTGGCATCGATTCTCTCTCTAACTGAGCTTAATTAAAATAGAGATAAAATAAGACATATTGGATTATAGAGACAAATAAAAGGATGCAAATGGATATAAATTATATTCTAGAAACTAGATAAATAGATAACAACTAAATAATTGATAGAAAATAAAATAAATATATGATGACTTACCTTCAATCCTTTTGCAAACAAAATGAAATTCTCCACAAATGCAGATAGTCTTCTAGGCTCATGATAGAGGATGTAGATTGAATACATCAAAATTTCAGTAGAGTGTCATTAAGGACATCTTAATTCTCTAATATATCTAGCAGCAATTCAAGGTTTGGAGTTTCTAGCTTCAGAAGCCAAAGGTTGGTTAGGTATTTATAGATCAATGCCGATCCAAAAAATTTATGTCAATTGTGGGTGAATTAGCACCGATTCACCCAAATTGGCACCTTTATTTCAAACATGGGTAAAATTAACTTTGATACATGTGGAGTTATTGGTAACAACATTATATGGGGGTAAAGTGGTTGAGGGGTAGATTCTTTAGGTTATTAATGGATTTAGGAGGTTAGGGAGGGTAGAAAGGTAATAGTAAAAGAAAGTGATATGGCCTCAAACCACATAGATGGATTCAAAAATCCATATCACTCATAAACACATAAAATTTTCATAAAATCCTCTCTCAATTTCTCATCAAATAATCCTCTCAAAAACACACAATTCTCATAAACTTCTCAACAATTCATTCATAAATTCAACATATCATCATTAATACTCTAACAATTAAAATAGTTTTCAACGAAGCATTTAAAATGAAAGTTCATGCCACAAATGCATGCCATTACACACTCTCATTACTTGGCATCCTAAGCCAAGGAGGCTTTAAATGCATCACACAAGCCTTTCCTCATAAACTAGCCTAATTACAAAGAAAAGGAATACATTTATTTATATAAATACAAAGATAGAATGAGAGGGAAATAAAGGAATCCCACAAATTTTAACTCCTCCACTTGGATAGACTATTCATCAATAGTAAAATTTCCTCCACAATGTGATCTAATTTAGTTTGGACCCCTCCAACAAGTAGAATATTTAAAAGGTGTTCCCCACTCTACATGTGCTTCCAAAAACTAGTGTAAAATCCTTTTGACCAAGTTTAAATCCATTAACTTTTATCCCCACATGGATTTCATTCCACTCTCATAATGGAGGTCAACATCAAATTTGGCACATGTGAAAGAACCTCCATGGTTCATGCCAAGCTATTTCACCATCCTACATCATCACCTACATCACCTGCCACATCACTATGAATAGAACTTGTAAATAGTGATAATAGTGTTTTCCCACCACATCATAAAGTTACCAGGATATCAATGGTAAATATACTCAACCTTAGGATAGGGATTATTTAGGATATTTGAATTAAAATAAAGACCTTTGATACCTAATCAATCATATATAGGGTACAAAATTCTAGTTTCTACACATTAGATAAGACAACCACCCTATTGAAGGTTCATAACCTTTTTAAGTTGTCAAAACTTTGTATCTCTCCAAGCATACACTTATTCTAGATTGCCTTCAAGCCTTTTCAAGGTGTGTATGTAGGTGTCCATTATGAGAAGGATTTTAATTGGCTGATGAAACTAAAATTTAAATGAGATATTTTAACTTTTAAAACATCACTTAAAACCATTCTTCTCCATCTAGTTTTGAAGTTGAGAAATAGGAGAAAAATCAGACCCTACTTGGATGGACAAGGCATAGTGACCTAATGTTACTCTAAATATTATTCATAATAGAGGGGCCATGAATCTAAAAATGAATTTATATATATCTAATCTCATTAGGAACCTTAAAAAATTCTAAATTTTCAACCTCAAACTTTTTCTCTCCTAGTCATACCATGCATTTTATTTTTGCCTTTTTGAGCTTATAAAGGTAGCAATGAGAGGAGAGAGAGTGTCTAATTCATATTTAAGACTTGAAACTTGATCCAAAGCCTAAAAATGACTTTTTTAATCCCAAGGGACACTTTGGAACCATTTTCATCTAAAAAATGATCTTATAAGGCCTTAAAAGTGCCCAAAAGTGCTTGTAAAGTGGTATTTTACTTAGTTTAGGCATTGAACTGCATATTTTTAGGTTTTGACAATTCCCTGACCCATGTATAACATCAAATTCATTAGATTAATTTTTTAAATGTTTTCCTTTTAAGTTGGTACATTTAACTCCTCATAAATAGGCAAAAAGATGACTAAAATAGCATTTTAGCACATAATAACATAATAAAAAGTTAATGCATGATATTATGACCTTAAAGACACATTAATAAACTTTTATAATGACTATAAACCATATCAAACCTTTGATCATATTTTAAAACACCATGACCTTATGAATGACAACTAAGACTAGACAAACACACATGAGACCAAACCTTGGACAAGGCTAGACAATGACTAATGTGACCATATATGGAGATAATTCAAGACCATTTAAGACCATAAAAAGAACATATACAAGATTTTATAACCCTATTAAAATATTTAACTTAGATGGGTTGACCAATTTTGACTTGGGATCAAAATTTGGTCAACACTTACCTCATTCAATTTCTCATTGAAATATGCTATTGGCTTTCATTCTTGACTCAACACAGTACCAATTCCCACAAATGAAGCATCACAATCAAATTCAAATTATTTGTTAAAATCTAGTAATGCTGAAATAGGCTTTTCTATAATTTTGTTCTTCAATAACTAAAAGATTTTTGTTGCTTCCCTTGTTCATGTAAATTCATTTCCTCTCATATAATTTATTATCGGTGCAACAAGACTACTAAAATTATTAATAAAATTTATGTAAAACGTTGATAAACCATAGAAACTTTGTGCCTCTTTGATGCTCTTTGGGATAGGCCACTCAAAAATTTTCTTTACTTTTTCTTCATCCATTCTTACACCATCTATTAAAACTAAAAATCCTAAAAATACCAAACTATTCTGCATAAACCTACATTTCTTCAAATTTGCATAGAGATTCTATTTTATTAAAAATTGTAATACCATTGTCAAATGTTGTAAGTTCTCTTATTTAGTCTTATTGAATATTAAAATATCATTAAAATAAACCACCATAAGCTTACCAATATATTCTCATAGCACTATGTTTATCACCCTCTTAAATGTCTTGGGAGCATTAGATAACCTGAATAGCATCATCATACACTCATATAAACGATTTATATTCCTGAATGTTGTTTTCCATTCATATCCTTCATGAATATGAATTTGATAGTATCCACTCCTTAGATCAATTTTGGTAAAATATTTTGCTCCTATAATAACATCCATCATATCATCTAAACTAGGTATAGGAAACATGTACTTGATTTTAATTTTATTAATTGCTCTAATATATATACACATCCTTCACCCTCTATATTTATTTGGAGTTAGCAACATTGGTGTTGTAAAAGGACTCATACTCTCCCTTACTACACCCTTCCACACTAATTCAATAACCTACTTATTTAATTCTACATGTTCTATTGGACTCATCCTATAAGATGTTTGATTGGATAGATCTGGTCCTAGAATCAAATAAATATAATGTTAAATATCTCTCTTTGGTGAGAAACTATTTGGTAACTCATCAAGTATGTCATCTGCATATTCTTTCAACACTACTACTTTTGCTAGTATTTGCACTACTTTTGTGTCTTCTTTATTTGCTACTAATGCATAGTAGTAACATGTCATCTTCATGTATTTGATAAATTATTTTATAGTTAGCATGATTTTAACCTACCCTTCTTTTTTAAGAGGTAACAAAACTACCTTCATACCACCTTTACATAAAATATACATACTATTTTCTCCATCATGAACTACTTTTCAATCAAACTGTCATGGCCTTCCCAATAACACATGACATGCATCTATTGGTATAACATCACACCATATTTCATCCTTGTAATTTTTACCTATATAAAACTTGATTAAACACATTTTATCTACTGTAACTTCATTCCCTTTTTAAACCATGGAATCTGATAAGGATTATGATTCTTTTCACACTATAAACCTTATTTTTCAATCATAACTTTAGAAACCATATTTTAAAAACTACCCTATAATTACCTTGAATATCTTAACTCTTGAATTACACCTTGTTCGAATGATATTTATTTTCATCCATGCATCACCACCTTTTTTATTTCACACATGTTCTTTCTTTGGAGAAACCATTGTTCTTCTCATCATGAGATTTTCTACAATATTTGATACTATAATTTCAATATTTTTCTCTTTTATTTCAACTTCAACTAAATTCACTCTTGGGTAATCCTCTTTTCTCATTTCTTAATCTTGGTAGTGTGGACACTCAAACCCTCTATGGCTTTCTTCTCCATATTTTTAACAAACATAAGCCCTGCATTGATTTGGAAACCATCCTCTACCACCACCATAATGTCATCCTCTTTGAAATCTTCCTCATGTTTGTTAGGTTTTCTTCTCCACATCTATAACAAACATAAGACCTACATTGATTTGGAAATACCAAATAATGTTATTTAGGCATAATTTTATATCACTTTAATGTTTGTAGTAGGTTTTTTAAAATGGTGAAAGCCAATACAAAAAGGTTTCCAAGCATCCAAAAATGATGGAAACAATTTGAAACATTCCCCTCATAAAGTGTAACCTCTTAAAATGGTTTATATTTATGGAAAACATGTGTAAAGGCTCTATAGTGGTGAGTTAAACCTATTTTCATGCAAAATATCTAGTCAAGGATACAAACATGGAGATCAAGTCAAGGCCAACTACTATATTTTCAATCATGCATGCCCAAGAGGAAAATAGTGAGTTGAGAGGTCTTCTAGGAAAGAAAACCAGGTCTGCTCCAAGGATATATCAACATGGGTGAGATTTTGACCAAATATATCATAGATCAGCCCTCCTAATAGACATATAAAGTGAAAATAGGGTAACTTATTCTCCACTATGACAAGCATCCTATCAAGTCTACACGAAACAAGTCCAAAGCATTAAATGAGATGAATGTTTTCAACTTCTTGGTCTCTATCCACACACATGGCTATATTTTTTAAGCTATTCAAAGAAGTTATTATTATTTTCTTCTTATATATGTTTGCTAGTTATCATGTTTAAATCCTACTTAAAATGACATGTCAAAGGGTAGTTTTCATAATGATAGGATGTGCATTATTTTTTATTATAATTTTATTTATTTTCTTATAAATAATATGGAAGCTCCAGCTACATCTATTGAAGGTAAATTTTAAATAGGCCCTTATACATATTTTGCAAGGCAAGAAAAACCATTAAGGTGTAAAAAATGTTAATTTGTAATAGAATATTTAACAAATTAAAACCAAATACAAAAATTAAAATCAATGAGAATATTTAAAAGGTGAAATCTTTCAATATATATATAATCCATAAAATCCATAACAATGTAAAAAAATTTAACACAATATAATATCCCCAGTCAATTTTATATATGCGTACAACAAAATGTCAGACAACTATACATCAAGCAATATAGGCATAGCATACTAAACAACTATACATCAACCCATATATGCATACAAAAAAATGTCATAAGACATGATCTTAATCATCAAAATGCATCGCTCTCTTTCCCTTGCTTGTATAAGCCTCTCCCTTGGATGCCTTACCCAAAAATTTAGGTCTCTGAGATGAATGACTATGGGTCCTCTTCCACTCAAAACTTGACTATAGCTCAAGTGCTTCATATATAATGTTTTTCAAAAAAATTACATACTATAATAAGATACTTAAAATTTAAAAATTTAAGTTTATAAAATGATACAAAAAATATTCATAGGTCCACTTAACGAAATCTACTATCAATTTAATATGACACTCAATATGGTAAATGATAGGTTCATGCTAGCAAATAAGAGTGTGAAACAGATCACTAATCGGAGCTGGTGACCTACTCCTAATAATGGAAGGGTTAGGACCCTACAAATATATATATATATATATATATAATAAAAATTCAAAATTAGCTCAAAAATATTTAAGGCAACTAACTAAATCATTTAAATATAATATCAAATTTTACAAATTAAATTATCAAGTGTTGTACCATGTCACACCTGTTAATCATTTGAACAAAACTAGAAGTTGTCATTATAGGAGTCTATATAGACAATTTTTGCATGTAATATCTGTTTGCACAAGTATAAAAGATAATTACAAAATAAATGTCTATATTTATAATTAATAATTATAATAACTCTCAGGTACCTCGATAAGTTGTTATGTAGATGAAATTGTAGCATAAACACCTACATTTTCTTCCACTTGAATAGATGGTGGAGTGTTATCATGGTCATGAACTGAATAAAAAAAATCATTGTTAGTACTTCAACATATATAAAACAACATACATGTAAAATTAACCATAACATTAATTAATCCTTAAAAATTACACACACACACACACACATATAATTAAGCATTATAATAACTCTCAGGTACCTCGGTGAGTTGTTATGTAGATTAAATTGTAGCTTAAACACCTACATTTTCTTCCACTTGAATAGATGGTGGAATGTTTATCATGGTCATGAACTGAATTAAAAAAATCATTGTTAGTACTTCAACATATATACAATAACATACATGTAAAATTAAACATAACATTAATTAATCCTTAAAAATTACACACACACACAAATGTGTGTGTGTGTGTGTGTGTGTGTGTGTGTGTGTGTGTGTGTGTGTGTCTCTCTCTCTCTCTCTCTCTCTCTCTCTCTCTCTCTCTCTCTCTCTCTCTCTCTCTCTCTCTCTCTCTCTCTCTCTCTCTCTCTCTCTCTCTCTCTCTCTCTCTCTCTCTCTCTCTCTCTGTGTGTGTGTGTGTGTGTGTGTGTGTGTGTGTGTGTGTGTGTGTGTGTGTACGAGTGCAACATCAACACCACATGTGCTCATGTGGCATCCAAAATAATGTTGCATTATAAAAATTACATATACATTATTGAGACTTTTATGAAAAATAATTATTACCTTTTAAATTATATAAATATTTGAAATTTAACAAGTCTGATAAATTTTTTGCAACAAGTATAATATTAAAATAACCTATGAAGTTATAGTCAAGTTATCTTGATAAAATGTAGATAGCAAAAACATAATGAGATCAATATCATCTAGGCCCCTAAAAATACCACCACAAGTGGGATGTATGATATCCTCCTCATCATCCTTAGGTCAAGTGCATATAGAACCAAATGATCTATAATAGTGATCTCATTGGGTAGTAATGCTAGATGAATCCTCCCCATGTCCACTCTCACCAATAAGATTAGGAGAAACCTAACTCATATGCTAAAATAGGGTGGTATTAAGCTCCTTAAGATCATCCAAAGTATCAATATCGATATTCTCTTTGATTTTAGAGGGTAGTACTTAGGAGTATGTGGTTTTTCAATACATACTCTCAAACTCTAATCAGATGCATGATATTCACCCATCCTATCCTATGTAGAGACTTTTCCTCTACCCTAAAACTCTAAGAAATCAAAATAATTTAGAACTTCATTAAGCATAAACTCACAATAGAGTTTTCTAAAAAAACTACATGGGTACCTCATTATTATTTTAACGTGGGTAATCAAAAATCATCCACCATTGGTCCTAAAAATTATATTGGATCAACTTATGAGTGCACCAATGGATTGGAATATATTTGGTTGTCACATATAGCATCACATCACCTTTTCCATCATTGAATAGTGCACAAATTTGGGTTTTGGTTATTTTTTTCTCTCATAGTGGTTGCAAACAATCTATTAGAATAATATTCCCTACATTTATTTCTATAATTAGACCATGTGACAATTTGACTCATTAACAAGTAAACTTCACCTAATAATGTCTCTAATATATTTACTAGAGAAGATCAATATAGGTTGTTTGAATGGGGATACCTCATTATCTTAATTAAATTCTCAAATTTGATTTGGTTTTATATGGTGTGGGCTTCCAATTCCTCTTAACTACCTTGGGGGCTTGAGGACCTATAGGAATGTTAGGAGGGTTTTGTAGGTTAGGAAGGTTAGGTTGTTCATTTCCAATTTCTATAGTTCCCTATGCATGTGAAGGTGTATTATGCACCAAAAAATAATAAATAAACATTTTCAACAAAAAAATGATGCAAATACAATAAAATTCACTAAATTTGTTTATAAGTTGACCTAAAATGATTGCATACCTTTATTCTAACATGCCATTATCAATTTACAGTTGATTATTTTTCTTTTCTTATGTTTGTTGGTTACCCTAAACCATGAGTTTAGATCTATTCTCATCTACTCGAGATTTACATAGATGTAAAATTAAAGGCATCGATACATTTTTCCTTATATAGGAGAATAACTATGTACATGATTTATTTTTTAAATCCATGTATGTAGTTTTATTTATTAAAACCATGTACGTAGTTATATTGTTTAAAACTACATACATGGTCCTAAATCGATGATTACAAATCCTATAACCAAGGATCACATATATACGAATTTTTTCAAATCTATTTAAATGCCAAAATTGTCTAATTTTTAGCCACTCAACTCATTTTTTACTACTTGAGTCATTGTGCAAAGTAAAATAAAAAGCTAACCTCCTTGGTCATAGATGGATAAAATGTTGAATGTCCCATTGGGTCTATAGTAGTCACTATAACTTGGCTTTGATTATATCCTATCAAAAAATTAGATGTATGGTTATTTGAATACTTTGAAACACATAAGAAGATATTGTATTCAAATTTGGTTCTTGTAAAAAATATTTAATTACTCAAATATCATGGGAGGCCATTAAATAAGAATATATGTAAATTTCCTCAGTCAGACCATGAATCTATTCTTTCTACTATCAAGATTAAATAAAATCCTAGTGGTTCATTAGAATAGAATTCTAGGTTATATTGAGTTTTCAAATGTAGATGTATTTAATTTTACCAAAATTTACTTAATTTTGTAGGTACTACATATAAATTTCATTCTTAATTAATTATTAACAATTTTTTATAGGTTAATGGTGCCAAATAAATTTCCTATAATGCCCTAATATTTTAAGCCAAAACTTAGGTAATTTTTTCCAAAACTTAGGTAATTTTTTCCTCGATCTTCACTAGATCATTTTACCTAAGTAATTATAGTAAATATTGTTGGAAAATTGTCAATGATGTCATGGAGGTGTCCATGTGAGTGGATGAAGTGTCTTCATAGTCTTAATGTCAATGACAAAGTGTGCAGTGTTCTTGTCCTAGTATGCTTGAAGTAGGCTTGGTTGATATTTAGTTTTGGCATGGTTAAGGATGTTTAGGGATGAGTATGTTGATTTGAGGATATAAAAGGGGTCCTATCAGAGGTTAAGTATGATTTGATATCTTTTGGAAGTGTATGGTATTCATTTGTTTCTTCATTATGTTCATCTTGTCATAGTTAGTTTAGTGGTAGAAAAATTTGACTAGATAGTTTACTGATGTCATCATTATCATGTGTCGATGAGTCAAGGGGAGTTAGTCATATGGGTGTGATCATATTAGTCTTAAGTTATATGGTATAATTTTTAGGTCATATGAGTGAGTTTAACTAAAGATATGTAGCTTAAAGTTGGCTTTCTAGGCAGATTATAGAGGTTTCTATACTTAGCCAGATTGTCACTGCACATCATGCAGATATGGGTGAACTGGTAAGTTTTTGTATTTATTTAAGGTACATAGAAAGTCATTTTTTATCAAAGTTTTACATGTATAATTTTTCTATAGTTTCAAGAAGCTACCCTAAAAATTTGGAGTCTTGAAGTGTTGTCTAGCTCAAGTTATAAAGCTTCAAAGTTGAACCAATAGACTATGATGGATCGGAGACCGTCAAGATAAACCTAGTTGAAGTCTGAAGTCATCTAGACATTAGATCTAATTATACACATTTATTCATGATATTGATCTAATAGTTCATGTAAGATTAAATATGTCAAAGGTCACAGTCATAGGTGATAAGAGTCACAAGATCTCTAATCTGGTAGAAGATCAATGGTGAGCAGTGGTTCATACTAAAAAAGATCAATGGTGTAGGATAAGTCAAAGAGTCAATAATGCACATGAGACTACCAAGTGGCACAAGCACAAGGGTCTATCATCAAAGTGATCAAAAGGAATGTGAGGATGTCAAGTGTCATAATCTTGAGATTTCTGAGCAAGATATAATGGTGAGTGGTATAAGATAAAGACTTAATTGATCTGTAGAGATCAGTAGTGCACATTCGGTCAATATAGTAAGGTTACACAAGATGAGGTCAATATGATCAAGGTTTTACATTTATATAATGGTACACTATGAGTTAAAGTTCAAACTAATTTAAAATAAGATTTATGGTGCAAATTGAGTGAGCTGAGTGAAGAGTATGATATGTGTTCTAAGTGACTGAGGTTTAACTGTGACTATTTGAATTCAAATATTTGAATTTAATGAAGGAAAGACCAGTGCCTAGTTTTTGAGCCATAACTTCTGATATATGTAGAATTTGACCATGGCGTAAAAACCAAGTTATATACTTTAAGGTGTATCAAAAAATATGTATTTAAAGGTCTAATTATTTATACAATCAAAGTTATTAGTTCTAAAGTTGATCGTGTGTTTTTTCATGCTCTGCAACTAACTCAAAAAGGGTAATTGAGTTGTTCTTGATGGTATTCTGATGTTTTGAGATGAGTTATCTATTAAAGAGTGTTTTATACTCCATGAGGACCATTTATATGGATTTTAGAGGTTTAACCAATCCATATTCATTATGATCAAATGCTTAGAAGGTAATTGTGTGTTCATTCATGGTGACTGTGTGTACAAAATGTTGTTTGAGCAAATTGAGCTTTAGAAAAAGGGTGTTGTGATGGTTTTTATCATTTAAGGAGGACCTATATAGTGTGTGTCAAGGGTCAATATATTTTAAAGTGTCCTTGTGTTCTTAAGTTTGCTTGAAGAAGTGTCAAATAGGTGAATGGGTCTTCATAGGAACTAAAAGGTGACTTATGCCTCTTTGAAAGAGGGTTGTGCTTAAAGGTGACCCATGTACATACCTTAAGAGTGAAGGCATGTATTATGGCTAACAATAAAGGTTTTGAAAATGATAATAATGATGAAGGCTCTATAAAAGTTAAAATTAAATGTGGTGATTTTTAGGCTAGTGAATAGAAGTGAGAGACCTAAGAGAAAAGGTGGATGTGAGAGTTAAAGAATGAGGAAAAATGTGTGTACCCAATGGATGAATTGTAGAGTGGAGAAGGTTGATGACAATGTGTATGGACTATAGGTCATATTTTTGATGTTAAGGATAGTGATATTATAGGTTTGAAGATTGATAATGAATGAAGAGGTCTAGAGTGACCCAAAAGGTTGTTTTGGATGTGTGTGGTTGTGTGAAGAAGTGAAGGGGGCTGATATACATTATATCTCCATCAGATTGGTAGGTAATTGGGGATCAAGAGATGTTCATTTCATAATTTTTGGGAGGGTACTCAACATCTAGGTTAGAAGGACATGACCATCAGCTGGTTAGAAGGACTTGATCATCTTAGCAGTAGGTGTTTCACTAAATTATGGTCAAAAGGACTTGACTAGTATGATGTTTGTGATCATCTTATAGGATAATTAGTCCATGTGTTTGTAGTCTTGAGATTGGGTTTTACTCCTTGAGAGGGTTTTCCACATAGAGATTGTGTTGTGGGTATGATCTTTCATTATCTTCAATGTTCATTGCTTTAAACATATTGTATGCTTCATGAATGGTTGTATTGAATGCTTAAGTGTTTGAAGGGTTTAGAAATTGAATTGGATTTTTTGTCATCATTGATTCACCACCCTCCCCTCTCACTGATTCTACCTCTAACAATTGGTATCAAAGCAGGTCCTTTGGAGGAAGATTAACAAGATGGATAAGAAATTAAAGAAATAAAATCAATAGTGGAAGGATATGATTAAGGCACTTGAAGAGTAGATATGTAATTTGAATAAAGATGCCAAAGAGGATGATAAATTTATTAATGATATCAAGGTTTAGCTAGAAGATGCTAGGGCAAGTTTGAGTTGAAAAAAGGAAAGTTGTTCAAAATAAAAGGACATCATGTATGATGAACAAGTATCCATGACAATAGAGAAGAAGAAGTGTTCTATGATAGCGAGAAAGAAGAATCAGTTCTAGGAGCTGATCTCACAAAGAGGAATCACAAGATGAGGTATGTGATCAAAGGTTTTGAAGCACAAGTCATTTCTCTTGAGGGAAGTTTTTTAGGCAAGACCAAGAGAGATGAGAAAAAGTATCAAGAGCTGATCAAGTCTCTTAAAGAGAAAACATGTAGATTAAAGGATGACCTAGAAAAAAAATCCAAGGAGGATAAAGAGACCATCAAAGATCTCAAATTTCAGTTAGAGGATGCAATTTCTAGTTTTATAACTAAAGGTGATGAGTGTACATAGTTTAAGGTTGAAATGGAGTCATTAAAGAGTGAGCATGAGTTTTTTGTAGTCAAGTTGGATAAGGTGGAAAAGGAACATGTAAATCTTGAGCAAGCTAAGAAGAATTTAAGCTTTGAAAGCAATGCAATAAGGTCTGTTAGACAACCAAATATTTAAAGCTATGCTAGTTTATTCCATGGTCATTGTTATACATGTAATAAGTATGGTCATAAAGCTAAGGATTGTAGAAGGAAGTGAATCAAGTATGAACATTTGTGGAGCTATGATAGAAGGTGTTTTTAACCAAAGATTGATCACAATTCAAATCTATCAAAAGGTATGACTGATGTTATTTGTTTCATTTATGATAATAAAGGTCATATTTCTAGACTTTGTCCTAGTAAATTTGTTAAGCCCTCAAGTCATCTAAAGAAGGAAGAGGCTCCTAGAAATTATATCAAAAGTCAAAACATGATGTGGGGACGTAAGGTAGTAAAGGCTAGTCATGTTGAGTTCAAGGATCAAACTTTTGATACTATAGAAAAGGAATTAGTTTTTGAAATGTCTCAAAAATGCTAAGAAAACTTGAAATCAGTCCAAATGAAGAAGAAGGTGGATGATTCAAGAATCAAGTCAGTTATACCATTCAAGGCCAAGGAGAATATGAAAGAAGCATCTCAATCTAATAGTTTATTTTCTATAGTTGAATAATTTTCAAGTAAGAAGTAATTTCATGTTTGCCAAGAATTCTTGGTGTCTGCTTTCAAAGAGAAGGTATTAGTTGAAGAGATATGCCAAGAACCTATGTTTTCATCATGCAATGTCAAGAAATCCAAAAAGGAGATGGATGCTAAGAAATTTATTTCATTCAAGAAAAGGAAGAAGAAGAATAAGGTTCTTTAGTTGTATGATGAGGATTGGTATGCTCATCTATTCTAGGTCCTTGTGAAGTAGAGATATATTTGTTATTCTTCATGAAGACATTTTTCATTTTGAAGAAGAATGTGGTCTTGCAAGGGTATTTTTAGTCTAGAGGGTTAGGTTGAAGGTTTATAGATGGAAGTTTTAAAGATGATATGTTTACATATAATGGTCTGTTGACCTTATTCTAGCATGCCCCAGGTGGTTTTATGGTCTGAAGGTATGTTGAAGTCAAATTGGAGATTTCTGAGTGCTCTTAGTTTTCTTAGTTTTTGGCTTAAGGGCAAGCAGGCCTAAAATGGGTTTTATGATTTATGGTTTACCAAAATTATGGATGCTCAAATATTGGTCCATAAATGTGTGATGGTTTTCTCTAGGTATGAAAGAAGTTTTAGAGGTGGGAGTTAACCAGAAGGAGGTTTATTGACTATGTTTATTTTGAGATTCTAGAGTTTTGGGCTATGCTAGAGAAGTGGTTTTCCTTATGATTTTATATTTGAGGCTTATTAATAGGTTCAATGGGCCAAATGGGTTATCAAATAAATATTCACAAATATTTAAAGGTTTGTGGTTTTTAATTTATACAAGTTTTTGTCAAGATCGAGGCGTAAGTGGCTAGTAGGTTTGTGAAGGAAGTATGTTTTATATGATGATCCAGGTGATGAAAATTGGTGTGATTTAGGGGGAATATGACAGTACTAAATATATGAAATTTTAAGTCTTGAATATTTATCTATTTAAATTTTTTGTATTTTCAAGTTCTAGGTAGGGCTACAAGGAGTCTAGATAGGTCTAGTATGAAGAAAGAGTGATTTTTGATCAATTTATCCAAAAGATAATGGTATGAATGTTTAAATGAACTTTATATGATTTATTTTAAACATTTTCTCTTATTTATTATGTGTCTTGAATATTTCTTGGTACTCTTGGAGGTGGTTTGAAAGTGAGAGTATAAAAACAGAGTGGTGTTGTTTGAAGATCCAAAGTAGTATAGTGTTCTGAGTTTGATATTTTCATATTGTTGAGACCATGAAGGTATTATCATAATTTATATATATGATATTTTCTTATGAAGATAAAATATGAGTTTTTCATTTTGTCATGAGTAGGAGCATGGAGTTAGGGGAAGCTAACTCAGATGGCTTGAGAAGTTTGCATGATCAAAAGGGGAGCTAGATTGTTCAATTTCTTAGGTCCAAGGATCAAGAAGGCTTAAATTATAGGTGTTTATTCTATGCTTAGTGTTATTAATTTTTTTTGGTGGTCATATAGGTGTCTTGAGAGAGAAGTCTAGTAATCATGTGTGGTGGTTCTTCATGGCATGTGGAGATCCAAAGATGCTCAAGAGGTGTAATGGCTCAGAGATATTATGGGGAGTTCCTCTCAGTGTTCTCAAGGTGATTTCAATCAATTTTTGGTTTTCATGTGTGTTTAAACCTCATTGAAATAAGTTTATGATCAAAGTTGAGTTTTATCATGGTGCATGGCTTATATGTACAAGGTGGTATGCACAGAGTTAGGGGGAGTTAACTTAGATAGTTTGAGTCACTTTTGGATCCATGCATAATATAAATAGAAGTGTTTGTGAGATGTTCCAGTCATTGAGACAATGTGTTTAATCTTCATGCATAAGCATAGGGATCTTGTGAGTTTTATAGGTTAATAATTCTAAGGATCAGAGAAGCCCAAATTTAGATTGGTGTATGTCAAAAGGGGGAGAATTTTTTTCATATGAGGTATGTAAGTATCTTGAGCACCTATAATTTTATTTTAATACATTCATGATGTTAAGAGAAGCTTGGTGGCTATTTAGTCCACTTTTTCATTAATGGCAAAGGAGGAGAAGGAAAAAAAGAGGTTAATGTCAATGAAAAAGGAGGAGATTATTTGAGAATTGTTAATGATATCATGGAGGTGTCCATGTGAGTGGATGAAGTGTCTTGATAATCTTAGTGTTAATGACAAAGTGTGTAGTGTGATTGTCCTAGTATGCTTGAAGTAGGCTTGGTTGATATTAAATTTTGGCATGGTTAAGGATGTTTAAGGATGAGTATGGTGATTTAAGGTTATGAAATGGGTCCTATCAGAGGTCAAGGATGATTGGAGATCTTGTGGAAGTGCATGGTATTCATCTAGTTATTCATTATGTTAATTTTTGGCATAGTTGGTTTAGGGATATAAAAATTTAAGTAGGAAGTTTTTTGACATCACCATTGCCACATGTGGATGAGTTAGGTGGAGTTGGTCATATGGGTGTGATTAAATTAGTTCCAAGTTACTAAATTCTAAGTTTTAGGTCATGCAAGTGAGCATAGTTGAAGATATGTTGGTTTGAAGTTAGCTTTCCAAGTAGATTGTAGAGGTTTCTATACTTAGCTAGATTGTCATTTCATGCCATGTAGATATGGGTGAACTACTAAGTTTGTGCATTTATTTTAGGTAGATAAAAATTCATTTTTGATCCAAGGTTTACTTGAATATGTTTTATATATTGTCAAGAAGGTAACCTAAAATTTGGAGTCTTGAAGTGTTGTCTAGCTCAAGTTATAAAGCTTCAAATTTGTTCTCGCACACTGTGATGGGTCAGAGACCATCAAGATAAACCTAATTGAAGTTTGAAGTCATCTAGTTAGTAGATCTAATGGTGTACATTTATTCATGATATTAATCTAATATTGCATGTAAGATTAAATATGTCAAAGGTTTCATGCGTAAATGACAAGTGTCACAAGCTCTCTAGTCTGGTAGAAGATCAATGGTGAGTAGAAGTTCATACTAACAAAGATAAATTGTGTGGGATAATTTAAAGAGTCAACAATGCATGCAATACTTCCAAGTGGCAAAAGCACAAGGGTCTATTAGTAAAGTGATAAGAAGACATGTGAGGGTGCCAAGTGTCATAATATTGGGAGATCTAAGCAATATCTATTGGTGAATGATACAAGTTAAAGACCTAATTGATCTATAGAGATTGATGGTGTGCATTCAGTCAATATAGCAAGGGTGCACAAGATGAGGTCAACATGTTTAAGGTTTAATGTTTAGATAGTGGTACACTATGAGCTAAAGTTCAAGTTACTTCTAAAGGAGATCAATGATGTGAATTGATTGAGATGAGAGAAGAGGATGAGATGTGTTCTAAGTGACTGAGGTTTAATTTGATTGTTTGAATTTGAATATTTAACTTTAATGAAGGAAAGACCAGTGCCTGGTTTTTGAGACATAACTTTTGATATATGCAAAATTTGAACATGGTGTAAAAATCAAAGTTGTAAAGGACTGAAAGGTACTCCATAAATATGTATTTTAAGGTCTAATTTTTAAACAATTAAAGCTATTAATCTTCAAATTTGTCTGTGTGTTTGTTCATACTCTACAAGTAACCTAGGAAGGGTAATTCATTTGTTCTTAATGGTATTTTGATGTTTTGAGATGAGTTAGCTAATGGAGAGTGTTTTAGACTCTATGACGACCATATTTATGGATTTTAGAGGTTTTACCAATCCATATTAAATATGATCAAATGCTTAGAAGGTGACTATGTATTCATTCATGGTGACTATGTGCATAAAATGTTGTTTGAGCAAATTGAGCTTTAGTAGAAGGGTGTTGTGATGGTTGTTATCACTTAAGAAGGACCTATAGAGTGTGTGGCATGGGTCCATGTATTTGAAAGTGTTCATATGATCTTAAGTTTTATCAAAGAAGTGTCAAAGAGGTGAATGGGTTTTCATAGGACCTAAAAGGGAACTTAGGCCTATTTAAAAGAGTGTTGTGTTTAAAGGTGACCCATGTAGATGCCTTAAGAGTGAAGGCATGTGTTGTGGAAAACAAGGAAGGTTGTGAAAATGATAATAATCATGAAGACTCAATAAAATCTGAAATCAAATGTGATGATTTATAGGCATGTGAATCAAAGTGAGAGACCTAAGAGAAGAGGTGGATGTGAGAGCTAAAGAGCGAGGAAAAGGGTGTGTGCCCAATGTATGGATTGTAGAGTAGAGCATGTTGATGATTGTGTGTATGACATATAGGTCATATTTATGATGTCAAGGATAGTGATCTTTTAGGTTGGAATATTGAGGATGAGAGAATAGGTCTAGAGTGATCCAAAAGGTGGTTTTGGATGTGTGTGGCTATATGAAGAACTGAAGGGGGATGATATGAATTGTATCTCCATCAGATTGTCATGAAATCAATGATTAGATGTTCATTTCATAAGTGTGGGAAGGTACTCAACATCTACGTCAGAAGGACTTGACCATCAGGTACTCAGAAGGACTTGATCAGCTTAGGGGAAGGTGCTCTTTATAAAATAGGTATTTTGCTAAATCTGGGAAAAAGTACTTGACCAAAAGGTGGTTAGAAGGACTTGATCATCTTAGGGGCAGGTGATCCTTGTGAAACAAGTGTTTCACTAAATTTTAGTCAGAAAGACTTGATCGGTCTCATGTTTATGATCATATTATAGGACAAGTAGTCCATGTGTTTACATGATTGAGAGTGGATTTTATTCCCCAAGAGGGTTTCCCACATAGATATTGTGTTGTGTGTATGATCTTACATTATCTTCATTATTTATTACTATAAACATTTTGTATGCTTCATTAATGGTTGTATTAATGCTTAAGTGTTTTAAGGGTTTGGAAATTGAATTGGATTTTTTTTCACCATTGATTCACCACCCTCCCATCTTACTGATTATACCTCTAACAATTGGTATAAAAATAGGTTCTTTGGAGGAAGATTAACAACTTGAAGGAGATCCTAAGTAGCACAAGATGGATAAGTAATTGAAGAAAGAAACTCAATAGTGGAAGGCTATGATCAAGGAGCTTGAAGAGAAGATATGTACTTTGAAGAAAGATGCCAAAGAGGATGAGAAAGTTATCAATGATCTTAAGGTCTAGCTAAAAGATGCTAAAGAAATTATGAGTTAAAAAAAGGAAAGTTTTTAAAAATAAAATGACATCATATATGATGAATAAGTCTACCATGAAAATGGAGAATAAGAAGTATTATATGATAGCGAAGAAGAAGAATTGGTTTTATGAGTTGAGCTCACAAAGAGGAATCACAAGATGAGGTATGTGATCAAAAGTCTTGAGGCATAAGGTTCTCTTGAGGGAAGTTTGTTAGGCAAGACCAAGAGAGATGACAAGAAGTTCCAAGATCTGATCAAGTCTCTTGAAGAGAAAACATGTATAGTGAAGGATGACCTAGCTAAAAAAAGCTGAGGATAAGGAGACCATCAAAGATCTTAGATTTTAGTTAGAGGCTACAAGTTATAGTTTGAGAACTAAAGGTGATTAGTGTACATGGTTGAAAGTTGTAATGGAGTCATTAAAGAGTTAGCATGATCTTGTTATAGTTAAGTTGGATAATCTAAAAAAGGAACATGTAAAGCTTGAGCAAACTCAGAAGAATGTAAGAAGGTCTATAAGACAACCAAATGTTTCAAGGTATAGTAGTTTATTCCATGGTCATTGTTGTACATGTAATAATTATGGTCATAGAACTAAGGACTATAGAAAGAAGTGAATCAAGTACGAAAATTCATGGAGCTATGATAGAAGGTGTTTTTAACCAAATATTGGTCATAGTTAAAATCTATCAAAAGGTATGAATGATGTTATTTGTTTCATTTGGGATAAGAAAGGTCATATTTCTAGACTTTGTCCTTGTAAATTTATTAAGCCCTCAAGTCATCTGAAGAAGGAAGAGGCTCCTAGAAAGCATATCAAAAGTCAAAACATGATGTGGAGACCTAAGGCAGTGAAGGTTAGTCTTGTTGAGTTCAAGGATAAAACATGTAATACTATAGAAAAGGAATCAGTTTTTGAAATGTCTCAAAAATTCCCAAGAAACTTTATATTAGTAAAAATTAAGAATAAAGTGGATGATTCAAGAATCAAGTTAGTTATACCATTCAAGGCCAAGGAGAATTTGAAAGAAGGATCTCAATAAGATGGTTTATTTGCTATAGTTGAAGAATTTTCAAGTAAGAAGGAGTTTCATGATTGCCAAGAATTCTTGTGTTTGATTTCAAAGAGGAGAAGGTGATAGTTGAAAAGATATTGCAAAAACCTATGTTTTCATCATACATTGTCAAGGAAGCCAAAAAGGAAATGGATGCCAAGAAAGTTATTTTAGTCAAGAAAAGGAAGAATAAGAATAAGGTCCTTCAGTCTTATGATGAGGAATGGTATGCTTCTCTATTCTAGGTCCTTGTGAAGTAGATATATCTTTGTTGTGCTTAACGAAGACATTTCTTAGTATGAAGAAGCATGTGGTCTTGCAAGGGTGTTTTTAGTCTAGAGGGTCAGATTAAAGGTTTATAGGTAGAAAAGGAGGATTTTTTAGTTTTCAAGATGATATTTTTTCATATAAAGGTTTGTTGACCTTATTCTAGAATTATTTGGGTGGTTTTGTGGTTTGAAGGTATGTTGAAGTCAAATTGGAGATTTTTTAGTGCTCTCAATTTTCTCAGTTTTTGGCTTAAGGGAAAGCAAGCCAAAAATGGATTATATGATGTATGGGTTTAAAAAAGTATGGAGGCTCAAATATTGGTCCATAAATGTGTGATGGTTGTCTCCAAGTGTGCAAGAAGTTTCATAGGTGGGTGTTGAACAGAAAGAGGTTTGTTGACCATGTTTGTTTTGAGATTCTAGAGTTTTGACCTATGCTAGAAACATGGCTTTCCTTATGAGTTGAGGTTTGAGGATTCATAATAGGTTGAATGGGCCAAATGGGTTTTCAAATCAAGCTTCACATAGATTTTAATATTTATGGTTCTCAATAAATTCATTTTTTTGTCAAGATGGAAGCCTAATTAGCTAGTAGGTTTATGAAATAAGTATGTTTCAAAGGATGATCTAGGTGATGAAAATTGGTGTGCTTGAGGGGGAGTATGATATTTATTCATATATGAAGTTTAAATACTTGAAGATGTGTCTATTTAAATTTTTGGGCTCTGCAAGTTCTAGGTAGGGTTACAAGGAGTCTAGATAGGCCTAGTATGAAGAAAGAGTATTTTTTGATCAATTTATCCAAAAGAGAATCATATGAATGTTTCAATGAAAGTTATATGGTAGATTTAGAACACTTTTTCTGATTTAGTGTTTGGCTTGAAGATATGTTGGTACTCTTGGAGGTGGTTTTCAAGTGAGAGTATGAGAGCAGAGTGGTGTTATTTGAAGATCCAAAGCAATATAGTATTCTAAGTTTGATATTATATATTGTTGAGGCCATGAAGGTATTATAAAAAAAATTATAGATGAGCTTTGGTTATGAATACCAAGGGGAAGTATTTCAAGTTGGAATAAAAAGGAGCATGGAGTTAGGGGAAGCTAACTTAGATGGCTTGAGAAGTTTACATGATCAAAGGGGGAGCTAGATTGTTTAGTTTGTCAGGTTTAAGGGTCAAGATAACTTAGAGCATAGGTGTTTGTTGTAGGCTTAATAGAAATAAGTTCTATTGGTGGTCCTAGAGGTGTATTGAGAGAGAAGGCTAGTAATCTTATTTGGTGGTTCTTCATGGTGTATGGAGATCTAAAGATGCTCAAGAGGTGAAATGGCTCAGAGATATTATGGGGAGTCCCTCTCAGTGTTATCAAGGTGAGTTTAATATTTTTGGTGTTCATGTGTGTTTAGTCCTCATTAGTAGAAATATATGATCAAATAAAAGTGTTGTCAAGGTGCATGGTTGAGAAGTACAAGGTGGTATGCACAAAGGTAGGGGGAGCTAACTTAGATAGTTTGAGTGACTTGTGGATCCATGTATAATGTAAGGAGAAGTATTTGTGAGATGTTCCAATCATTGATAAACTATGTTGAATCTTCATGCATAAGCAAAGGGAGCTTATGAGTTTTGTAGGTTAACAGGTCTAAGGATCAAAGAAGCTTGAATTCAAATTGGTGTATGTCAAAATGAGTAGCAATTGTTTCATATGAGGTATGTATGTATCTTCAGAACCTATAAGTTTATTTGAATACATTCATGAGGGTTAAGAGAAGTTTGGTGGTTGTTTAGTCCATTTTTTCATTAATGGCAAAGGGGAAAAAGAAAAGAATAGGTTGACATTAATAACAAAGGGGGAGATTGTTATAGAATTATCAATGATGTCATGGAGGTGTCTAGGTGAGTGGTTGAAGTGTCTTGATAGTCTTAGTGTCAATGCCAAAGTGTGCAGTGTGGTTGTCCTAGTATGCTTGAAGTAGGATTGATTGACCTTTAATTTTGGCATGGTTAAGGATGTTTAGAGATGAGTATGGTGATTTGAGGCTATGAAAGAGGTCTTATTAGAGGTCAAGAATGATTGGAGAGATTTTTAAAGTAGGTGGTATTCATCTGGTTATTCATTATGTTCACTTGGAATAGTTGGTTCAATGGAAAAAAATATGAGTAGGTAGTTTGTTGACATCACCATTACCACATGTGGATGAGTCAAGGGGATTTGGTCATATGGGTATGATCACATTAGTCCCAATTTTATATGGTATAATTTTCAAGTCATGTGAGTGATCATAGATAAAAATATGTGGGTTCAAATTTGGATTTCTAAGTAGATTATAGAGGTTTCTATAGTTAAAAAGACTATCACTGCACATCATGCAGACATGGGTGAACCAATAATTTTATGCATTTATTTTAGGTATACAAAAAGTAATTTTTGATCAAATGTTTACATGGAGATGTTGTCTATAGTGTCAAGAAGGTACCCTACAAATTTGGAGTCTTGAAGTGTTGTCTAGATCAAGTTATAAATCTAAAAAATTGTTCTAGCAGACTGTGATGGGTCGAAGACCATCAAGATAAACCTAACTGAGGTTTGTAATCATCTAGTCAGTAGATCTAATGGTACACATTTATTTATGATCTTGATCCAATAGTGTGCATAAGATTTAATATGTCAAAGGTTGCATGTGTAGGTGACAAGTGTCACAAGATCTCTAGTCTGGTAAAAGATCAATGGTGAGTGGCAGTTCATACTGATAAAGATCAACAGTGCAAGACAAGTCAAAGAGTCAATAATGCACGCAAGACTGCCAAGTGGCAAAAGCATAAGGGTCTATTAGTAAAGTGCTTAGAAGGAACATGAGGGTGAAAAATTTCATAATTTTGAGATTTCTTAGAAAGATCTAAAAGTGATCGCTAAAACATAAAGACCTAATTGATCTGCAGAGATTGATGGTGCACATTTGGTCAATATAACAAGGGTACACAAGAAGAGGTCAACATGTTCAAGGTTTAACTTTTGGAAAATGGAATACTATGAATTAAAGTTTGAGCTACTTCCAAATAAGATCGATAGTGTGAATTCAGAGAGCTAAGTGAAGAGTATGAGATGTGTACTAAGTGATTGAGGTTTAACTTTGATCATTTGAATTCAAATATTTGAATTTAACGAATGAAACAACAGTGCCTGGTTTTTGAGCCATAACTTTTGATATATGTAGAATTTGACCATAGTGTAAAAATAAAAGTTGTAGATCACTTCAAGGAACATACAATAGTATGTATTTGAAGGTATAATTATTTATACAATCAAAGTTATTGAGCTCCAAATTTGACTATGCATTTATTCATGCTCTACAAGTAACCTGAGAAGGGTAATTGAGTTATTATTTATGGTATTTTGATGTTTCAAGATAATTTAGCTATTAAAGAGTGTTTTAGATTCCATGAAGACCATCTATATCAATTTTATAGGTTTGAAAAATCCATATTTAGTACTATAAAATGCTTAGAAGGTGATTGTGTGTCTATTCATGGTGACTATGTGGACAGAATGTTGTTTTGAGCTTTAGTAGAAGGGTGTTATGATGGTTGTTATCAATTAAGGAGGACCTATAGAGTGTTTGGCATGGATCCATGTATTTGAAAGTGTTCATATGTTCTTAGGTTTTCTTAAAGAAGTGTCAAAGAGGTGAATGGGTCTTCATAAGAACTAAAAGGTGACTTATGCCTATTTGAAAGAGGATTGTGCTTAAAGGTGACCCATGTATATGCCTTTATACTGAATACATGTGTTGTGGTTGACAAGGAATTTTATGAACATGATAATAATCATGAAAGATCTATAAAATCTGAAATCAAATGTGGTGATTTCTAGGCTTGTGAATAGAAGTGAGAGACCTAAGAGAAGAGGTGTATGTGAGAGTTAAAGAGCAAGGAAAAGGGTGTGTGTCTAATGGATGGATTGTAGATCAGAATAGGTTGATGAATATGTGTATGACCTATGGGTCATATTTATGATGTCAAGGATAGTGCTCTTATAGGTTTGAAGATTGAGGATGAGTGAAGAGGTCTAGAGTGATCCAAAAGGTGGTTTTGGATGTGTGTGGATATGTAAATGAGTGAAGCAGGCTGATATACATTATATCTCCATCAGTTTGGTAAGTAATCAGTGATCAAGATATGTTCATTTAATAAGTGTTGGGAGGTTGATCAACATCTAGGTTAGAAGGAATTGATCATCAGGTGGTCAGAAGGACTTGATCATCTAGGGTTAGGTGTTCCTTATGAAACAAGTGTTTCACTAAAGCTAGTCAGAAGTAATTGACCAAAAAGTGGTCAGAATGACTTGATCATCTTAAGGGAAGGTGCTCCTTATGAAATAGGTGTTTCACTAAATTTTGATCAAAAGGATTTGACTAGTCTCATGTTTGTGATCATCTTATAGGATAATTAGTCCATGTATTTTCAAGTTTGAGAATGGGTTTTATTCCCAAAAAATATTTCCTACATAGATCTTGTGTTGTGTGTATGATCTTGCATTATCTTCATTTTTCATTCTATAAACATCTTGCATGCTTCATAAATGGTCGTATTGAATGCTTAAGTGTTTGAAGGGTTTGGAAATTGATTTGGATTGTTTGTCACCACTGATTCACCCCGACCACCCTTATTAGTGATTATACCTATAACAAATCTACATAAGTTAACTTTTAGCACTACAACCGTTCTTTTAAATTGCAAATAAACAATTTAGAAAAGATGTTTCAAGAGTGAAGGTTCTTAACGAAGGAGTTATTAGATTTTAGGAACATATTATTATTAATGTAATTCAATTTTTCAAGTTGAGTGGTGAGGATATTCCCATTCACATTTTACCACAAATTGAAACTACATATAAGAATGACCTATGTAGTGTGAACAATACTAACTTAGTATGTTAAAACTAGAGTTGAAGGTACAATTGGGTATACTCTCAAATATAACCATGAGAAGGCTAATTAAACTTAGAAGTCAAGGGGATAATTTATCAGCCTCTCTTAACCTTCAAGGCCATAAATTTATACTTCATACATAACTTATTTATAATGAAGCTTATGCTCCAGTAGTGCTCTTGTTATAGGTGGGGTAGTTAAGAGGAAGATTCTCAAACTATTTTACAACTAAACACATTGTAACATTTGAATGATACAACAATTATTTTCCCTTATTAACTTACCCAAAGCATGGAAAAGAGTAATAACATAGTTTAACCATAATGATAATTCTTTATTAAAACATAGTTAAATGGAGAGTGTCAATAAATCCAATAAGGAATAATTATTAGCTAAGATCTCACTAATATACACCCATGATAAGAACCAAGTGTCTTGATTCCTTTGCAACATTTTAGAATGAACAATTCCCCACACAAATATCACAAGCAAAATAATCATTCTAGTGTCTTAAAATATAACCTTATTGGAATTATTCAATAAAAAGACTAATTTAAACTATGAAGGTTAACTCATATTACCAAAAACATTATTAAACCTATTAATTAAAATAATAAGTGTTAAAATCTCCCATAGTGTTTAATATTCATGTCTAAAAGATCTACCATTGTCGATTCAAATGGAATATTTTACCCAACAATAAAATTATAACTATAAGACAATGAGAGAATGATAAGACACTATTGAAGAAATTTTGACACACAATGAACCTATATCATTTCTTATTACAAGTAATATTCCTAACCTTTAGTGTTTAGGGATAAATTTTAATTGATTAATATAGGAGAATAGATTTAGTAAACGAAGATATGAGGTAGATTATTCTTGCTAACGATTCGACACCCACATTACACTAACTTTAGACTATAAATCTATGTTATTAAGCAAAATATAATTAAATAAACATATAATAATGAATATAATAATCACTAAATTACTTATTCAAATGATAATAACATCAACATACCAAAGACCACAATGAAATTCAATAGGATGAAGATCATTGAAATAGAAATTCGAGATTACAACTAGTGAGTGTATACTACTTGCTTGACAAAAGTCTATTGTTATCTTGGTCAAGCCTTTGATCATCATGGCCATAACATGAAAATAATCTAAAAATTGATTTTAATTTAAATAATCCAAGTTCATGAGTTTTTTAAAAACATCTATACACTTTATTCCATAAAGACTAAATAAAATCCCCACATTAATATTGAAAAGTTCCACAGCATATGAATACCCATATTCTCTTAGATAGAATGAATGTAAATCCAATAATTAAATAATTTACATAAATATTAAGAATTTGTGATTCTCTATATATTACTAGTCATAATACCATTATCTTTAATATAATCATGAAAGTAACCTATAGCTATGAGTTATTTTCTACACATCAATATTTTTCAATACATCTACCAATATAAGGTATTTGATATATAACCATACTTTGAGCCATTCACATTTAGACAGAACAAGTAGAATTATAATCAAATGGTGTTAAATACATATGTTTCAAACTTTAGCACATAGATCTCTTTCATTTTTTTATAGACTTAAGTTTATTATTCCTTAATATGCACTAATGGCTCACAAATGATGAAGCTATAGGTTATGAAATAATATTTGAATTTATTTCCCTGTGCTCCATAAAATTGTTTTCAAATATTCAAAATGGTGGACATAGCCAAGTGAGCAAAGAGTTACCAATAGATTTCACAAGATGGAATATTCTATTACACGATGACTACAACTAGACTATAAAGAAAGGGAAAATAGTACCAATGATGTAAGGAAATATATATCCATGTACTCAAGTACTATCCACTTGTTAAGAAAAGTTCAAATGGTTATTCAAACTAAATTTATTATTTCATTGATCAAATACTCAAAAAGGGAAAATTTCTTGGCTTATTAAGTTTGAAAACCTCAAAGCATGGTACATGTAAGAAAATAAATTTCAACACACTAAGAGTCCACTTTGAAGGACTATTTTTCAATGAATCCACTTCTTTAATACTAAAATTCAGCCATGGTAAAATATTACAACTCCCTGGCTAAATTACACAAGAGAAATTTCACCTCATACAATGAAGGTCATCCTTGAATGATGAGATTATTTTTTGCTAGATACAACACAACTATAAGTACAACTTTATCTAATTGTGATAATCTATATCATACAAGGCCAATAATTTTGATTTATTAGGATAACTATTTCTGATTATACAAAGAGAAATTACCATACTCAAAATATGATTTACTAATATTTATTATCCCAAATCAAGTACTCTAACCATAGTATTTATTTAAGTATTTCAATCCAAACAAATATTATTTATCCAAGTGTAAATGAGCTAGATACTTGAGATGAAAGAATTTCTAAAAATTATCTAGTCAAGAATTATAAGGTTTCTTCTAGATAGAGATGAGGTTATATAAATGAGATAAGGTACATTAGGGTATAAAAACCATAATAAAAACTAGAATGAAATAATTAAGATACAAATAAATAACTCAATTATTTAGGTAACCAACTTGGGACTTCAACCAATTTAATTGACTAGATCAACCCATACTCAGAAGTTAATCCACAATAGCAAGTCACTCTCAAGGGTTATTACCTCAATCCTAAAAAATGTTACAACTAATGCATCAACATAATTTTGGCATGTTTCTCCTTCTCATGATAGCATTATGGATATGTAAACCAAATTTAGATAAAATCACTTATAAGGAAAGACTACCATGATCATAATAAATTTTATTAAACCTGTCCTGAGTGTAAATCAAATAACTGTACTCACATCATGTTGTCAATAATAGGGCTATTAGATGGAACATTTACATCTTAAGAGAGGTCTAAGGACCAATGAAAACACCACGTATTGTAAGCATATAAACCCATTAGTAGCCAAGTTAGAGAGTGCATGCACCAATGTTTTCCATTCTCTATCCAAAAATTATAATATCATTAATAATGCATCTCGTATAGAATTCCATATAAATCAACTTGACAACTAAATCATAGGAGGAAAATGCATTTTTAAACTTTCATAAAAGGGTGTATACACACCTGAATATTATCACAATTTTCATAACAAGGAATTTTATTTTTTTAGATGATGCCACTAATTACCATGCATCATTCAAGTAATTATTCAACCACTATATTAATAATAAAATAGATGTACCTAGGATCCTATGGTCTTATAAAATATCAACAGCTAGACTAAAACATTTATTACATGTCAAATGGTTCTGATAAATATTTCTTACCTTAAATTATCATATCAACTAATATACAACTGAATCAATTCATAAAAAAAATGTAGTCCAAATATGCAAAAAGATCATTTTATTTTACACATCTATATATCTAGTTAATGTAGAGTGTTTACTTAACAAAATAAACTTCATATTGACAACTATAAAAGCATACTCAGTAATTAAAAGAAACTTAAACTCATATTTGAATCTCTATGTCATTCTTCCCAAAGACCATTAACACACTAACAACTTCTATACTTTTGTCTCATTTTATTTTCATAAGGGCACCATCTATAGATCTAATGTTTATCTATCAATGCTTTTAAGGATTAGATATAGAAGAAAAAAATAGAGAGGACTATATATTGCAACTCATACTGAACTATTACTTAGTATTGATTTGACTTGATGGACCTGGGAGGGAAATGATACAGACTCCATGAAGGAGGAGCATAATCTTTCATAAAACACAAAGTGTTTACAGCATTTTAGTGGTCCAAAACTAAGCTAGACATCTCACATCCATTCTAGATGGTTGGAAAAATGCACAACCAATTACCTCTCCTTAAAAAATGCATTACTATAAAAACCTTGAAATGTTGTACTAAGACTATACAAATATGCCAAATAATAAATTGTTTAAGCACTAAATTAAGTAGGAATATATCATCTAGGTGAGGAAATTATATATTCTTAGCCAACAAGAAACTCATAGCCCACTCTATATTTTTAATAGTTCATTTAGACAAAATACAACCAAAATTAATGAGCATACCTATTGTATTTTGGACATTAAACGAGAAATATCATTCATTTTAAATTTGTATAATGTGATAACACACAAAAAAATAATCAGTATGACTCTAAGGATAATCAATACTACCTTTAAAACCCACATTTCAAATTCCACCTCATTGTTGCATCATAGCCTTGTATGGGTATAGATGTGTATAACTATATGAGCCTATGACTTGATTAGCATTTAATTAATGTGTATATTTACTCAAAACATGATTTAAACACATGGGTCATTATCAAAATAAGGAGTAACATGCCTGTTATTTTTATTTCTTCTGGTCCTTGTGCCCATAAAAACATCATATCTAGTTGAGTTTTCTCCTGTGAGCTCTTTCTCTGCCACCAAGTGATACCTTCCTTTTCTATGACCAAGAGCACTGATTTAAAAACCTCCAAATACTGGTGATCCATCAAGTTGGCCACCTAATATATCCTCTAACCAATCAAAAAATAATTCTCAATGGGTGATTTCATTTAATTAGTTTTTCCCTTTTGATTATTATATCGTAAAATTAAATTATTTAAAACATCTATATTGGGCCATAGCACATGGCTTGACCATGACCTAACTCCAAGGTTTAATTATAAAAAACTAACTTAAAAATGGTTTAAAACATAGTTATGATCTCAATTTCTATCACAATAAAACCACACCTATATATTGTACTAAGATAAAGACCTTTATATAGTAGAAGATAAATGTATTTTAAAAAGGTGCAACAAGCACTCCCCTTAGGCCATTGATGGTCCTTGTTAGCATTTACCTAATAGGTGAACATCATGTGATAATTGTGTTCAAATAATCTATCAATGATATGACTCAGATTAATGAAGGGTTACCATAATCAAGTTGGCCACCTACTACATTCTCTATCTGGTCAGAAAATAATTCTCAGTAGGTGATTTCATGTAATTAGTTTTTCCATTTTGATTATTATATTGTCAAATTAAATGGTTTTTAAGTATACATTGTGTCATATCACATGGATTGACCATGACATAAGACCAAGGTTTAATTTTCAAAAAACTAACTTACAAGTGGTTTAAAACATATTTATTATCTTAATTTCTATCATTATAAAATCACACCTATATATTGTACTAAAATAAAGATATTTATAATGTGGAAGATAAATGTATTTTAAAAATTCAAAATTTACCTTCCTCTTAGGCCAATGATAGCCATTGGTTGCATTTACCTCATATGTGAACATCATGTGATAACGATGTTCAAAGAATCCAACAATGAAGGGTTATTGTAATCTTAATTGTAATGATTAAATTACATACCAAGGTTGGATTCCATGAAACATGCCTAATATTTCATGGTATAATTATCACATTAATAAAATATTTATAGTCTACAAAATAAGAAAAGGGATGCCATAGAACAAATTTGACTACAAACTATAGAGACTATAAAACTTGTCTATGACCAAGGTTAATAATCATTTTATCACCAAGAAAGTTTAGAAATAGAATTATTATAATTATTATATTAAGGTGTTGTCAATGGTTTACCTAAGTTGTCCAAGAGTGTCCATGAGTTGATTTGTATGCATTATTCTCAATGACAAAGTATGCCTTAGTGATCATGCATGGACCTTGCAAGGTTTGCTTGGTTAGGCAAGATGATTGATGTTGGTGTTATGTTGACCATGTTTGAGGGGTAATATGAGGGGTAAATAGTTATTGGTATACTTTTATAAGTGAAATTAATCCATTGAAATATTCTTGTGAAGTTCTAGGTTCTCCTAGTCATCTTGGCAGAACTTCCCGAGTAAATGGATTGATGATATCAGCATTCACATATGTGAAGGTGTCAGAAGAAAGTGGTTATATGGGTTTGTTTAGATTTGTAACTAGATAATTTTTCTCAAATTTTAGGTCTTGACATGATGCCTATAAAAATTTATGGTAGTACAAATTCGGTCTCCCAAGCAGATTTCACTAGTTTTCATAGTCAAATTTGCATTAAAAAGTGACCATTGAAATTCAAATATTTGGATTTAGAAAGGAAAACCAGTCTGGAATGTTTTGTTAATAAATTTTGATTATTGATTAGTTTTATGGTGGTATAAAAAAATTATAATATAAATTCAATGGTAATCCATAAAATTGATTTGAAAGTTTGACTGGTCGTACACTTGCATTTATTATGATCCAAAGTTGACTGAGGGTTTGACTTTCTCTTGCAAGTAACCCGAGAAGGATGTTTGAGTTTTTATTGATTGTTTTTGGATGTTTCAAGGTTAATTATCTATTGGAGACTATTTTATACTCATTTAGGATCATCAATATGGATTTTGAAGGTTTGACCAATCCATCTTCAATATGAATAATTACTTACAAGTTGACTTTTGGTTCGTTCATGGTGTTTTCAAGTATAACACAAATGTTTGATAGGTTTTGCGTATGAAAAGGTGTGTAGTGATGAATTTAATCACTTGAGGATGTCTTAATGGAATTTTTCATAGGCCTATGTGATTTTAAGTGGTCTTGTGTTCCTAATTTTACTTGGTGAAGTGTTAAAAGGATGAATAGGTCTCCATGGACCTATAAGGGCTTATTTAGCCTAATTTAAGGGAGTTGGTTCTTAAGGGTGATCTATAAAAGCTATGGATGAAATATGTATATGGTGTTTGTCCTATCTAAGTTTTATATAATCCTTAAGAGTTAAGGCATGTCTTATGTCTGACCAAGAATATGATAATCATGAAGGCTCTATAAAAGGCATAAACAAAGATGAAAGTTTCTAGAGTTGATAAGCAAATAAAAGAGTAGTGCAAGAGATCTTAGTGGATGGATTGAAGAGAAGAGTAGTGTGAGGAATATGTTCATGGCCTATAGGTCATATTTATGATTTTATAATAGTGTTATTTCAAATTTAAAGATTGAGGATGAGTGAACAGGTGTAGAGTGATCCAAAAGGTTGTTTTGGATGCATTGCTTGTGTGTGAATTTGAGAGAGAGTGTGAAGGATTGAAGAGAGTTGACATTAATTTTTATCCATCATATTGAAAGGAAATAAAATATTTGGAGGTGTTGATATTATAAGGTGTTTTTTGGGTGCTCAAAATCTAGGACAAGTGGGTGTTTATTCATGCTTAAGGGTTGGTGTTATTGTGAAGTGGGTGCTTCATTAAAGTATCTTATTTTTAAATATCTTATAGGACCTCAGTCCACTTATTTTCAAATTTTAGAGTGGTTTTTATCCCCCATGAGGATTTTCCACATGATCCTTGTGTTATGAGTATTGATCTTGCATAGTTTCCTTTATTATTTTTTATAACTTGTTCATATGATTCATGAATTCTTTTATTGAGTGGTTAAGATTTTGAAGTTTTAGAATTTGAATGAAATTTATTGCATTATCAATTCACCTCCTAGTTATTGTACCTCTAATAATTGGTATCAAAGCCACACCTTTACATGTTTAACCACTTGAAAGTGATCAAAGGTACAATGGGTATTCATTAAACGCAAGGTGGTTTCTCTACTAAGAAAGAATCATTATTCAATAGATCCAATTATGATTTTTGGAGTATAAGGATGAGGACCTATATCATGTATCAAGGTTTTGACATTTGGAAATCTATTATGGATGGTTATTCCACACCTCCTACTCCTCCAACTAGTGCAACTAACAAAAATATGAGTGAAAACAATTATAAAGGTATGAATGTTATCATTTGTGGCCTATTAGAGGCTAAGTTCACCAAGGTAATCCATTAAAATTTTACCAAATAAATTTGAGATAAATTTTAGATCATCTATGAATGATACTCAAAGGTTAATTTGGCTAAATTATAGACCTACTGAAGGTAATTTAATGGCCTCAAAATGAAGGAAGAAGATAATGTGGCATCCTATCTTTTAAGGATTGATGAGGTGGTAAATATGATCAAAGGACTTAGAGAGGAGATTGAAGAAGCTACTTTTGTACAGAAAGTATTAAGGTCTCTCACCCTCAAGTTTAATTTAAATATTTTTGTTATAGAAGAGATTCATGATCTCAACAAGCTAAATATGGATGAATTGGATGGCATCCTTACTACCTATGAGATGAGATTCAATGAGGACAAACCACCAAAGATTGAAGCAACCTTCAAGGTGATCAAGGAAACAAAAGGCAACAAGAGAAAGTTAAGTCTTGAATACTTTGATCTTAATGAAGATAAACTTGAAGCCATGATTGAAAGAAAATTTAATGTGGGATTAGGTAAATATGAAGGGAAGATTCTTTCAAATGTATATCATGTGGTAAAGTTGGTCATTTTGTATCTAAGTACCCAGATAGAGACAAGTCTAAACACAATGAAGTTCATAAGGAATCTCATGAGGATGAACACAAGAAATATGAGGGTCCTATCAAGTATAAAAGGTTATTTAATAGGATAAATGGAAAGAAAGATTCATATGAAGATAGTAAGAGCCTTTACCATGAAGAAGATGGTAACTCATCTACTAAAGAAGCAAACTCATTAGAAAGTGATGATTCATCTCATGATGAGGACAAAGAGATATTATTCATGGCTCTTGGGGATGATGAAGGTGAATGTTATTCAGGTAAATATCTATTTAGTGGAGATATCTTAGAGGAAGAAGATGAATAAGTCACTCTTGAAGATAAATATCTGAATACCTTGGAAGAGCCAAAGCTTCTATAAAGCAAGAATAGAAAGAAAGCATCCTTGATAAAGACCTATGAGGAACAAATTGGGTTCTTTGAAGAAAGGTTGAGCAATGAAGTCAAAGATCATAATGAGATCACTCAACATTTTGAAACTCATATTTGTACCCTTGTTAAAGAGATAAATAGTAAGGATGAATATTGTGCTAAATATAAATTAGAGATGGATCCTTTGTAGATGAAATTGTATCAAACTATGATCAAGCTTGAAACATATCAAAAATTTGAGAAAATTAGAGTTGATGTTAATGACCTATTAAGTAGTCAAAAGGTCTCAAATGACAAGTCAGGTCTAGGGTTCCATGAAGATGTTCAAAAGGATAATAAGATTGAGAAGACAATGATAATAGATTAGGAGACTGATCATGATAAGGATAGGACTAGTAAAGACAATAAAAATGACAATATGAATAACAAGGACAACTTCAAAAGCTTTAAAACTCCAAATAAAATCAATCAACCCAATGTATTAAGGTATGATAAATCCTTTAATGGTTAGTATTACTCTTGTCATCAATTTTGTCATAGAATCATTGATTGCAGGATAAATTCTCCTAGTAATATATTTACATAGAATTATGAGCAAGATAATGACAAGTATGAAGAATACCATCACTCAAGATAGTAAACTAATCCATAAGGAAAGCATGACATCTTGTATTATAGATGTCAAGGGATTGGTCATATTTCAAAATCTTACAATGCCTTAATCAAGAAATCATATGATCAGGTGTGTGAATGGGATAATTAAACTTCAAAGAGACATCATATGGCCAATATACAAGGTATGTACAATCAAATAAAATTCATTTGTTTCAATTTTTAAGAGAGACGTCACATAGCAAGGTTTTATAGGAATGGTCAGAACTCCACTTCAAATAATATTAATCCTAACATGAAGAAAAGAAGCCATAATGAATGAATACCAAAGGAGGTGAATAAAAACCAAGTTAAAAATGGATTATTTATCATAACAGAACAAGGTATAAGTTTAAGTTTCAAAGAGCAAGCCTTATCTTCCCAAGGGGATAAGAAGATCAAGAAGGATTATGAGTCAATATGAAAGAATGAAGTTATGAATCTAGTCAAAGCCAATTTGATGATGAGGTAGGATTTAAAATCAAGTGAGAACATGGATATGTGGGATTCCCATGAGTTTTTTTACCTTTTTTCTCTCTATGATAGGTGGGTGTCTCTGCCTATTCTTATTAAGAGACATCTTTCATATGTAGAAGCAAATGTGTGTGCTCTAGGTGATGAACAAAGTATAGATGTATGTAAATTTATTGATTGGTCTTTAAGACCAATGCCATTTTGGTATATAATAGATTATATTATGTTACCAAGACTTGTGTTGATCATACAAGGTCATTGGTTAATGGGCAGCAACAAGTTCATGAGCTTGCTCCATAGGTTTGTGATGAAAAGCTTCAAGGAATCTGTTCAGGGACATTGGTCCTAAAGGAAAATTTTAGTTAATTTTTTATGCTTGGTTTAATAGGTCAAAACATGAAGTATGAATGTAATAATGATATCGAGTGTGGAGAGGACTTTTCTGAGTGTAATCCATGGGTTTATATGTGCTCAATTGGTCAAAATAGTCATTCATGACAATTTGTTCAATTTGACCATTTTGCTTAGTGTTCACTACCTAGTATGTGTTCATCATGAAAAATTGATACATTTGAGGTCTATGAAGCTAACCAATGGTAGGGGATAATTGTATTTGATGTTTTCATGTGAAAAAGGTGTTGAAGAGATGTCATAAGGATTCCATGATCATTCTAAGGTATTTTGGCATAGTGACTATTGTGTACACAAGGTTTGCATGCATAGTTTGACTAGTTCTAGGTGTCAAATGAATATTGATGAGTGTTAAAAGTGACTTTGTGGAATATAAAGGTGTTTTTACCTCATATAGGTGTGATCTAGGTGGTTTGAGGTTTTGAAAGTATTTTGATGGAAAGTTGAAGTTTTTTTAAGGCTCTCAGGTATGACAATCCTTACTTAAGGACTAGCAAATCAAAAACTATTTCATGGTTATATGGGTTCCCCAAAGATTAAAACCTCAAAAATTGGTCCAAAAGTGTGTATTATTGACCTCTAGGTGTGAGAGAATTTTCAAGATTTAGCATTGATCGAAAGTTGGTAAGCTGACTTTGTTTCTTTTTGATGCCTTAAGTTTTACACCATGTGAGTTAGTGACCTTCCAAAAGGATTTGAGATTTGAGGCTACTTAATATATTTAAATGGCCAAAATGGTTCTTAAAAAGTTATTTACAATCATCTGAAAGTGTTTAGTTTGAATTATGGTTGAGTTTTTGTGCAAAAGGAAAGCTAATTGGTAAGTCAGTTTGTGAAGGAGTTATGGTACATAGGAAGATTTGGTTGATTGTTATTAGCATGAATGAGGTTTGATATGATTTTACTATAGATATGAAATTTCAAGTCATAAGGGTGCATACATAGAAATTTATGGGCTCTACAAGGATCAAGTAGGGTTACTATGCCTCTGGGCAAGGCTAGTGTGAAGAAGAGTGATTTTGGTCATTTTATTCAAAATAAAAAGTTATGGTTGTCTATAAATATGTTTATTGGTTTTATTTATGCATCATATATATGTGAGAAATATATTGAATGACCACTCTCCATTTTATGGGTGGCTTATGAGAAAAAAATTGAAGGCAACTATGAAATCTCATATTGGTTGAAGATGGTTTGAAGGTGCTCAATTTTAGGTGAATTAGGGGAGGAAATATTAGTTTTATCAAGTTTTTATCATTCCTATTTTCTTCATATTATTCATTTCTTTTTCATATATAAGTGCATGGTCAAAGAAGAGAGTTTTCAATGGGTAGGCTTGAGGTAGTCATGGTAAGGAATGGTATGCCGAGTGATAGGGTGAGTTTATATAATATCTTAAAAGATATACCTTATTTATGTTGGATTTGAAAAAATTTATATTTCCTTAGGATAAAAAGGTAATCCCACTTTGTCATTGTTTCAAAGGGGGAGAAAGTGTTTGTAGAGGGAGAAAGAGTATGTGCATGCTCTGTGTTGATGGATTTCAAAACATTTAAAAAGTGTTGACATAAATGAAAATGGGGTATATTTTTTAGGTTTTTAAAATGATTTACATAATTTTTCCAATAGTTTCCATGGGTTTATTTGTATTCATGGTTCTCAATGACAAAGTGTGCCTTAGTGATCATGCATGGACCTTGCAGGGTTTGTTTGGTTAGGCAAGATGATTGATGTTGGTGATGTGTTGACCATGTTTAATGGGTCATATGAGGGTTTAATATTTAATTTTTTAAGTGAAATTAATCCATTTAAATATTCTTATGAAGTTCTAGGTTTTTGTAATCATCTTGGTAGAACTTCCTCAGTAAGCAGATTGATGGCATTAGAATTCACATGTGTGAAGGTGTCAAAAAAAAGTGGTCACATGGGTTTGTTTATATTTGTACATAAATAATTTATTTTAAATTTAATATCTTTAAATTATTTCTATAAAAAGTTATGATAGTGAAAAATTGGTCTCCCAAGCAAATTTCACTAGTTTTCATAGTCAAATTTGCATTAAAAAGTGACTATTGAAATTCAAATATTTGAATTTACAAAGGAAAACCAGTCTAAAATGTTTTTGTAATAAATTTTTATGATGTATGAATTTTATTGTGGTATAAAAATAAAATTGGTATATAAATTCAATGTAAATCCATGAAAAATTATTTGTATGATTGACTAGTTGTACACTTGCATTTATTGTGATTCAAAGTTGAACAGGTTTTGACTTTCTCTTGTAAGTGAATTGACAAGGATGTTTGAGTTTTTATTGATGTTATTTAGATATTTCAAGGTGAATTATATATTTAAGATTTTTTTATACTTCCTTAAGATCATCTATATGTATTTTTTAGGTTTTACCAATCCATCTTCAATATGAACAATTACTTACAATCTGACTTTTGGTTAATTCATGGTGTTTTCTTATACAAGGAAAATGTTTGATAGGTTTTTCATATGAAAATGTGTGTAGTGATTAATTTAATCACTTAAATATTTCTTAGGGTTCATGTGTCATGAACCTATGTGCTTTGAAGTGGTCTTGTGTTCTTAATTTTTCTCGATGAGGTATTAAAAGGATGAATAGGTCTCCATGGACCTATAAGGGCTTCTTAGGCCTAATTGAAAGGTGTCGGTGCTTAAGGGTGATCTATAAAATATATGAATGACCTATTTATATGGTTTTTATCCTATTCTAAGTGTTATATAAGCTTTAATGGTTAATTCATGTCTTATGGTTGACCAAGAAGATGATAATCATGAAGGCTCTATAAAGGGCATAAACAAAGATGACAGTTTCTAGAGTTGACAAGTGAAAAAAAGAGTAGTGTGAGAGATATTGGTGGATGGCTTGAATATCAGAGCAATTTGAGGAATATGTACATGACCTAAGGTCATATTTATGTTTTTATAATAGTGTTCTTATAGGTTTGAAGATTAAGGATGAGTGAAGAGATGTAGAGTGATCCAAAAGGTTATTTTGGATGTATTGCTTGTGTGTGAAGGATTGAGAGAGTGTGAAGGGTTGAAGAGAGTTGATATTTACTATTTATCAATCATATTTAAATTAAATCAGATATTTGGAGGTGTTGTGTGGGTACTCAACATCTAGGACAAGTGGGTGCTTATTCATGCTTAGGGGTTGGTATTCCTTGTGAAGTGGGTGCTTCACTAAAGTATCTTATTTTTAAATATCTTATAGGAATTTAGTCCACTTATTTTTATACTTGAGAGTGGTTTTTATCCCCCATGAGTATTTCTCACATAATTCTTATGTTATGAGTGTTAATCTTCCATAATTTCCTTTGTTCTTTACTATAACTTGTTCATTTGCTTCATGAATGATTTTATTGAGTGGTTAAGAGTTTGAATTTTTGGAATTGAAATTTAATTGATTTCATCATTGATTCACCCACATCTCAGTGACTATACCTCTAACATACCCAATGTTAAATTAGTAACAAAATTAAATTTAAATTTCTCCAAATAATAAAGTGAGAGTTATTTGTAGATGATGCTAAGGAATTAGAGTATAAACATGTCTTATAAGAAAAACTAAGGAACAATTGGCCTTATTCTAATGATGGCCCTCCTATCGATCTTTCTTAGCATTCCATTTATAAATATCATTCTAAGTAACTTAGTGTACACCATTAGTGGTAAATTTTATGATGGTCTCAAGACAGGGATATTCAAGTCAAACCCTGTAGTAACTTTGGATAAGCATGTAAGGTTTATCAAGGGGTTAATAGTGAAATGTGGTGGAGGCATTATTTATAAAAGCATCATCCTCAATGCATAAACCAACACTCAAGTAAGGATACTAGCATGTGTAAAAATAATAAAGTTAGTGTAGTCAAATAAAAATAAATAAAAAATAACATTTTTTTAATGATTAAGATTATATTTCATATTATTCTCATGTTTTCATTTCATCACCAAATTCCATCATAACTAGATGATTACCTAATGTGTGTGTGTGTGTAATACTAATAAATAACATGTAAAATCAATAATACATCTCTATTTCATAGGTTGGCTTTTATTACCACAACCAACATATTTTTAGGTTGTAAAGAAACAAGTTAGAAAAGATATTTCAATAGTGAAGGTTCTTAACCAATGAGTTATTAGATTTTAGGAACATTTTATTATTAATGTAACTCAATTTTCTAGGTTGAGTGTTGAGGATAGTCCCATTCACATTTTACCACAAAGTGAAACTATAAAGAATAATGACCTCCATGGTGTGAACAATAATAACTCAATATGTTAAAACTAGAGTTAAAGGTACATTCATAAATACTCTCCAAGATAACCATGAGATGACTAATTCAACTTAGAAGTCAAGGGGATACTTTATCAACCTCTCCATAACCTTCAAGGTAATAAATTTATACTTTGGATGTAACTTATTTAAAATGTATCTTATGCTACAATAGTGCTCTTATTAGAGGTGGAGTAGTTAAGAGGAGGATTCTCAAACTAGTTTACATCTAACCATATTATAACATTTGAATGATCTAATAGTTATTTTCCCATATTAACTTACCCAATCCATGGAAAACAATAACAACGCAGTTTAATCATAATGATGATTCTTTATTAAAATAATGTTAATGGAAGAGAGTTAATAAATCTAAGAAGGATTCATTATTATCTAAGTTCTCACTACTATCAACTCATGATAAGAACCAAGTGTCCTAATTCCTTGACAACATTTAAGAATAAACAATTCACCACACAAATCTCACAATCAAAATAGTCATTCTAGTGTCTTAAGATCAAATATCATTGTTGTAATTATCTAATATAAAGACTAAATTCAACTATGAAGGTTAAATCGTGTTACCAAAAAAATTATTAAACCTGTTAATTAAACTAATAAGTTCTCAAGTCTCTCATAGTGTTTAATAGTCATGTCTAAAATCTCTACCATGGTTGATTCAAATGGAAGATTCTACCCAATACTAAAATTATAAGAGAATGAGAGAATGATAAGCTACTACTGAAGATAATTTGACACACAACGAACCTATATGATCATTTCTTATTATAGTGAATCTTCCTAGCCTTTAGCATTTATGGCTCAATTTCAATTTATTAAGATAAGATAATTAGATTTAGTTAACAAAGATATGAGGTAAATTATTCTTGCTAAATATTGGACACCCACATTATAGCTTTAGACTATACATCCATGTTATTGAACAAAATATAATGTAATAGACATAGAATAATGATAATACAAATCATAAAATTACTTATTCGAATGATAATAACATCAACATACCAAGGACCATAATGAAATTCAATAGGATGAAGATCATTGAATTATAAAGTTGAGATCACAACTAGTAAGTGTATACTACTTGCTTGACAAGAGGCTATTGGTGTCTTGGTCAAGCCTTTGATCATTCATGGCCATAATATAAGAATCATCTCAAAATTGGTTTTAATAAAAATAAGCCAAGTTCATGAGTTTTTTTTTAAAATAAACTCTATACACTTTATTTCATAAAGACTAAATAAAATCCCAATATTAATATTCAGAAAGTTCTAAAGCATAAGAATACCCATATTCTCTTAGATAGAATGAATTTAAACCCAAAAATTAAAGGATTTTCATGAGTAAGAAGTCATGATTCGATACATATTACTAGTCATAATATTATTATCTTTCTTATAATCATGAAATTAAACTACAAATATGATTTGTGTTCTATACACCAAGCTTTCTCAATACATCTACCAATACAAGATCTTTGTTATATAACCATAGTTTGGATGAAACAAGTAGAATTTTATTAAAATGGTGTTAAATACACATGTTTCAGCATTTAGTGTCATTTGTTTATATACTTAAGTTTATTATTCCTTATTAAGCATTAATGGCTCACAAATAATGAAGCTACAGGTTCTTGAAATAATATTTAAATTTATTTCCTTACCCTCTACAAAATTATTTTCAAAACTTTAGAATGATGAACATAACCAAGGTGGAATATTATATAACATGATGACTATAACTAAACTCTCAATAAAGGGAAGAGAGTACCAGTGACAAAAGGAAATGTACAAGCATGTACTCAAGCACTATCTAATTGCCAATAAAATTTTGGATGGATGTTCAAACTGAAGTTAATCTTTCATTGATCAAATACTCAACAAGGGATTTTTTTCTCGCTTATTAAGTGTAAAAACTCAAATCATGGTCCACATAATAAAATAAAGGTCAACACACTAAAATTCCACTTTGAAGGACTATTTTATAATAAA
The DNA here is from genome assembly GCA_037957365.1 of Torreya grandis. NCBI lineage: Eukaryota > Viridiplantae > Streptophyta > Pinopsida > Cupressales > Taxaceae > Torreya > Torreya grandis. The sequence continues at coordinate 2,282,982 of JARHVA010001274.1, read as the reverse complement.
TCACTCCTTTAATATTAAAATTCAGCCATGCTAAAGGATTACAACTCCCTGACTGAATTACATGAGAAATTTCACCTTGTATGATAAAGGTCACCCTTCAATGATGAGATTATTTTCTATGAGCTAGAACACAACTGTAAGTACAACAACTTTATCTAACTATGACAAACTATACCATACAATACCAAGAGTTTTGATCTATTAAGCTAATTATTTCTGGTTATACAAAGAGAAATTACCATACTCAAAATATGATTTAATAAGAGTTTTTATCCCAAATCAAGTACTCAAACCATAGTATTTATGTAAGTATTTTAATCCAAACTAATATTGTTTATCCAAGGGTACATGAGATAGATACTTGAGATTAATGAATTGTTGGTCAATAATTATAATGTTTCTTCCAGATAGAGATAAGGGCTTAAAAATGAGATGAGGATAAGGTACATTAGGGTAAAAAACCCACAAGAACAACCAAAATGAAATAATTAAGATATAAAGCAATAATTCAATTATTCAAGTAACCAATTTGGGACTTCAACCAATTAAATTGACTAGATCAACCCATAATTTGAAGGTAATCCACAACATCAAGGCACTCTCAAGGGTTATTACCTACAACCTGAAAAATATTTCAACTAGTGCGTTAGCATAACATTGGCATGTTGTTCCTTATCATGATAACATTTTTGATATTTAAACCAACTTTAGATAAAATAACTTATAATAAATACTACCATGATCATAATAAATTCTATTAAACCTATCCTAAGTGAAAATCATAAAATTTCACTCACATCATTTCATTAATAACAGGGTTATTAGATGCAACATTTACATATTAGGAGAGGTTTTAGGACCAATGAAAACATCAAGTACTATAAGCATATAAACCCATTAGTGGCCAAGTTAGAGAGTACATGCACCAATGTTTTCCATTCTCTATCCAACAATTATAATATCATTAATAATATATCTCATATAGAATTCCAAATAAATCAACTTGATAGCTAAATCATAGGAGGAAAATACAATTTTAAACTCTCATAAAAGGATCTATAAACCCTTGAATACTGACACAATTTTCACAAGTAATTTTATGTCTTTTAGAGGATGTCACTAAATACCATGCACCATCCAAGTAATTATTCAACCATTATATTAATACTAAAATATATGTACCTAGGATCCTATGGTCTTATAAATTATCAGTAGATGGAATTAAAATATTTATTACATATCACATAGTTCTGATAAATATTTATTACCTTCAATTAGCATATCAACTAACATATAACTAAATCAATTCATATAAAAAATGTATTCCAAATATGCAAAAAGGATCATTTTATTTTATTTTATACATCTATACAACTAGTTAGTGTAGAGTTTTTACTTCAAAAAATAAACTTTGTATTGAAAAGTATAAAAGAAATTAAAAAACTTACAAGTACTTTAAAACATAGTAATGATCTCAATTTCTATCACAATAAAATCACACTTATATATTGTACTAAAATGTGGAAGATAAAGTATTTTAAAAAGGCAAAATTGACCCTCCCCTCAGGCCAATGATAGCCTTTGGTTGTGTTTACCTTGTAGGTGAACATTGTGTGATAACGGTGTTCAAATAATCTAGTAATTATATACCTCAGATTAATGTAGGCTTATCATAATCTTAATTGTAATGATTAAATTAAATACCAAGGTTGGATTCCCTAAAACACACCTAATAGGTCATGGTATAATTATTACATTAATAGAATATTTATAGTCTAGAAAAGAAGAAAAGGGATGTCATAAAACAAATTTGACTACAAACTATAGATACTACAAAACTTGTCTATGACCAAGTTTAACAGGCATTTCATCACCAAGCAAGTTTGGAAATAAACTTCATATAATTACCCAATTCTAAATTATTAAAAAATTTAAAGTTTAAAGGTCTCCAAATAATAAAGTGAGAGCTATTTGTAGATGAGTCTAAATAACTAGAGTGTAAAAAAAATTTATAGTGAAACTAAGGGCACAATTGGCCTTATTCCAATGACGGCCCTCCTTTTTAATCTTGATTAGGATTCCATCTATAGAGATCACTCTAAGCAACTTAGTGTACACCATCAGTATTAAACTTAATGATGATCTTAAGATAGGGATCATCAACTCAAACCTTACATTAATTATAGCTAAGCATGAAAGGTTTAAACATCAAGGGGTTAACAGTGAAATGTGGGGGGAGGCACTACATTTCCACCTTCTTGTGGTTGGCACTATTAATAAATAATTTCATGTCTTTGAAGATAATAAAATATTAATAAAATTACTTAGTTATTAAATATGGACATTCTTGAGGCCAAAATGGGTAGTGGGTCTCTCTAACGAGTATGATGGGAGGCCAAAAACCTAGTAATGGACATTATCTTCCACCCCAGACATGATGATAACACTATTTTGTATCCACAAAGTACCTACGCTGGATTTATTTAACTACCACTTTAACTTTGACAATATTTATTATCAATGTTTCCTCACTCTTGACTATTAGTGAAAAAACACATCTAGGTGAATCTAGATGTTGTGGTTATGGGATCATGTGCCATTTTCCTATTTATACATGTTCAAAGTGATTGAATTACACACGGAGGTCTTGGAGGTATAAATTTCAATTGGAGGATAAGAAATTGACTCTTCCATACAAAAAAATTACAATTGAGGACCTATTATTGAAAGTTGTGCCATGGATTCATCTTGAAGATTACATTAATGTGATCCAAGGTCAAATTAGAGAGATTTGACATGAGAGTAAAGTTTCTTTCAATTTGTGACAATGAATTAGAATTTCTATTTTATTTATGTTTGAAGTTACACAAAATAATTGTAATTTTCTTATATTGGGAAGGGAATTATTGAGGCTAGAATGGGTAGTGAGTCTCTCGATCAAGTATGATCAAAGGCCAATAACCTAATACTAAAATTTATCTGCCACATTGAACATGTTGTAAGTGCTAGTTTCAATCCACAAAGCTCCAAAGGTAGAGATCTAGAACAATCCCTTCAACTTTGACAACATTTGTTGTTAGTGTTTCCATGCTCTTGAGCAGTAGTGAAAAATGCATTTGAGTGGATTTAGAGGTCATGGTATTGGGATAGTGTGTCATTTTTTATCTATATGTATTTAAATTGATGTACTTGTATCTAGATGACCCAGAGGTGGAAATGTTAAGTGAAGGATGAGAACTTGTCTCTTTACTATAAAAAATATTCATTTCAATACCTGTTATTATGGTTTTTTCCATAGATTCATCTCTAAGGTTCCATTAATGTACTTTAGGGTGAAATTAGAGGAATTAAACATACATGTGATGGTTTTATTAGTTAATCCAAAAGACTTATAATTTTTGTTTTACATGTGTCTAAAGTTAGGCTTAAAAATTACATTTTTATTGTATTAGAAAGGGCATTCTTGAGGCCAGAATGGGTAGTGGGTCTATCAAAAGGGCATGATGGGAGGCCAAAAACCTAGTCTTAGATGTTATCCACCACCCTATATGTGTTTAAAATTCATGTTTTGAGTTACAAAACACTGAAGGTAGAGATATCAAAATGCCCCTTTAATTTTGACAACATTTGTTGTTAGTGTTTCCACACTCTTGAATAGTAGTGAAAACACACATTTGGGTGGATTTAAACATCTTAATAATGGGAAAACATGTCATTTTACTATAAAAATGTATTAAAAGTGATGTAATCTCACCTATAGGTCTTGGATGTGGAAATAGTAATTAGAGGACAAGAACTTATCTCTTCACTATAAAAATGTTACATTTTAGGACTTATTACTACACTGTGTGCCATGAATTCATATCAAAGGTTCTATGTATGTGATTTAAGGTGATATTATATAAATTATACACATAGGTGATAATTATTTTGGTTCGTAACAATGACTTATGGTTTCTATTTTATGCATGTCTGAAGTTAAAACAAAAAAAATAATTTTCTTATTTTGGGAAGGGCATTCTTGAGGTTATAATGGGTAGTGAGTCTCTTGATCAGGCATGATCAGAGTCTAATAACCTGATCTTATATATTATTCACTACCATGAATGTGTTGGTAGTGCCAGTTTCAATACATCAATCACCAAAGGTGAAGAATTTGAACTACCACTTCAACTTTGAAAACATTTGTTCTTAGTGTTTCTGCACTCTTGAATAGTAGTGAAAACACATATTGGTGTATCTTTAGGTTTATATCATGGGGTCACATGTAATTTTATTATCTATATGTTTTTGAACTTATGGACTTGCATTTGGAGATCCCAAATGTGAAAATGTTAGGTGGGAGACAAAAACTTGTCTCTTCACTATAAAAAATTTACATTTTAAGACCTGATACTATGATGTGTGCCACAAATTCATATCCAAGGTTCCATTGACATTTTATGGGGTGAGATTATAAATATTTAAAATGCATGTGATATATCTTTTGGTTCATCCAAATGGATTATAGTTTTTGTTTTACATGTGTCTAAATTTAGGCCAAAACTATCATTTTCTTATATTGGGAAGGGCATTCTTAAGGCTGGAATGTGTTGTGTGTCTCTTAACCAAGCATGATCAGAGTCCAATAACCTATTCATAGATTTTATTATCCACCTTTTATGTGTTTTTAATTCCATTTTTGAGTCATGAATCACTAGAAGTGGAGATATATAACTACCCCTTCAACTTTGACAATGTTTATTATTAGTGTTTCAACACTTCTAAATAGTAGTGAAAACACACATCCATGTGGATTTCGATGTCATGGTCATGGTAAAACATGTCATTTACCTATTTTTACATGTTAAATTATATATAATTTCACTTGGTGGTATTTAACATAGAAATGTTAGTTGGAGGAAAAGAATTTATCACTTCATTGTAAAAAAGTTACATTTTAGGACTCATTACTACAGTGTGTGCCATAAATTCATCTCAAAGGTTCCATAAATATGCTCTAGGAAGAAATTATAGATATTTAATATGCATGCTAAGGTTTTTTCAATTCATTATAACAACTTATAGTTTGTATTTTATGTGTGTCTAAAGGGTCGATGCACAAAGTTGGGCGACAAAAAGTATGATAGTCCCCCAACTTTGATTTTTTTTTTAAAGAGCATATGCCCTTTTTCAAAATTTTAAGGCTTGGGATTTTTCCTAATACTTAAATTCATATTCCATTTTCCAAGGGCATACACCCTTTCTAAAATTTATATGCCCTTTATGGCTTATAAAGGATGTATGCCCTTTATAATGCAAAGGGTGTACACCCTTTGTAAACAATGTACACCCTTCACAAAGCATAATGGGTGTATGCCCTTCTACTACTTTTATTTTTTTCTAGCTCAAGAAGAAATCCATAACTGAGCTCTCATGAAGTTATTTTCATAAGTTCATTATTTTCCAATTTTTTAGATGGTCGTACATGCTTTGGAGTTTCACCCTACCAATGGGATTTGGCATTTAGATTGTTACAAATTAGGTATGTTATTTTTGAATTTTATTTTTTATTTCTATTCATGTTTATTTATTCATTAGGGTTTTAAATTTAGGTTTTCATCATATTTCTTACATCACCTAAAAATCTTGTATTTTTATTTACATTTAGATATACAAGTTTGATGGATCTATTTCATGAAGAAAATGTTAGACAAAACCCTTAAGAGTTTAATTTTTCACAAGAAGTTGAATTGTATGAGCAATAAAATTTAAATCGTCACAAATTACAAATAATCATCAATTGTTTGCATCACTCTTCATTTGGTAGTGTACAAATTTTACTTGCCAATACATTAAAATCTATTTTTAATGAAGTGGGAAATGTGACTTCACAACTAGATGCAATATTGCATCGAAGAGAGGTTATGAAACAATTTCATTTTGACAAATTTTCATATGAATATGTGAAGAAAAAATATAAAAAAGAAGCTATGTATGCTTTATTAGTAAGCCTAAAACTAACCAACCTCCACCAATGAATTGCAAACACATTAGTATTGATTGGTGTGCTCATGAGGACATTCCAAATAACTTTTGGGATAGGTGATGGATGGTGTTTGATGAGCCTCCATGAAAAAATAATGAGGTTTCATTATATTTTTTGAGAAAATTGTATTATGAGTTTTTGTTGCAAGAAATTCTAAATTATTTTGGCATGAAGGCATCCCAAGGTAGGGGAGGTGGGTCTTCATTTGATAGACCCGATGCTAGGTGAGACCAAAACCATCATAACTGAGGTCATAGAAATAGAAGAACAATATCACATGCCTCTACTCCTAAAATTTTGCATCATTACATATAGATGGACACCCTTGAGGTGGTTACTAGTCTAACATAAGTTATTATTGAGCATGGTATGCATACTTTAAATACTTATACTCAGCCTATAGGTGGTGCTAGTGGTAGTGGTGGTGTTGGTGGTAGTGTTATTGGTGGTAGTGGTAGTGGTGATAGTGGTTTTGTTGGTGTTGGTGTTGGTATAGGTGTTAGTGTCCCTCCTCTTACTCATGTTATAGTTCATATGCATCATTTCACATCATGTGAGAGGAAGTGTATGGGACCTCCTATTTAGGTGTGATATACATAGAGTAAATTTATGAAGACTAATATTCTAGAGTATATGCCATATGTATATTCTTCAACAATGCATAACACTAGAATGCCAAACACTAGCATGCTAGACATTAGCATGTCAAAGCATATGCCACATGTAGATGCTTCAGTAGTGCATGACACTAACATCCCAGATACTATGCGAGATGTAGTAGCTTCATTGACTCCTATCAGGATACATTATGCTCTCATTATATAGGATTTATCAACTTCACCATCTGTATTTGATAAATAGGTTTAATTTTAATTATAGTTTGTTTATGTTTGTAAAATAATATTAAGTGTATTTTCTAGTATGTGTTTACTTAATTGAATAATTTATTTGACTAAACTTGTTATTTGTTGTTTGTATAGATGATTGGTGATATTTTGGATACCTTAGCAGGCCTTGACTCTATTTTAGAGGCCATAATTGGCATGGGTGTACCTTATACATGGGTTTGTAAATATTTAATTTGCATATATATTCATGTGCATATTTATTGTCATTTGAACAAAAAACTATATTTTAATATTTATTATAGTCGTATCTTTTTATCATATTCATTGGATTCACATATTATTCATTTATTGGTTTTATAGATGATGAGGGATGATATGGTCATCCCTCATGGACAAGAAGAAGGTTTAGGTGATGTTGTTGCTACATCAAAGAATCTACAATCTTTATAGCAGGTCATGATTTAGGGATGGAGACTAGTGAGAACACATAGTTTAATTGTTTTCATCTTTAAGCAATGATATTTATGTCATATATACATAATTGTATGCACATCTAGGTCTATCCATATATATATATATATATATATATATATATATATATATACTCCATAAGATTCTCCATCATGAGTGTATATGTGGTCTTGTATCCCTAGACAACCATTTAGATGAAATATGGTGAATGTAGAATCATTTTACAAAATTTTACTTTCTTGACAAAATTATCAAATTTTCAATATACAATTTTAATGCATTAATCTTTATATTTTATATGTTTTATAGACAACAATTTTCATCGATTATTAATGAAACAATAGATGAGTCACATGCTGAGAGGAGAGTATCTCCTCGTATTGAGTCATCCAACACCCCTAACTTGATGTCTGTGGAAATAAAGTATAATTTATTTGGAGGCAATGAGGAGCATGAGAGTTAATTGTTGTACTAGGGGTCTAGTTGTAGGCATAATTGATTTTTTATGTTGATATGGCCCACATTATATGCCTATATGGTGTATTTTGTCTAAGTACATAGTTGTAGGCACAATCAATTTTATATGCCAATATGGCCCAAATTATATGCCTATATGGTACATTTTGTCTATGTACATGTTATAGTCTACATTTTTTCTTGATGCATGTTATATTATTTATGTTAAATTAAGAAATATAATTTTTCATGTATCACATCTATACTATTTGACAATATGATTCATTTACTTATGAGTATTTTCTATTTTGATCATTTAATGTTTACACATATTATTGGTTAATGATCATTATTACTTTATATGGGGTTTAAAAAATTCACATTTTTCTCTAAGTTAGGTGATTTGAATCATTATGTATATTTTACATTTACATGTGATATTTACTATTTACTTGTTTCATTTACATTTAATTACATATCAATTTACAATTATGATGTTTAAGTGGACATGGGATCAATTTCATGGACATGTAAATATTATAAATTGTACTTGATCATAAATGTTAGGAGGTCTAGTGATGCACTTGTGTATGTCTTCAAATCCTACTTGTCCATACAACAAATAAAGACAATTATATGTGGCCATACAATCATTTTGGCCTACTTAATCATGGGTTAATATTGACATTGATAGCCCTCTATAGACTATCCATAAAATTACAATCTTGGCAAGGTAAGAATATAGACACAAATGAAGAGACTTAAGCAAATTTGATACTCCTTGACTAGTACATAAAAATTGAGGTTATATTCTTATGGTCCTTAAAGACATATTCAATCTTTATCTCAATATTCAAAACCAATCCATCTACTAGTTTTATCTATTTGAACTCAAAAGACTCAAAGCTCTCTACAAGCTAATTAAGCCTAAATGCCTCAAAAGGATCAACACAAGAAATGTTTGAAAATAAGGGTATAGATCAATCTAAAATACTTTACCAAAATATTTTGTAGGTGACTCAACTTTTGTAACACCTCAAAAGGTTTGCTATAAATAATTTTATAAAAAACATCTCATAGACTTACTAGTCTTAATGTTGCTCTAACATGTCAAAACCCAATCTATATTGAATTAGCACTTCAAGACACCTCAAACATATTTATTGAGGTGTTTTATGAATTATAAATTCTGAAATAAAATGTTTGTCTTTCTAATTCTAATATTTTACCCAAAAACTCATAAAATCATGTTTTGTCTATTAGGCCTAATTACCCTCTAGTAGGTCAAAACTCAAGATATAGTTTTCTTACAACAAATGATCCTTTTTTGAGTTCTGTATAGATGCATTAAATATTTTTCAGCCTTAATTTGGATTTTATAGAATCAATTTTGAAGTTTATAAACCAATCTCTCTCCTCACTATCAAAGAAACACAGAAAACAAGGTATCTCTTACACATACTTGATTGGTATGATGTATGTACACCTCAAAATGACTCAAACCACTTGAATATATTATTAAGCCTTATTTTTGAGATTTTAAAAACTTTTTATTTACCTCATGCACAATCTAATACATGTTTTGAGAGCTCTGTGTTTGACTATTCATGAGAAAAATAAGGTTTTTATGCATTTTGATACTCCAATGACAAGAATGAACACCCAGACACATTAGAACACTTAGAATTCAATGAAATAGAATTAAAAATAATATATTATCATATATCTTGACAAAAATAATATTAATTTATAATAGAAAAAAGATACAAATAGTACTCAGACCTCATAATATTGTCATAACAGACTACTCATCCTCACTGCTCAATCACTAAACTGACCTATTCTTCGTTTCTTTCCTATCTTAGTTCATCCTCAAAACTTGCCTTTGAATGGAATCCATTCTTAGGTTATTTCTCCACGTTTAGGATGTGCCAAATTTTTTCCCAATTTCTCTCAATAGTCCTATCTTAACATAATAATTTGACTAGACATACCTTAATAACTAGTTTTTACATACTTTTTATGACTTCCTAGTATAACTATGACATCTATAAGGTCTATCAACCTCTATGATATGTAGTAAATCTTTATAGATCACAATAAATCATATAATTTTACAATTAATCCATAATTTGTATATAAGCATGTTTCAAAAATTCAAATTTTAGCTTTAAAGGGAAAACACTCCAAGAACTCTAAATGACTTGGCACAAACTCCTAATGCTTCAATGAGGATTATTATGAATTTAAAAGTATTATAAGACCATTAATAAATAATAAGACACAAATACCATCTCAAATAGGTTTATACACATGATCTGACTCATCAGCCTAATCGAAGAATTATCTATGTAGACACATTCAGATGAGTATTTTTAGGATAGAATGACCTTTATCTGGTGTCAATCAGGCCTTGGGAGTGAAATTTGTAGTTTTTTAGAGGAATACCTTAAGATAATTCACTCATCCTTGAGTGTACAAAAAAATTTAACTTTAGTCATGTGTAGCATAAAAACTACGAGAGTGAGGATTAGCCATTAGCTCCTACACGTGCATGGACAAATCCTCTAAAAAAGCCCAAGAGTATTTTATCTAACTCAATATGGATAAGATGTGGAAAGTAGGTTTCTCTCATGGCCAAATCTCTCAGAATGGGCCAAACATTGGTCAGTGGGGGCCATATAATCTAGCTCATCATCCCAATAGATGAACCATCTACATAAACATGTTCAAATGGGTATTTTTAGTCTAGAACAACCTTTGTTCAGTCTTGGTCAGGCCCCAAGAGTGAAATTTGAAGTTGGTTAGAGGCATCCCTTAGAATTCACTCATCCTTGAGTGTGTAAAATGAGTGAACTTCGATCATGTGTTGCATGAGAATCATGAGGGATAGAGATTAGCCATCAGATCCTGCATGTGCATGAATGAATACTCTAATAAATCCCAAGAGGATTTTATCTAACTCAAGATAGACAAGATGTAGCAATGAAGTTTCTCTCATGACCAAATCTCTCAAAATGTGCCAAAAATTGGTCAGCAAGGGCTATATATTCTGACTCATCAACTAAATCAATGATTTATTTATGCTATCATGTTCATATGGGAATTTTTGAGCTATAAAACACTTTGTCTTATCTCAATTAGCTCTCAAAAGTGAAATTTATAGTTGATCAAAGGAATCCCTTAAGAGAATTCAGTGGTCCCTGAGTGTGCAAAAAGAGCAAACTTCTATCATGCATTGTAAGAGAACCATGAGGGCTAGAGATGAATTGTTAGCTCCTAAACATGCATGGATGATTCCTATAAAAAATTACATAAGGATTTTATCTAGCTTGATATGGATGAGATGAAATAATGAATTTTATCTCACAGATAAATCTCTTAGAACATGCTAAAGTTTTGTTAGTGAGGGTCGTATATTCTGATTCATCAACCCAATTGATGAACCATCTATGCAGACATGTCTAGATGGGAATTTTTATACTAGAACAACCTTTGTCCAATCTTAGTCAAGAATTGAGAGTGAAAGTTGCAGTTGATCAGAGGCATCCCTTAAGATAATTCAATGGTCCTCAAGTGTGCAAAAAGATCAAACTTATATTAAACATTGCAAGTGAATCATGAGGGTAAGTAATGATACATTAGATCCTACACAAGCAAAGATGAGTTTTTTAAGAAATCCTAGGAGGATTTTATCTAACTCAAGATGGATTAGATGTAGCAATGAGGTTTCTCTAATGGCCAAATCTCTCAAAATGTGCCAAAATTTGGTCAGTGAGGGTTGTATATTTTGACTCATCAACCCAATTGATGAACCATCTATGTAGACACATCTAAATGGGCATTTTTAGGCTAGAACAAACTTTGTTTGGTCTTGTTTAGGCCCCAGGAGTAAAATTTATAGTTGATCAAAGGCATCCCTTCAGAGAATTCACTTGTCCCTAAGTATGTAAAAAGAATGAACTTATGTTGTGCATTATAATAGAATTGTGAAGGATAAAGACAAACGGTCAACTCCTACACATGTAGGGATGATTACTAAGATATATTAAGAGGATTTCATCTAACTCAATATGGCTGAGATGTAACAATGAGGTTTATTTTAAGGGCCAAATCTCTTAAAACAAGCCAAAAGTTTGTCAATGAGGGCTATATATTCTGACTCATCAACCTAATCAATGAACCATCTACATAAACACATTTGGATGAGCATTTTTAGGTTATAATGACATTTTTTTGGTCTTGTTCTAGCTTTGGGAATGAAAGTTACAGTTGGTCAGAGGCATCCCTTAAGAGAATTCACTCATCCCTAAGTGTGCAAAATGAGCAAAATTCGGTCACATGTTGCATGAGAACCATGAGGGATAGAGATTAGACATAAAATCCTACACATTCATGGATTAGTCCTTTAAAAAATCCCAAGATTTTTTATCTAACTTGAGATAGACAAGATGCAGCAATGAGATTTTTGTCACAGCCAAATCTCTTAGAATGGGTCAAAAATTGGTCAACAAGGGCCGTATAATCTAAATCATCAATCTAATTGATGAACCATCTACACAACACATGTTTGGATGGGTATTTTTAGACTATAAAAATATTTTTTTATCTTGATCGATCCTCAGAAGTGAAAGTTATAGTTGGTTGAAGGTATCCCTTAAGAGAATTCACTCATCCCTCAGTGTAAAATGAGCAAATTTAGGTAGTGTGTTGCATGAGAAACATGAGGGATAGATATTAGTTTTCAACTCCTACACATGCATGTATGAGTTCTCTAATAAATCCTAGGATTATTTTATCTAACTTGATATGGACAAGACACATCAATGAGGTTTCTCTCATAGCCAAATCTCTCAAAACAGGCCAAAAGCTGGTTAGTAGGGGTCGTATATTATGACTCGTCAACCTAATCAAAGAATAATCTATGTGGATATGTTTGGATGGGTGTTTTTAGGTTAGAATAACCTTTGTCTAGTCTTGATCAGGCTCTAGGAGTAAAAGTTATAGTTTATTGAAGGCATCCCTTAAGATAATTTAGTGGTCCTCGAGTCTGCAAAAAGAGTGAATTTCCATCACCTATTGCAAGAGAACTATGACTTTTAGAGATGAACCATCAGCTCCTACACTTGAAAAGACAATTCCTCTAAGAAATCCTAGGAGGATTTTATCTAAATTGAGATGGATGAGACACAGCTATGAGGTTTCTCTTGCATCTAAATCTCATAAAATGTGCCAAAATTTGGTCAGTAAGGATCGTATATTCTGACTCATCAACTCAATTGATGAACCATCTAACATTTTTCTACTCTCAATTGGGCTTAAGGAATGAAATTTGTAGTTAATTGGAAGCATCCCTTAAGAGAATTCAGTGATTTTTGAGTATGCAAAAAGAATAAATTTCTATCATGCATTGCAAGAGAACCATGAGAGATAGAGACAAACCATCATCTCCTAAACGTGCATGGACAAGTATTATAAGAAACATTTGGAAGATTTTATCTAACTTGAGATGGATGAGATGTAGTAATGAGGTTTCTTTCATGGCCAAATCTCTTAGAATGTACCAAAATTTGGTCAATGAGGGCCATATATTTTGACTCATCAACCCAATCGATGAACCATCTATGTGGATACATCCAGATGTGAATTTTTAGGCTAGAATAACCTTTTTCTAGTCTTGATCAGTCCTCAAGAGTGAAATTTGTAGTTTATTATAGGCATATCTTAAGATAATTCAGTGGTACTTGAGTATGCAAAAAGAATGAACTTCCATCACACATTCCAAGAGAACCATGAAGGATAGAGATAAACCATTAACTCTTATATGTGTATGGATGAGTCCTTTAAGAAATATAGGGAGGATTTTATCTAAATAGATATTAATTAGATGTATCAATTAGGTTTCTCTCATGGAAAAATCTCTTAGAATAGGCTAAAAGTTGGTCAATAAGGGTCGTATATTTTGACTTGTCAACCCAATAAATGAACCATTTATGCAAACACATCCAGATGGGCATTTTTTGGGATAAAAAACTTTTTTTGGTCTTGGTTGGGCCCCAAGAGTGAAAGTTATAGTTAATCAAGGGCATCCCTTAATATAATTCACTCATCCCTAAGTGTGAAAAAAGAGCAAATTTCTATCACACATTACAGGAGAACCATGAGGGATAGAGACAAACTATTATCTCTTACATGTGCAAGGATGAGTCCTCTAAGAAATACCAAGAGGATTTTATCTAAAATAAGATGGATGAGATGTAGAAATGAGGTTTATCTCATTGTTAAATCTCTCAAAATAGGCTAAAATATGGTTAGCGAGGGCTATATATTCTAACTCATCAACCTAATCAATGAATCATCTATGCATACACATCGAGATAGGCATTTTTAGGCTAAAAAAACCATTTTTTGGTCTCATTTAGCCCTTTACACTTAAAGTTTTAATTTATTGGAGGCATCCCTTAAGATAATCCACTCATCCTTGAGTGTGAAAAAAGAGCAAACTTTTGTTGTGCATTACATGAGAACCATGAGGGATAGAGATGAACCATCAACTCTTACACGTGTAGGGATGAGTCCTATAATAAATTCCAAGTGTATTTTATCTAAATTGAGACATATGAGATGTAACAATGATGTTTATATCATAGCCAAATCTCTCAAAACATGCCAAAAGTGGTTAATGAGGGTTGTATATTCTGACTCATCAACCCAATCAATGAACTGTCTATGTAAACATGTTGGGATAAGAATTTTTAGGATACAAAAACCATTGTCCAATCTTGGTTTACCCCCAAAAATTAAGGTTGAAATTTATTAGAGGCATCCCTTAATAGAATCCACTCATCTTTGAGTATGGAAAAAGAGAAAACTTTTGTCATACATTATAAGAGAACTGTGAGGGCTAGATATGAATCATTATGTCTTATACGTTTAAGATGAGTCCTATAAGAGAGTCCAAGATGATTTTATATAACTTGTGATGGAAGAGATGTGGTAATGAGGTTTCTCTCATAACCACATCTCTCATAACATGCCAAAAGTTGGGCAGTGAGAGTCATATAATCTGACTTGTCAACCCAATCGATGAACTGTCTACGTAGACATGTTGAGATAGGCACTTTTAGGCTATAATGACTATTGTCTAATTTTGGTTGGCCCTTAGAAATTAATGTTGTAGTTTATCAAAGGCATCCCTTATGATAATTCACTCATCCTTGAGTGTGAAAAATGAGTTAACTTTTATTGCATGTTGCAAGAGAACCGTGAGGGATAGAGATGAAACATTAGCTCCTATATGTGAATAGATGAGTCCTCTAAGAGATCCCAAGAGGATTTTATCTAACTTTAGATGGAGGATATGAGGTAATGATGTTTATCTTGCATTCAAATCTCTCATAACATTCCAAAAGTTATTCAGCAAGGGCTATATACGCAGACTCATCAACCCAATTGATGAACTATCTATGTGGACACATTAGGATAGGCATTTTTAGGCTACAATGACCATTATCCAGTATTGGTTGGCCCCCAACAACCAAGGTTATATTTGATTGGAGGCATCCCTTAATAGAATCCACTCATCCCTAAGTGTTTAAAATGAATGAACTTCCATCGTGTATTGTAGGAGAACCATGAGGGCTAGAGATGAACCATCATATCCTACATGTGCATAGATGAGTCTTGTAATAGAACATAGATAAGACTATTTTCATGTTTTATTGAAAGGATAAATAGATATAAGGTGAAAAAATATTTTCTTAAGGTAAATTAAATTAATATAAATTATTTTTTGGCTTCCCTTCATTTCAAGAAGATAATCTTCTCTACTCATGACACTAACCACATGAAGGTGAAAGCTCATCTAGTGCCACTAAATTACATTTAAATTATTAGTAAAAATTTAAACATAAATAAACACATAATGATAAAATATTTGAAAATAAAAATACATTAAATCAAATAACTTTACTATATTAATTTCAAACACTAAATAAATTTACTAATTCAATCTAATGTACCTTCAGAATCAGCTCTATTTGCAAGTGTTTCAAGAATCACTTCATGGTCAGATTCACGCACTTTCCCCAAAGTTATATTATGAGGTTTTACATAATATTTGATTGTTTTAATATTTGTATCAATAATAAGGTTTGAATAATGAAGCACCACCCTGTGTGTTTCAAAGTCCTCAAATAACAATTGTTTTATTTTTTTATGATAGTACCTACAAAGCTAGGTTCTAGTAACCATTATTGATCTAGTGGGATAAATTAGCTCTTATACATCCATAACATTTTTGGTTAATTTTTTTTGCCTCTACACAATGACACAAGTAATAGTCTGTTCCCTCATCATTGTTCTCAGGTGTAATGACTGCAAAAACATGCCCTGCATTTAAAGTATAATCAAATTGTAAGTACATCTAGGAAAAAACAAAAATATCACTAATATATAAGGTTGTATATTTAATTAAATAATAAATTATACCTAGTTTCACAAGATCTAAGATGTGGTCAAAGTCAACTGATGATGCCATTTTATGATCTATAAATTATTGGAGTGAATGGCTACTCTCTACTAGTGATATGGGTCTACAATACCATTTCTCAACCCTTTATTTTGACTCACATTCATTCCAATTAAATTCCATACATGAGAAAAAAAACATGCCATATCCCTAGTATAAATAGTCCATGAACTTAAATTTGAACTTTGAATGAAGTGGAAAATACTGGATCTAGGTACTGTAATGTAATCTTCATACATTGACTTATGTTTTTCCTCTATTAACTAAAAGAATATTTGTACATGATAATGTTTATCCGATATATGATAAATATTTTAATTATACCAAGTCATAATACTTACTAAATAGATCAAATTAGCACCATCCTTATGCTTTGCTTGATCTCTTTTAAGGGCTATTTTTACAAATGTTCCAACACCATCATGTTCCCATTTTCCATGACCAGCCTCAAATAAGCTCCAAAAATATTGAACGTCATTCTTCTTATGTATTCTACTTAAACAGTAAAACATTCAAGAATTCTTAAACTTCCCTACACAATTATCTGACCAAATGTAGTGTGTATTAAATATGATTTCTCTTGCATTCATATTTATATAAAATATCTCAAAACAACCCTGGATAAACTCTAGATAATGTGATCTGTCATCATTCATATAAAAATGGTACTCTCTCAAAATATTTTTGTTTTCATGTATGCTATCAAGTGCATGTCTAAATGTAATATAAATAAAAATTCCAACTTGAATTGAATTATAGTATTGCAATTGAACCTCATTCTATGGTTATAGTGTGCAGTTCTTAGTAAAATCCACAACTGAAATAATGGTGCCAATTGGGAAGTTATCCTTACATACTTTAAATTGATTGTCTAACCATTTCAATTTATGTGTGTGTTTTGCATATTTTTAGATAATATTATTCTTGAATTCAAACATAAAATCACATACATAAAATTTAGTCATAACCAATTTACATCTTGATGACTCTTTTCCATTTTCTAACACATACTTAACAGATTTGTACTTATAATCAACTAGTTGCTTTTCAAATTCATGTGAAATATCTTCATGTAAACAACTCATCAAATTTGACAAACCACCACAACTATTACATGTTCTATCTAAACATTTTTTGGAAAAAAAAATTGTCCCTTAGGTCTTTGATAGAAAAGACCTTGGATTAATTCTCTTGATGTCTTAGGTGGGGAAGACACCATATATTCCTGCAAAATCTTGTCAGTGTGTAAAGTACAATGTATATGATGAAAACATCAAAATGCATATAAAATTCAAAATGTACCATACAATAACATATGGTGCATGCATGGTTGATTTTAACATAGAAAGTCTTACACATCTCAATTGGCTAATTATCAATTGGCCATTAAATTTTTTAATAAAATTTTGTTTACATCATATCTAAAAAATGGTTTACATGTGGCTCATTATTTTTTGATCCTTTTCTTATTTTAACATATTTTACATTAGATGAGACCCTTGTGTTGTTGTGCTAAAGAATTTCAATAATTTATTTTGTTCTTTCAATTAATACCTTATATTTTAATGAGAGTCTACCACTAAATGCCCAACAATCCCTGAATGAAGGGTCATCAAGCCTTGTTTCTATTTTTATGATATTTATTAGATTTTTTTATCTAAATTCAAAGATTTACCTGTTTCATTAATAATCAAGCTTTAGATGTTGACTGAATCACTATAGATTCCATTATTACTCATCTTTCCACATTATTATCTTTATTTTGACTTTTATTGCCTATTGCCTTAAATGCATGAAATAGATTCTTTACTATTGTACTATTTCTTCTCTCCATGTTTAATATTCTTAACCCCAAATTATGCATCATAGGGTGCATTTTTTACATTTTCATTAATTAAACAAATATTTGACATCATTTTTTATGGCTTTCATTCTCAAATGCATAGTTTTATACACGTTGATCATGACGTTGAACTAATCTTTTTGACATTTCACCTTCCATATGTTCTATTATTTTTTCATCTATTTCAACCAAATAATATGGTGTTCATCTTATTATCCTTGGAGGTGTGGGTGTAGGATCTATATTTTGTATTAAATTAGGTGGCATTAACACTTAAACTGTAGTAGGGACAGTAAAGGGTTGACTATCTATATTACACCCTATAGGCAAATTAAATTCCTCTTCATTAGGAGACACATGATTTGGGGTCATTACTTGATGTTGATTATCATCATACTCAAATTTCATTATGAAAGGATGTTTCATTATATTATGTTTGTCCATATGTTTCATCATTCATTATAAATTCATTACTTACATGTTCTAAAGTTTGAATTTCATCTTGTAACAAAGATTTATTTGGTTATATTATCTCATTTGAAGGCATATGTAAATTAAATTTTATATAATTGGACATGTTATTTTTATTTTAAGTATTACTTGGTGTACAATAAGCAACTTCACCTTGTCTAGAAGCCCTTATGGATGTTCTCCTATATGCTTGTCTTTTTCTTTCTTTTTCTCTTTTCTCTTCAATTTCTTCATTTTTTAGCTATTCGATTGGTCTTTTATGATGAATTTCCGACCCCATTATGTAAATTTACAAAAATAAGACAATTTTAGATTAAAATTTGAAGAATTTGTAGCAATTCAAATAAAATAAATGAACAATTTACCAAATTTGCATAGTTATAGCAGAAACACTAGTTTGTAATTTGGAAAGAACAAAATAAATGAGTAATTTTTTGGGGAAAGGAAAGAGAAATTAATGAATCACAAAGTCAAGCATGCTTTCAAAAGCATGCATGCCCTTTGGAATCCATGAAAAAATGGGCAAAAACATTTATGAGGGGAAAAGTGGGTGTGAAAAGGGTGGATGCCTTTTTCATATTTTGATTTTTTCCCCTACTTTCCCTCCAAATTTGCTTCAATTTTAGGCCTAGGAGGTTCCAAACTTGGTCTAAACTCTATCATGGACCAGCCAAGGGAATTAATAAGAAATTTAAGGATTTTTTCCTTTTTATCAACACATTTGATCAGGTAGATTTTATTATTTAAAAAATATATATATGGGGTTTTAGAGGAGAAATCATAGTTTAAGAATATATAATTTTGTTAATGTTTGAATATTATTTATAATTATTAATTAATGTCTATATAACATACCTCATTATAGTCTATATACATATCGTGACAAATTCCCTTATAATTTTTTAATATTAAATAAACGTTTATAAAACTTATATCTCAACATTCTACACATTGTCAACTATGTTTTAGAAAAAATGATTTTCATGAAGTTATGGTCGAAAAGTTGTGTTTTTACACTTACACTTTCAATTTTCCAACTATCTTGACTTGTAAAATTATTTAAAAATTATATATATGTATAATAAAAAATAATCACAACAATCTTAGACATTTTACCTATCCATATATAAAGTTTCATACAAAAATTTAATTGTTTACTCAAAAAAAGTGTGTTCATACACATGCAATCTCCTTATCTTTTCCCCAAAAAATGACCAATCTATTATCATAAATGTATCTATTCACACATTTTTATCATTTGGACTTTGAAAAAAATTATATATTTAGAAACTAAATTCAAAATTTCACAATTCATGTTTTTTATGTCATTGTCAAATTCATTTTCGAAGTGTCTATAACCTTCTCTCCAAGTTCAGCTATTGTTTTTTTCATAAAAAAGTGTCACTTTATATCCCCCCGTTTATCCCCCATTATCCTGCATCTACCTTGAAGTTAGGCAAAAAAACTAGAATTTTCTTGTATTGGGGAGGGTGTTCTTAAAGCAAGAATGGGTAGCGGGTCTCTTGAATCGGAATGATCATAGGCCAAAAACCTAGTCATGGACATTATCTACCACCTCAAACATGTTTTAAGTTATATTTTCAAGCCAAGAATCACCAAAAGTGGAGATATCAAACTATCATAGCTATAAATGCATATATCACTCAACAGTCTAAGTGAAGATGTTTTTTTTGCTCATTCTGCACATCATAAGGAAGGGTTACCATATCTTAAAACATCTTAATCATAACATTATAATAATAATGAATTTTTCATGATTTTTCCTTATTATGGGGATGTTTTTCTAAGAAAACTATTTTAAGATTATTGATAGTGCAAGTGTGTGTGTGTGTGTGTGTGTGTGTGTGTGTGTGTGTGTGTGTGTGTGTGTGTGTGTGTGTGTGTGTGTGTGTGTGTGTGTGTGTGTGTGTGTGTGTGTATTAAGCAGATATATGATGACAAGATAATAAATAGCTAACTTGAGTGTAGTGGAGAGAGAGATAAAAAAAAGTTGAAGAATCAAAAGAAAAAAAATCTATAACCACTAAAATATTCTAAGGCCTTTGGATACATGAGAATTACAATCTTGCACTACTTGAAAGGGCCAAATAAGATTATCTAAAATAAGGGCATCAACTCTTTGAAAGAGATAACACAACATCACTTCATGATTAATTGACCCCATTTGCATGAAAATGTAAGGAGGAATTTTTATCTTCAATGGTGAATATGGATTAACTGTTCAATATATTTTAGAATCATAATTTAGATCATCCTATTTCATTAAAGAGTTTGTATCATTTCTAACATTTTCATGTTGGCATATGATGAGAAGAGAAGAAATAGCTGAGTGTAGTGGAATGGGAGAGAACAAAGTTTAGGAATTGAAATAAAATATCTATAACCACCAAAATATTCCAAGGCCTCAGGGGACATTGTAATTACAATATTGCACTACTTCAAAGGGCCAAAGAAGATTCTCTAAAATAATGGTATCAATTCTATGAAGAAGGAGATAACACAACATCACTTCATGATTAATTGAATAAATTTGCATGAAAAGGTAAGGAATAATTTTGTTATTAAAGGGTGAATATGGATCATTTATCTAATCTATTTGGGATGCAAATATTAGAAAAGCTCATTTCATCAAAGAGATTATATACTTTTTAACATTATCATGCTAGCATATAATGAGAAGAGAATAAATTACCAAGATGAGTGTAGTGGAGAGGGAGAGAATAAAGTTTAGGAATAAAAATAAAATAGATATAATCAAAAAAATATTCCAAGGCCTTGAGACATGAGAATTATAATCTTGTACCTAGATCATACATAAATGAGATTCTTTGCACCCTTATTGAAGAAGTTGGTTGGATTGTCAAAGTAGATGGCACTACTTATAGAAATGTGGTATGTCTATAAATTTAATAAATGTAAAACATGAATAAATTATAAAGGATATTAAACTAGTGTAGCAAGGGTATCCACATTAGAATAGTGATAAATAGCGTATCCAAATCATAAGATGTATTTTACACTAATATTTGACTCTATTCAAATATTATATTGTTTTCTCCAATAAAGTTTTAATTGAAACACATATTGAATGATTGTAAGTTAGTTTTAATAATTACAAGAAGGAAATATTAAAGATTATCATATCTAAATATGACCATATAACCATCAATTTTAGTTTTGAAATAAAATATAAGCTAAATTATACATGGAAAGATGATCACCACAAAATGTGAACACACACACACACACACATTTATGTATGTGTATGTGTGTGTGTGTGTGTGTGTTTTCACATTTTATGGTGATCATCTTTAAAGACATACAAAATAAAAAATAATATAATGTTTATTGAATTCCATATAGGCATACAATGTCAATGACACATACATTGCCATAAGGCATACAAAAAATTACATCATCTAAGAACATAATAGAATGCCGGTTGAATGCATATAGGCTTACAATGCCAAAAATGGGTACATTTCCATATATGCATAAAAAATTACATCATCTAAGACATCCTACTCATCAAATAGTCTCCCTCTCTTTTCCTTCCTTGAAAAAGACTCTCCCTGGGATGTCCTGCTCATAGATGGAGATTCCTTAGATTCCTCCAAGGTTCAACTTTAGGCCCTTATAAACTCATAACTCACTTTTATCTAAACCTATTCATATATAAATATTATTATAAAATTTACATATTAGACATGCAACTAGGTTCATAAATTAATTTTAAACTAATACAAAAAATATTTAATTATGCACTTACAACAATATTGTGGTTATGCTCAATCTACATCTGATGCTCAATAGGTTTAGTGACAGGTCAAGGTGCCTAAACATGTGTGTAAAATTTGGAGAACACATGAGAATGTGACATACTAATCATTTGAATGGGACTATCAAATGTCATCAAACAACTCTTAGTGCATAATACATTTTCATGAGTTATATTTTCCAAAGTATAGATTAAAATTATTAAAATAAATCTATATTTCAAATTAAAAATTATGATTTAACATGTACCTCACTGAGTGCCTATGTAGAGAACATTAAAAAAATAATTCCTATATTATCTCATCCCATAGAGATGGATAATTATTCATTATGGTTATAAATTAAACAAAAAATATATGATTATTAGTTGAACGTAAATATATATAAATAAATAAATGTACTTGAATTATAATATTAAATAAAAATTACCTCGGTATATGTATAGATGTAGTAGTGGATGACCCACAATTTTGTTATGAATATGTAAACATCTGTTGGCTAAGATTAGAAAATGTAGTAGTGGACCATGAAGATGATGGCACCATTTGACCCTAAAACATAAAAAAAAGACATATATTATTGAATTTCTATGTAAATTAATTTTTAACTTTTAAATATAAATATAAATGAAATTTAACATTTTAAATATATAAAAATTTGCATATGTGTAGTTAATGTGTGCACACTAAATATACGTGCCAAAAATTCATCTCTCAAAAGTATATCATCTAGTCCCTTAAAATCACCACCATCATCATCTAAAGGTCTAGTGCATATAGCACCATAGTATTTGCAATGGTAAGGTTGGGTATGCACACTAGTGGAGTATCCCCATGTCCACCCTCTCCAACATTTAGAAATCCTACTTATATGCTAAAGGAGTGTGTCAATAAGTGCACTAAATGCATGCCAAGTGTCAATATCCATAACCTCATTCACTAAAAAATGGATCTCAGGATAAAGTGGCTTTTGGGTAGGGACTTCTGTAAGAAGATTAAACATATGATGTGTACCTAGTCTATCCTATGTAAAGCCTTTCTATTGGCCCTAAACTTTGAGTATTCAAAATAGTTTTGAATCTCATTAAGGATAAACCTAAAATACAATTTTTTTAAAAAATACAATGGAACCTTGTGATTTTTATGAGGTGGGTAATCAAACATCATCCTCTGTTAGTCCTAAAAATTGTCTCTAATCAAATTGTATTGGCATCAGTGGATTGAGAACCATTTTATGGATAGTGTAAAAGGTGCAATAGTTGTTGGATGGATGAATAACACACAAATTATGTATTTTTCTAAAAAATTATCATGGTAATCTATAAATACATCCCTATATGATTCCCATCTATGAATTTGACTCGTTATCAAGTCAACTTGGCCTAGCACTGACTCTAAGGTATTATCCAAATAGGTGTGGTGGGTGTTGGTCAAACTGGGGTCCCTAATATATTATTTACACCATATTTAGTGAAGGAGATCCAAATCTCAAATGTGTAGAAGCATGGTTCTTTATCAATCATAATCATTAAATTAAACAATAATTAATTTTACATGCATATAGTAAATGTCCTATAACCAATCCTTGAATGATAGGTTAATTATTCTAACAACTAACAACTAGCAACTACATATTCCCCAAATATCTCTCTGACATATATTAGTGAGTTGGTTGAATAATCAATACTCACGTACAAACCTCTCACAATAATATTATGCCAAACTCATAATATATATTATTATTCTATAAATATAATATTACCAACTATTTTACCATACCGTAAATTACCAATCACCATAAGAATGCTAATTTCCTAACATTCCCCCATAAAGTTCACCTGGGTAGAGGAATCACATGACTACACATCACTATATTTTCCTCCTAAAATGTGGATATCAGGTTCACCTAAAAATATGTTTGATTTTATATTGAGATATTTGATGATCATACATCGTACATAGGAGAGATCTTGTGCATGATTTATTTTTAAAATACCTTTTAAGGCTTATTTAATAACTTGTGGCTAAAATTTGATAAGACATTTACAATACTCAAAATGACAAATGATTATTTTAAATAAGACTTAAAATAACTAACCACTTATTATTAACACATATACAAACTAATAGGCATCGATAAATGACTAAATAATTTATTTAGAAAACAAAGCAAAAAATTTATATAAAAAAAATATAACTAAACCAAAATATCTATTTTGATAATAAAAACCGGGCATAATTATAATAACAATTCTAAAAAATACTAATAACATATATCATAAAACTAAACCTTAGAGAAATAAAAACTAAATCTAAAAACATATAAAACAAAAAAAACTTTAAACCACGAAATAAAATGAAAAAACATTTTAAAATAAATAAATAAAAAATAAACAAACCCATAAATTTTTAATAAAATAACTAATTAAATAAACTATATACCTAATACCATTTTATAAAAAATAAAACTACAAAATAAAAACAAAAAACCTTTTTTTTTTTTTGGGTTTAAATCACTAAACCACCTCACAAAACTAAATATCACAAAATCACAAAAATATTTTTAAAACTACTTATCTATGACTACTTACCATATCCAAAAACCAACACCATGAAATAAACCCTGAAAAGACAAAAGACCCCAAAAAAAACTCAAACTTTTTCTTCCATCATTGTGAGTAGGGTTTGATGCAAGATCACAATTTAAAAGGCTAAAGGTGTGTAAGATGAAGGATGCCATTGAGGGTTATGTACATTAAATACCAAAGGATCCTATCATTGGAGGAGTGTTTGAGTGAACTTGTGTTTTGAGGTTGTGGTCATCATTGGAGATAGAGAGGATCTGAGATCTCTTTCAATCAGAACATGCATTTTTAAGGAATGGCTTTGATTATTTTTTCTTGTCATTTCCTACTGACTCTCATCAAATTCATCATGGCAATGATGAAACCCTTACTACAATTTTTTCCATTCAAGAAAAAAATATGTTTGGAAAAATATATGGTATTGAGTATTTTTTAGAATTAGTTTACCAACCAAAACCTTTCAAATGGTGAGCTAATCAAGGGTTGATGTTGATGTCAATAGGGAAGCCAAGCTGACTACAAGTTTCCAATGATGCATATTTTTTTTGTTGAATCAAAGCCAAGATCAAAGACATTAGGTTTCAAACCAAATCTAAATACTACTTTCTATAGTCAACACCAAAATACTTTGCAAATGTGATCCTCATGTAATCAAACCAAACTCAAACTATACTCTATGATCCAAAACAAATTCAAAATATATTTTATTGAAAAAAATGCAAACATACCCTATATTGGTTTGCACTACATTACCATTGTCAAAAAAAATCCTTTTAAATGGTAAGGATAATGGATGTGGTCTTCACTCAAAATCCCTTATGATGAACAAGACCTAAATTTGTAGAGAAGTCCTTCAGGGTTATCTGATACCAAATATAGTATTTACACCATATTTAAAAAGGGAGAGCAAAAGTTCAAATGTGTTTAAACATGGTTCTTTTTCAATCACAATAATTCAATTAAATAATAATAAATTTTATGTAGACATAGAAGATGTTATTCTCCAAATATCTCTCTGACCTATATTAGTGAGTTGGTTGAATAATTAACACTCATGTACAAACCTCTCACAAAAATATTATGCCAAACTTATAATATATAGTATTGTTACATAAAAATAATACTATAAACTATTTTACCATAACGTAATTTACCGATCACCATAAGAATGTTAATTTCCTAACACCTCATTCTCCTAATTTTTTGTTTGATTTATATTTTATTCTCGGCTATGTGTGTAGCAAAATTATCCTAACTACCTAGGGAGTCTTGTGTAAGTGTAGGATGGATATGAGAGTTAGGAGGGTTTGGAGTTTTTTGCCTTCCACTTGAATGGGATGTTTAAAAAAATGGTTTTAACACTAAAATAAATCAAACAAAATGTTGCTAAAATCTAGTGTTAATAAGTTTGTTTTTTTCTTGCATACCTCCCCTCTACGATAGTGTTGTATCAAGGTAACAAGTGATGGTAATGTATTTTTTTCTCCTCTAAAATTAATTTTAATACATTATAGGGAAGATAAAGTCAAATAAAATAACAAAACAAGTGAGAATGAGAATAATCATGGGTTTGGGTCTTTTTTTTGTTTGTAGAAGTTATAATGTGTATGTATTATTGTTTGGAGTTTTTTTAATCTAACTTCAAATAATGTGTATGTGTTATATCCATTACGCATACATGTTATGCTATAATTCATACTATTTATTGTATTATTTCCATTGAATTTTCCATCAAATCCATGCACTTACCCTTATCTTATTACTTTTCTACACCATGGGGAGATCCTCTAGTCGAATTAAACCCACCACATTTCATTATTGGAGATGATTATCCTCTTCTTGGCCCAAATAGTATTTTTAAAGTATGTCTAATATATTTTTATTATACCTTTAAATCTAATTTATAATCCTCCTCTATGCAAAATATTTTATGCATGCTCAGTTCATCTTAATAGAAAACTTTAAACCACTTATGTACCTTGCAGTCGTCAGTTCTTCTATTTCATCATGCTCCACTAGTATGGAAAGCTTATAAAACTCATTTTTATACTCTTTTATTATTAATATTTTTACCTTAAATTCTATAATCTTCTATACAGGGTTTGTGCATAATCCACAAGAAGAAATTTCTCCCTCGTCTTCTTCTCCATCTTGTTCCATGTGTTGATCTTCTCTTTAGCCTTTGTTTTCCTCTATTTTTTCAAGTGATCCCACCAAATAATTGCATATCCCTTTAATTTCATTCATGAAAACTTTACTTTCTTATCTTCTCTTATATTTTACCATTTGAAAAACCTTTCTATGATGTTTATCCAATCTATCAACTCCTCTAGTTTTAAACTGCGTCCATAATCTAGAATGTCAATCTTGATACCTTTGTTCCTTCCTTCTAATCCTTAAAAATACTCTCTTCCATTTATGGTGGTTATTCTCTTCCTCTTCTTACTTAATTTGATATTCATGGCATGTTTCTTCCTTTGTTTTATTTTATACTTGACTTTATATTTGAATTTTGACAATTACGATTAATTTTTCCTCTTGCCTTTGTAGCTCTTGCATAGTCCCATTCATTTTATAAATTCCTTCTCATCCTCTATGAATTTTTACACCTATAATTCAATCATAAAATACTCTCCATAAATATAATTTTCTAAGACTCGAACTTGTTCTGATATCAGATGACAAAAACATAGACTAGCTAAGCAAAATATCAATAGGCAAAAAACTTAAAAATTAAATGAAATCAATATTCTTTGTTTATTCTCATTAAATGAAAAAATAATTACATAATAATATTTATCTAAATCTAAACTAAAAATTAGATTTTACATGCAAAATTTAAAAAACTAACTAAATCAAAAGCTACCTAAAACTAATTGACCCATGTTATTTTTAGCAATTGTTATTTTTAGTAACTTTCATCTTCTAACAATTTATTCAATTATTATTTTTAGTAAGTTTTGCATGCAATTTTGGATGGGCCTAAAAATATCTGCATATCCTTTAAACACTAAATTTAACCTAATGGATGAATTTCAACTCAAGTTCATGTTTGGTTATAAAAATATACAAATTTTAAAAATGAAAAAATCTTGAAAAATATATTAAAATGCATTATCAAACCTTAGATGGTTACATATGGCCTCAAAAAAGTTTTAAAAACTTTCCTAATTTGATAAATCTATTTATGGTTAAATTAAACTTTTTGAGACCTTTATTTTGGCATAAACGAGATCTTAAACATACTTATGAATCAAAATATATGGCCTCCAAAAGATATGCCTCTCCATCAACAAGAAATAATTAATCATGTTGTTGCACAAAAATTCATGTTTATAATACAATGGGTGGAATAAAATTAAATATCTCAATATTCATGTAAAAAACCTCCCAAAAAAATTCCATGTAAGTAGAACATTTCACTCGCTCTTTTTTCACGGTTTATTTGATCATGTAGATATTTAGTTTTAAAACTAGATATTATGTGCTCAATTATTATTATTTTAATGTTTGGAAAGGAGTATTTATTTTAATTTTATTTATTTTTATATATAATTAGGACTTTAATTATATCATAAAAAACCATTTTCATGTTTGGATGTTGAAAAACTATATATATAATTAACCTTATTGATTGCAGTTAATGAATATGAAAAGAATGGTCTTTTTTTATTATGTTTTGAGAATATAGTAAATATTATATTAAATTTTAATTTGATTTTAATATTTTATAAAAAATTATAACCTTATCAATATTTTCCTTATTTATTTACATTTTATTGAACGTAACATTGCATTAAATTATATTTTTAATATTTAATATAATGTTTATGTTTTCATATAATTATAGATTTATTTCATGTAAATTTTACATACATTTTATTGATGTGAAAAAATTGGATTAAACGTGCAAATGTCCAGTCTACAAAGGAAAACAAAGAACATGAATATGATAGAATGAAAAATATCTTAAATAAAACTAATGTTATTGATATCAACTCAAAAATTATATTTTAAATAAATGTAGAAGAGAAAAAACATCTAAATAATTACATTTTCCTATTATAAATGAATAAATACTTATTTCAAATCAATATGTATGTGGTTATTCAATTAATATTTAACCTATTCCTTACAACCACATATATAACATGTTCATAATTATGGAAAAAGAAACATCAAATAGAAACTATTTTACATTATCTCAAATGTTGTATAGTATATCAAAGGAAATGCATGTTGATTCTCTATTGCATGGTGCTACAAGAAATTTAAAAAAACCATTTATTGTTAGTACATATAATTCAAACCTTTTTAAGACACAATCAATTTAGTCATAGATTGGATCATTTTTCACATGTTCAAAAACTATATCATGGATATTTATCTAAGAATGAAAAATCAACTTTCAAATGGAGTATTCAATTGTTGTAAATGTTTTATAGAAAAAAAAATCATTGTTTATTGAAATGGAAAAATATGGATTTTGGAGAACAACTTGTATTTTGTATATGTTAATACATGTTGAATAAATGCTTATAGAACATGTTAATCCATTTTTTTAAAGTGCAACATGTTAATGGAGGAAAATAAAAATATAGTGTACATATTATTAGGTTCCCTCAAGACATTAGTGTCATTATAAAATTTTATCTATAAAAAATTGATTAGTCAAATTAAATTCTTGTCAAAAGATAGGGTCCTCAAGAAAAAACATATGATTTTTATGTTATCATATTGTAAATTAAAAAATATTTAGAATGAAAAATAACATATTAGACAAACTAAAAATATTTCATTTCTAATGATAATGCATTGGCATCATTTCCTTTTGAAATTTCTGACATCGTGTCTATGCTTCCATATGTATTTATTAACATTGAAGAATCCCAACAAACCAAATCAAATTTAGATGGATCATAAACTAATATTTTGACTACACAGAAAAATTTTACCTTCATTATTCATTCCTATTCTCTCATATAAATGAACATAAATAGAATAAATACATAAGTATTTATAATCAAATAACTAAGTAACATTGTGTGTTATCCCATGGCCAACAATTGGCACATCTCTTGTAAATGAATACAATATATAAAGTTGGTTTGCTATTTAATTTCCTAATTTTTTTCCTAATTTAAGTGAAGCTATGTTTATAATACCTCAATTTTAAAAATTTATATGCATTAATATGCACTTCATTTGATACATTATTATGATAATATATTTTTTATCCATCCAATATTTAGGTATTTTTTACTTAATCTAATGATGCACAATCGTAGTCAAGGAACAAAAGCCATATTAAGGAAAATTTTCCAAATAATATTTTGGATCTTTGAGAGTGGCTCTATGCAATACCCAATTATAAATCTGTTGAAGACTTAACGTGTTTTGCTTCCACCTTGTGATGAAAAATATAATATTGGACTAAAATCCATGTTGAGATAAATGACATGGTTGATCAATTAGGTTTTTCTCTTTTGTTTTTCAAGATGAGTGTTGTTGCCACTAAATGGCCTAATCATAGTACAATGCCTTCCAAACCACCTAAAGATCCACATCAACTTTATCATTGGAAAATACAAAATATTATCTCCAATCCACATTTTACATCCATTTATATGCATATTATTATACATATTATTCTCCATAATATTTTTACAATAGAAGAATACGATAGTTTTAGTTTATCCAAATACTATTATGGATCTTTGAAAATGGCTCTATTCAATACCTAATTATAAATATGTTTAAGACATAATGTTTTTTACTTCCACCTTGTGATGAAAAAGATAATATTGGACTAAAATCTATGTTGAGATAAATGACATGATTGATCAATTAGTTTTTTCTATTTTTTTTTTCACAATGAGTGTTGTTGTCACTAAATGTCCCAATCATAGTGTAATGCCTTCCAATCCAACTAAAGATCCACATCAAGCTTATCATTGGAAAATAAAAAATATTATCTCCAATCCACATTTTACATCCATTTATATGCATATTATTGTACATATTATTCTCCATAGCATTTTTATGATGTAAGAATATGATAATTTTAGTTTATCCAAATACTATTGTGAATCTTTGAGAGTGACTCTATGCAATACCTAATTATAAATCTGTTGAAGACTTAATGTGTTTTACATCCACTTTGTGATGAAAAAGATAATATTGGACTAAAATCCATGTTGAAATAAATGACATGATTTATCAATTAGGTTTTTCTATTTTGTTTTTTGCGGTGACTATCATTGACACTAAATGGTCCAATCATAGTGCAATGCCTTCCAAACCACCTAAAGATCCACATCAAGCTTATCATTTGAAAATACAAAATATTATCTCCAATCAGCATTTTACATCCATTTGTATGAATATTATTTTACATCTTATTCTCCATAGTATTTTGACAATGTAAGAATACAATAGTTTTAGTTTATCCAAATATTATTGTGGATCTTTGAAAGTGGATCTATGCAATACCTAATTATAAATATTTTAAAGGCTTAACATGTTTTTCTTCTACCTTGTGATGAAAAAGATAATATTGGACTAAAATCCATGTTGAGATAAATGACATGATTGATCAATTAGGTTTTTCTATTTTGTTTTTTGTGATGAGTGTTGTTGTCACTAAATGGCCCAATCATAATGAAATGCCTTCCAAACCACCTAAAGATCCACATCAAACTTATTTTTGGAAAATACAAAACACTATATCTAATCCACATTTTACATCCATTTATATGCATATTATTATACATCTTATTCTCTGTAGTATTTTGACAATGTAAGAATATGATAATTTTAGTTTATCCAAATACTATTGTGGATATTTGAGAGTGGCTCAATGAAATAAATAATTATAAATCTATTGAAGACTTCACATGTTTTTCTTCTGCTTTATGATGAAAAATATAATATTGGAATAAAATCCATGTTGAGATAAATGACTTGATTGATCAATTAGGTTTTTTTTATTTTGTTTTTTGTAATGACTATTGTAGTCACTAAATGTCCCAATCATAGTGAAATGCCTTCCAAACCACCTAAAGATCCATATCAAGCTTATTGTTGGTAAATACAAAATATTATCTCCAATCCAAATTTTCACTTAGCTTATTTTAGATGGATTTTTGGGGATATTTAGTCATAATTAGCCCTGCCTTTTTGGATTATCAATTTTTCCCTTAGTCATTCATTTTTATTGGTTTTTTGTCCTCAGCTAGTCTTTGTCATCTCAAATTAATAATTATCCAAGTGATTTAATTAGTTTTGAGAGTTTTCCATTTACTTTGGCCTTCCTATTTTTTCTTGTTTTGATTTCTACCCTTGAATACCTAAGTTTTTTCTAATACATTTATTTCACCCTCCATGATCAAGATTATGATGTTTTCGTGTAGCCATTTAGTTATAAAGGTAATTCAAGGTACATATATGGTACTTTCATCTATTCATTTATCAAAATTTACTTTCTACATTTATTTATAAATTTCATTTTGGTTAGCTCAGTTTTTGTGTTGTTATGTTCTTTCCTGAAGTACTTCATGTATATTTGAGAGCCTATTTTGATTATTAAACTATAAGAAACCAATATTTAGTTTGATTTGAATATTTGGTGATCTAAAACCTTTGGCAAACACTAATCACTGAATGAGTAAGTATATTTGAGATCCCACATTATTAATCAATTCATTTTAGTACATCTATCTAATATTATTTTTATAAATTTAGCTAGATATAATCTGTTACTTGAATTATTTATTATATTACAGACTAAATCAGCTAGTGTCAATATAATTATGTGTTGTGTGTTTTAACTACATTAGACAACTTGACACAAATACTTATGTTTGAAAACCACATTAATCAACTTGATACATTTACATGTGTTCACATCCCTGATTGCATCAATCAATTTGATATAGTATTACTATTTACATTATAAAACTAATTGTATCAGCTAATCAATTATATTTTGCCTTTATACCAACCTGACTACATCAGATAACCCAATATAATCTATTAAACCTAGACATTTATTTTTTAATTTCAACAACAAGCCTAATGCAATCTGATTATACCTACTTCCTAACTACATTGACTAGCTTGATGCAGTCTATTATACTCAATGTTTATCTACTTGAATGCATCAATTATTTAAATATAGTCTCAGTCTCTCCCATCTAACTACATCAACCAACTCAATCAACTTGGTCATATCTAGTTTCTAGGATAATACATCAACCAAACTAATACATTTAGTTTGGTTTAGTTTCTAATAGTGCCATGTTTTTTTCTATATTACATCAACCAGTCTAATACAACCAATCCCATTAGAATAAAAAATTGACTACATTAGTCAAGCCTAATACCACTTATTTTTTGTAATTAGTTGTATTTTACTATTATCATTACAACACACTAAGAATCATGATGTCACCTATTAAATATATTTATTTATAGCCTCAACCCACTCAAATTATACATGGGTTGCTCTTTTATTCCTACCTTGTCCATAATCAAATACAACATTTAATTGTGTAAGCTATCCCATAACCCATCTTTATATATCCCATGTAACATGGTTAAAATCAACCAAACTGATGATCTAGATAATTACCAAAACTTTATAAACCTTAATGATACTATTTTTTATACTTATAACAATAATGGTGTATTTGCTAAGCTTCATTATTCTTCTTCTATCATAGTTGGGGAAACTAATAGTAATATTAGGAATCTTCCTCCTAATACTAATGGTATTAATCCCCCTCTTAACATTTATAATCAAAACCCATATGTTGATACAACTCAATTAATTTCATAAATGGTCCAAAAAATGAACATTATGCAATCATATAATAGCTCCCAAATGTTCTAAATTCAATACCACATTTTGTAAATGGTTATCTAAACTCAAGTTATTATGAATCATAAATATCAAAATTTTATTCCTCTTCCTCTTAGATATGCCAATGATAATATCATCCCTTAACCTATTATGCATAACAAAATGCTTTAACATATTCAAAATGAACCCGTATCCCCCTTAGTTATGTCCATAAAAATCATAAATATTACACCAACTACCACATATGATGGGATTAATGATCATTCACTCTTCCTTAAATATTTTTTATCTATACGGAATGGGTCTAAATTAATACCTTTGTTGCTACTAAATTTATATCCAAAAGCTTCATACGAGATGGAATATAATAGGTTATCTTAAATAATATTTTTGGCTAAGGTTTTTTCTATCAAAAATCTTCTTGAAAACAACTTTAACCATTCCATCAATGATAAGAAACTTTCTAAAAAATCTACTCACACCTACATCAAGTGATGGAAATATTTAGCTCATAAAGAAAACCATAACATGAGTGATGATAATATTTTTAATATTTTTTTCTCTTAAATTTTTTATTTAATACAGGGTTGGGATATTCTCTCCCCAAACCTTAGAATATTTTTTTATCAAGCTAAAAGATAATATTTTCTTATGGACTCAAAATATAATGCAAGAACATCTAAGGGTTCGAGTAATCTTACATCAATAAAAACCAAAGTGTGATTTTTTTGTTTGGGTTTTATTTGTGTGATATTTTAAACCTTTTATAATGGTGTTTAATAAGTATTCTTTTTCCAGAAGAAAAGTGTGGATATCTTAATTATATTTTGTCAATCTACATGGAATGTTAAGTCATAGACACTTGTAAGAAATGGTCCTTAAACTATGTTAATAATGAGATTATGAAATTTGGTTAGGTCATTAGAACTAACACTTTTAACCAATTTCAACTCATTTAGAGTCACTTCATAAATGTACCATCAATTCTTATGTGACAAACTCATATACCTAGTCTATTTATGATTATTTACTTTATGGTAATGTTGCTTTAATAATTGGGTTAAATCTTTTGAAGAGGTGATATAAAATGTAGTATACATGATGTTTCCCAAATTTTATCTTAATTGAATAAATATAGGTAAAGTTATGATAGCTTTTATAACTATCATTCAACTTGAAAATGTCATATACCTAGTGTGCAGATGGTTATTTACCTTTTGGTAAATCTATAGTAAGAATTAAAATACCAAATATTTTTAGTGATATAAAATGTAGTTTAAAATATATGCTTCAAATTTTAATACAATTGACTAAATTGTGATAAATTTATGGTCATTTTTGTACCTATCATTTGGCTCGAAGTGTCCCCTAATAGTTAATGACAGTTAGATGTTGATATTGAAAATTGAAGGCCACCTAAAACTTGTACCTTATGTTTACATGAGTTAAGTTGAAGATACACCCACTAAATCTGAGGATGTTAATAGGGATACAATATTAAAATAAAAGAAGGAAGAGTTTTGAGAAAGAGGAAGGAGTTGTGAAGGAGTACAACTCTCCAGGAGCAAGACAAATGTATTAGTTCAGGAGGAATTGTATAAGAGTATATAACTCTTTCATGTATCAAAATAAGCATGCAATGGAATTTTTTAGTGTGATTGCGTGTATTTTAGAGTGTGAAATATTCTTCTGTAATGTTTTTAATATTAGTGTATTAAAAAATTGTTAAGTGTGTCAAGTCTGAGTAAGTGTTGAAAGTGTGACCATTAGTGAACATTTGGCCCTAACAACACAAAGATAATTTCAAAACTTAATTAATCCCCCTATTTTTTGAATTTTTATAAAATTGACAAGGAGATTCTAAGGTTATTTTAAAGTGTAGTGGTTGTGGAGATGAAATATGGTGAAATCAATGAGCCTAAAATTGATATAGAGTTTGATAAGTGAACATGAGCTATCACAATAACAATGACAAAGTGATAGAGGATTTGAGAAGCCAAATCTTAATGAATAAATATAAGAGTGTGAATATGGATAAAACATTGATGGGAACTATTAATTATCATGTTTATAAACTAGATAGATTCAGGATAATGTGGGACAAAAGGGGAGGCTAAAGTGTCACTTTTTTCTAAAAATAATAATAGTTGAACTTAGATAGAATTTTAGAGGCACTTGGAAAAAGAATTTGAAAATAATGTATGTCTATGAATTATGTAATTATGAATGTATTTTATAAATATATAATATTTTTCAATACTTAGATGATAAAAATGTGTGAAATTGATGCATCTATGACAATGGCTTGTCACTTTTTTCTGAAACAATAAGAAGACTATATGTGTATGCACACATTTTTTTTTGAGTAAATGAATGAATTATTGTATGAAATTTCATATATGGATAGGTGAAATATTGAATGTTTATTATTATTATTATTATTATTATTATTATTATTATTATTATTATTATTATTATTATTATTATTATTATTATATATATATATATATATATATATATATATATATATATATATATTACAAGTCAAGACAACTATAAAATTGGAATTGCAAGTGTACAAACATAACTTTCTGACCAAAACTTCATGAAAATCATTTTTTTAAAGCATAGCCAACAATGTGTAGATTATTGAGATATAAGTTTTATAAACTTTTGATTAACCATCAAGAAGTTATAAATTTATTTGTAATAATTTTTATATAATCCATTATTAAAATCAATAGTTTAACATTAAAATTTTATATATTTAAAAACTACGTTTTCCCTTATACAAATCCATATAATATAATTTTTTTAATAATAAAATTTTCCTAATCATATGTGTTGTAAAAGACAAAAAAATACACATAAATTTCCTAAAATTCATGTGGGCTACTCCATGGTAGGTTTTAAGCCAGGTTCGGACTCCCCCTTGCCACCCCCCAAGCACAAACACAAAATAATTTTGGAAGGAAAACATAAAAGTCAAAAGATATAAATCTTTAAAGGTCATACACCCTTTACAAAGGTCATATGACCTTTTCAAAGGGTGTACACCATTTTGAAGTTAATAAACCTCATTAAATGTTAATACCTGTCTATAACTACTTCCAAACAAGGCATGCATGTTTTTCAAAAGGGTGCACACCCTTTATAGTTGATGAATTTTTATTTTTTTACCACATAATTCAATCATTAATTTTTCATTTTACAAATTTTGAACTGGTTTTCACTACTAACACTCTACAAAATTTATAGATTCTCCATTCACTTTATCTCAATTACTATAAATTGTTTAATTTTTATTATAGACTTAGACTTATTTGTGTAAAGATAAAAATGGGTTTGGGTAGTCACCTCAAAAATATGAATTAAGGAGATAAAAAATGATGAAATTTAATTCAAGAGATAAAAATAACTAGAAAGGTAAGCAAATAAGAGAAGATCCATAAGAGCTTATGTGCAAGGTAAAGGTCCTTCCTCCACACTAGGTAATATTTAAAATTAAAATAAAATGCCCAATTACATGGAATTTATTTTATATATGTTTTCAAATGAGATAAGGTAACTCAATCAATCTTTGTTGAATAATGAAATTCAAAATGTAGAACATGTAACTAATAAATTTGATTTGAGTGATGAAACACATGGAGAAACATAATATAATGAAACATCCATCCATAATTAAGTTTTTGAGCATAATTATAATCAAAATTATGTAATGACCCAAATTCATCTCTCTCTAAATAAATATGAATTAACTTCACCTATAGGGTCTAATTTTAACCAACACTCTAATATCCCTTTTATGTTTGAAGTGCTAACACCACCCAATTTAATAAAAAATGTAGCTCATAAACCCACATCTCCAAGGATAATGTAACAAACACCAA
Source organism: Torreya grandis (assembly GCA_037957365.1). NCBI lineage: Eukaryota > Viridiplantae > Streptophyta > Pinopsida > Cupressales > Taxaceae > Torreya > Torreya grandis. The sequence continues at coordinate 2,245,197 of JARHVA010001274.1, read as the reverse complement.
GGTAATTAATTGAAATATATGAGAAACTTATATAACCTATGAAATTTACAAGTACAATGTTAATGAGATTAGTTATACATTATGCTCAACATATATGGGACTATGCATTTGAGATTAAAATCCATACAAAAAGATGTCAATTATTTGTTAAATTCATAAAAAATGCAAGAAATGTGTCATGTTATGAATAATTTAAGGTTAAGAATAATCAATATAGAGGGAAGAACTAATGCATTCTTAAGGAATATGTTTAATTCATTTTATGCAATCGGTAATCAAACTTTAAAAAATATAGTAATATGGCAAGACAATTAATAATAGAATCTATAGTGAGTAAATCAACATCTAGCACTTAATTTCTTAGTTAAATAAGTACATCCTTGAACTTGAATAGAAAATTTATAATAAATACCATAAAATGAAGAACAAGGCTCAATGACTCTTTACTCATAGATTGTTGGGCATTTAGTGGTATATTCCTACAAAAAGATAAGGTATTAGTTGAAAGAATAAGACATTTGATTGAAAAAAATTGGCATGACAACACAAGGGTCTCATATAATGTAAAAGATGTTGTCAAGAGAAAAAAGTTTTAAATAACTATGAGCCACATGCAAAACATTTCTTGGATATGACACAAATAGAATTTTATAAAAAACTATTATTGAAAACTTTAATAGGAAATTGATAATTAACCAAAGGCCATTTGAGATGTGTAATCCCTTCTATGTTAAAATCAACCAAACACACACCACATGTTGATGTAGGATCCATGTTTAGTTTTCTATCCATTTTAAGTTTTTCCATCATATAAGTTGTACTTTACATACTAATGAGATTCTACAAGAATATATGGTGGATTCCCCACCTAAAATGTCAAGATATTTAATCCCAAGTATTTTATATCAAATACCTAAGGCATAGTTTTTTTTCCAAAGAATGTTTAGATGGAATGTGTAACGCTTGTGGGATTTTACATATGACTAGTTGTATACAAAATAAATATCACATGAATTTGGAAAGAAAATAGTTGATTTTAAGAAGTAAAAATATGTAAAGTATGTATTAAAAAATGGAAAAAAAGTCATCAAGTGATTTTGTTATGACCCAAATATTTGTATTTGATTGCATGTTTCAATTCAAGAATAATTTTATCTACCAAAATGTAAGATACACACACAAGGAAAAATGGTAATATAATCAATTCAAGTTCTGTAAGGACAACTTCCTAGTTGGGACCATTATTTTGATTGTATACATTTTTGAAAACTACATACTACAACCACAAAATGAGGTTTAATATCCGTACTATAATTTAATTCAAGTTTGAATTTTTTTGCATATTACATTTATACATACACTTAATAGCATATAAGACAACATAGATATTTTTAGGGAATGTCACTTTTATATGAGTGATGACAATTCAAATTCTTCAGATTTTGTCCAAGGTTGTTTTGAGATATTTTTTATAAATGTGAATGCAATAAAAATCATGTTCAATACACACTACCTTTGGTCAGATAATTGTGTAGGATAGTTTAATAATTCTTGAATGTTTTACTAGTTAAGCAGGATGCATAAGAATAATGAGGTTCAACATTTTTAGAGTATATTTCAAGTTGGGCATAAAAAAGGGGAACATGATGGAGTAGGTGCATGTGTAAAAAGAGTAGGTAAAACACAAGGATGGTGGTAATTTGATTGATGTTTCTTTTTTGACTTGGTGTAATGAGATTTTTTTTATCATGGATTAGATAAATATTCTCATGTATGAATATTATTTTAGTTAATGGAGGAATAAGATTAGGTGATGTATGAATATTACAAGATAATACTTGGGTTGAGTGCTTTATATTCCATTTAAAGCTCAAATTCTAGTTCATAGACTATTTATATTAGGGATATGACATGATTTTATTCGGGATATATGGAAATTAATTATAATGAATGTAGTCAAAATAATGGGTTGATGAATGGTATTGTATACCCCTAACACCTATGGAGACTATCAACTCATTCCAACCACTAAGAGATCAATAAATGGCATCATCTATTGACTTTGAACACATCTCAAATTTTATGCAACTAAGTGAAATTTATTTATAATTTAAATTTAGCCTTAATAATTAGTGATATCATACCTTTTTTTTACATATCCTTAAAATTTGATTGTAATTTAAATTCAAGGCAAGTTTTTAAAGTATTTTCACATTAGGAGAATGATAAGGGAACATAATACTATGTGTTTCATTATGTAGAGGTAAAAAAAATTAACCAAAACTTTTATAGATGGAGAAGACCTAGTTTATCCCACTAAATTTGTGGTGGCTATAGGAACTTGGCTTCATAGATATTTTCATAAAAATAAAGCAATGGTTATTTGAGGACTTAGAAACACATAGAGTGGGGTTTTATTAGTAAAATTTAGTTATTGATAAAAATATTTAAATAATAAAATTTCATGAAAAGACTCACAACAACAATTTGTGAAAATTTCATGAATTTGAGCATGAAGTGATTCTTGAAACACTTAAAATCAAAGCTAATCCTGAAGGTATGTTGGATTGACTTGATAAATTTGGTATTCAATGCATGTAGAATTTCATATTAATAAAGTTAACTTATTTGATTTAGTGTATTCTAGTTGTGAATTATTTTTTAATTATGTGTTTATTTGTGTTTGAATTATTTACTAACAATTTTAATGTAGGTTTGTGGTACTAGATGAACTTCCACATTCACATGGTTGGTGCCATGAGTACAAAATATTATCTTCTTGAAATAAAGAGGAGCCTAAAAAATAATACTTGTTGAGTACATGCATTTATTACTCATCATAGATAATCCTATATTGGGTTCAAAGAAATCTCTCATATAACTATAAATGCTAACAGTTCATCTCTACCCATCTAGATGTGTCTGCAAAGATCATTCATCCATTAGGCTAGCAAGTCAAAATATACGAATCCCACTAACCAACTCTAGGTACCTCAAGATATATTTGGTTGTGATATAAAATTTGTTTCCATGTATCCCTCATCTTGATTGGGAGATAATCCTCTAGGGGGTGATCAAAGGATTTTCCTATGAAATTATAGGAGTTGATGGTTTGTCTCTACCCCTCATGGTTCTATTGCAATGTTTGCCTAAATTTTACTCTATTTCTACACTCATGAGAATATTATATTAAGGAATGCATCTAGTCACCTAAAAATTTAAAACCTTGGGCTTGAAAAATATCATATGGAATCCAATCTAACATTTATAGGCCCATCTAGATGTGTCCATGAAGGCAGTTTATCAATTGGGCTAATGAGTCAAAAGATACGACTCCTATTGACCAACTCTTGGTCCCTTAAAAGAGATTTGGTTGAGATATAAAACACATTTTCATGCCTCCCTCATCATAATCAAGAGATAATACTTCATGGGGAGATCATAGGACTCTCTCATGCAATTGTAGGAGATGAGGGTTTGTCTCTACCCCTTACGGTTATCTTGCAACCCTCACCCAGAGTTCCTTATATTTATAAATTCAAGGATGATAATATTATCTTAAGGGATGCATCCATACACCTAGAAATTTTGAACCTGGGGCCCGATGGAGAGTGGATAGAGGCCATTCCATAATTTATAGGCCCATCTAAACATGTCCACAAAGATAGTTCATTGCTTTGGCTAGTGATTCAAAAGATGCGACTATCACTAACCAACTTTTGGTCCTTTAAGAGTTATTTAGATGTGAGATAAAACTCATTTTCATTTTTCCCTCATCTACTATGGTAGATAATCCTCTTTAGGTTCTCAAATTACTCTCCTATGTAAATATAGGATTTGATAGTTTGTCTCTACCCCTCATGGTTCTCCTATAAAATTTGCCTGAAGTTCACTCTATTTATACACTCAGGGAGGAGAAGATTATTTTAAGAGATGTATCTATCCACCTATAAATTTCAACTCCAGGGACTAATGTAGATCATATGGATTCCATTATATCATGTTTAGGATCATATAAATGTGTCCTTGAAGATATTTCATTGATTATAATAGTGAGTTAAAATATATAGCTCCCACTAACCAACTTTCAGTCCCATAAGAGAGATTTGGTTATGACAAAAAACTTATTACCATGTCACCCTTGTCCTCTATGGTAGAGAATAATATGGGGTTCTCAATTGACCCTCCTATTCAACTTCAGTATCTATAAATTTGACTTTACCCCTCACAATTCTTCTATAATGCTCGCTTGATGTTTGATTTGTTTCTACACTTAGGGATGATAAGATTATATTAATGGATAAATTCATCCACCTTCAAATTTTGACTATGGGTATGATAAAAAGTGGATGGAGGCCACTCCAATGTTTATAGGCCCATATAGATATGTATATTAAGATGGTTCATCAATTGGGATGGTGAGTCAAAAAACATGACTCCCACTGAACAAATTTTTGTCCCTTAAGAGATATTTGGCTATGAGAGAAAGCTCATTGTCATATCTCCCTCATCTATCATGGTAGAGAACTTTCCATTATTGATCAGGAGACTCTCTCGTACAATTGTATAAGATGATGGTTAATTTATACCCCTCATGATTACATTAAATTTTTCATCTAAAGTTCACTCCATTTTTACACTTAGGGATGAGAAGATTCTCTTTAGAGATGCATATAACCACATAAAATCTAAGGCCTAATAAAGAGTGAAGGGAGGTAATTTTAACATCTTTACACCCATTTAGGTGTGTCTATATAGACAATTTATCAATTTGGATGTGAGAGAAAACTCATTATCATGTCTACCCAATTTGCCTTGGGAGAGAATCCTCTGGTAGGTGCTCAAAGGAATCTCTCATACAACTATAGGTGATGATAATTCATCTCTACCCCTCATGCTTCTCCTAAAACATTTTTTTTTAAGTTCACTCTATTTCTACACTTAGGGATGAGAAGATTATATTAAAATATGCATCTAGATGCATGTAGATCTTGACCTTAGGTCCTAATGAAAAATAGAACAATGGAATTCCAATGTTTATATACCCATCTAGATGCATTTTTGCAAAATTTTCATCATTTAGGATAGTGATTCAAAATATATGCAACCCACTAATAAAATTTTGGTCCCTTAAGAGACATTTGGTTACAAGAAAAAATGTGTGTTCATTTATCTCTCATCTTAAGTGGTAGATAATCCTTCCTTAGTGCTTATATGAATTTCATATGCAACTATAGGAGCTAATGGTTCATCTCTACCCCTCACAATTCTCCTGAAATGTTCACTCTAAGTTTGTTCCATTTATCCACTTAGGGATGAGAAGATTCTCTTCAGGGATGCATATAACCACATATTACTATTGACCTTGGGGCTTGATGGAGACTATAATAGGGATATTGAAATGTTTACACATCCATCCAGATGCATCCATAAAGATAGTTCATTGATTAGGCTAGTGAGTCAAAAGATACACAACCCACTAACTAAATTTTGGTCCCTTAAGAGACCTTTAGCTATGAGATAAAATGTGCTATTATGTATCTCTCATATTGAGTGGTACTAAATCCTCTAGTAAGTTCTTAAATAATTTTATTTTGAAACTAAAGGAGCTAACATCCTATCTCTACCCCTCATGGTTATTCTACAATGCATGCTCAAAGTTTATTCCCTTTCTACACTCGAACAAGAAGATTCTATTCAAGGATGCATTTGAACACATGAAGCTCTTAACCATAGAACATTATGGAGAGAGGATAAAGGTAATTCTATTATTTATACACCCATCCAAAATTTCTAAATATATGATTAATCTATTAGGATATCAAGTTAAAAGATATACAACCTACTAACCAACTTTTGGTCCATTAATATACATTTACTTGTGAGATAAAATGCATCACCATGTTGATCTCATCTTCAGTTGCAATTAATTATATAGGGTGTGCTCAGAGGACTTGACTATGTAAATTTAAAATTTTATGGCCCATCTCTACCCATCATGGTTCTACTAAAATTCTCACTCGAAGTTTACTTTATTAATACACTCATGGATGAAAATATTCCCTTCAAGAATGCATCCAACTTATTGTGACTCTCCACCCCATCACCCTATGAAGATTGGATAGGTGATATTCTATAAATATATGCATATCTAGTTTCATACATATATATAAGATATTGATTCAAAATATACATGACCCATTGACCAATTTTTGGTCCCTTAAGATACATTTGGTTGTGAGAAAATGTACTGCCATATCTCTCTTATCTTGAGTGGCATAAAATACTTTAGGGGTGCTTAGATTACTCACCCATGTAAATATAAGAGTTAATGTCACTCATATTTATCCTACAAATCTCGCTTGATGTTTGATCCATTTATATACTCAAGGATGAGAAGCTTCTCTTCAAGGATACATCTAGCCACTTGTAACTTTCAACACTAGTGCCCAATAGAGATCAAACACGGATTATTCAATTGTTTATAATCCTATTCAAAACATCTACATAGATATTTTTTTATTGGGATAGTGATTCAAAATATACACAACCCACTATCTAACTTTTGGTCCCTTAAAAGATATTTAGTTATGAGAGAAAACACGTCATTGTGGGTTAATTTTTAGAAAGATATTCAACAATGTCATATAAGTTTTGACTACACATGAAGATGAAATAATTGATAATGTATCTATCCTAATCCTATTTTATGAAAAATAAAAATTTAGTATGGTGTAGTATTGATGCTAAGGTTGTGCACACTAAGATACAATCCTTGGTTTTTTACTAAGTATGGTACCACACAGAAGGAACACACACATACAATAACCAATACTTACACTAAATAAGTTTGGTTTCATGACAATATCTATCATGTTGACTCATACACAAGTCACCAACAAAGAGGACCTCCATGTAAGAGTAGAAAGTGGAGATTTATAATATATAATTGATTATTTGGAGACATCCTCTTTGAGGTGCATATTGGTATAGCAAAAAATCTTATAGAATATTTTAAAAGGTATCCAACTAGAAAAATGATATGAGGAATGGGAAGTGGATATATATTTATATAAACCTTAAAATTGATCTTCATTTATCTTTCTTATAATAAGGGACAATATGATCTCTTTTGCACCTCAAGTGAGTGGTTAAATTTCATGTTTAATTAATATGTCAGCATAGTGTGTACTCTATTTTTTGAATTGTTTATGATTAATATGTTATATATTGATTGTATGAATAGTAGATTACATAATTGAAAGTTATTTAAGTGATATAAAAAATAAAAATGTCTTTGTACTTTATTTATTTGGTTCTCTCTTCCTAGAACTTTCTATTTCTAATGATTGTTTCCTTCAATCCCATCAAACTTTATATGATTAATTTTGAGAAGTATAAAATGTATGTAACAAAAAAATACAAACAATAATAACATATAATAATTAAATTTGTATACAAAAATTATAATAATGTATGATTCACATCTGTATATGTTGTAAATATTATAAATTTGTTTGAATTCAAATACCCATTCACACACATAACTTGAAGGTGCAATTAAACACAATTTTAATGTATTAATTTTAACTTAATTTTCATGCACAAATTTAATTTAATTGTTATTAGTTTGGATTACATGTTTGAGGTAGGGTTTTCAAACCTACCTCATCTAGATGATATAATGGAATCACCTTTAGGTGTGGGTAGCCTAATGAGTGAGAAGAGTCTCTAGGTTTGGGGCTAGCTCCCTTGATGCATCTTCTATGCTCAAATCGCTAAACCTAATTATATTTTCAAGGAAATGGGATATAAAAGACTTTAAAATAAACTCTATACTACATGAGGTGATTCAAAAATGTATCAAGTCTCCTTTATTTGATCCTTTAATAGAAATTATGGATATAATAAGGGCTGATCACTAACATACTCTCTCCACAAGGAATCCTATGCATCATTACTTCACATTGAGGCCATGCCAAATGCCTATAACCTAAGGGTGATGAATGAGAGATCTGATAGAAGACACTACCAATTATTTCCCACTAAAATCATAATCATGAGCACCTTCACATACCATGTGACCTACATAAGATCGATCTACTAACATCTAGTTGAGAGACAAGGACATGCAAAGGGAGAAAGTGTTCAACCACTAATGAAAATAAATAAGTATATAACACAATAAAAAATAATATGGATAATTCTAAATCAATCCTTATATTAACTCAAAGGATTCAAGATATAAATGGGTAGAGTTTCTTCATACCCAATAGAGGGATCCTTGAATGGTCCTTTCAGGCCTACATATAGAAGAATAAGCAAGAGAGAGTAGAGGGAGAGAGCACCAAGTCTCATAAATTATACAATAAAACTCAAATTTTCAATTTCCAATCATAAAATAGTCCATGAGACACCACCTTCTAGCCCCCTCCAATGTATGAGGCATGTTTGATTGATGGTCTTCATAGAAGTATGGCATAAAAATGTAGTGGAAGTTGTTTCAATATTTTTTTGACTTTATCAATGCATGATCATTATAAAATTATCCAAACACTTTCTTATTTTCATTTACAATGGTGGAATCATGGTCTAATTGACATCTATGAAGCATTAAATAGCCTATCTCTCCCTTTTACATGTTAACTAGGCCTAAAAACTGACCTATTCTCCATAATGGTCATGAAATAGGCATGATTTACACAATATATTAGTTAAAATAACATTTATGGTCCTCCATTCACCCTCTTATCAGAATTATACACCAAGATACATCCTCTTTAGCTGGCCAAATATGCCCACTAGGCAATTACGCCTATTAGGAAACTAGGCCTAATCACTTGGTACTAGTCACTTAGATGGCTATGAAACTTGAATATAACCATAAAAATAAGTTAATGAGAATTATTTATTACCAAATAATCATATTATAAAATTATTTATGACTTTAAGGTAATGTACACCTACCATTCTTGTTCATTTAGGTGACTAGGTCATCTTTCTATTAGCACCTCTAGATTATCTTTCTAGTCTAGGCTTGCAAGATCACTTATAGAGTAAATTGAGTTTAGTTCAAACCCTAAGATGGTATAATACATATCACATCACTCTCATTATTAATTTTCAATTGTTCACCTATCTTTGTACTTTGTATTCACCATGTAAGCCTACAAAAATAGGGAATTTATTACATCTGTACAATTATTCAATCAAACTAGTTGTATGATCAAAACCCTCTCAGAGTGTAATATGTTATTAAATTATTTTCAAGACCAATTCAATGAATTTGATTCATTTGTTTTAATTTATTCTCCATCGGGTCATTGTGGAGGCTTTAGGCAAGTTTCAATGAGCATGGTTTCTTAGTGATTGTTCATAGACGTAAAGGATTGAATTATAGAACCAATGATAAAAAAAACTCAAGTAGAAAACCTCTTTAAAATTTACCTAAAAACTAATAACTCCATGCACCTTCTCAAAGATGTTCATACATGAGTAAAGTGTCTCTCGAGATAGAAAATCTATAATTATGAGGTTGAGAGAGATAATTTGAGTATATTTGATTTAAAATTTATTGAGATTGGCTCTAAACACATATATGAGATATATAAAACCTATCCTAACACATTCTCATGGTTTTCCTTCTTTTCCAACTACTCAAAGTGTCTGTAGACCTCTCATACACATGTATAGGGTTTGTAAGCCACTAGACTAGTTTAACCCTAAAGGTTTGGTTCTTAGGGTTTATTCTCAATTTAATAAGTTAAAAAATTATGGACCTATATTTTAAAATTATAACTCATTCCCCTAAGGCTTCTAATCCTAAATTTTTTTCAAAAATAAATTTGTCTTCAAATTCTATGCACAGGCTTGTGTATGCCCATTTAGGCCTACTAGGCTTAATTAGCCTGTTAAGCTCTTCATCACTTCATATAACCTAAATATTCAAATAGAGATACCATGAAAATTTTGTAATCAAGTAAATAAAAATCCATTTCACTCTTTCACCTCTCATCCATGCATTCAACACATACTTCCATTCTTCTCCAAGACCTTGCCTATAGGAGCCTAATAGGTCTGCCTAGACTATAAGTATGTACCTTCTCCTTTTGTTATCACCTTGAGGTATCACTAAGTAATGGAAAAATATTTAATATGGTCATATTACTTTCATATACCTTTGAGTATTCTATCCAAACCATATTCCACTCAGTCACATGTATTTTCATGACTGGCATGTAGGTGGCAATTGAGGTGTCTTGAGTGACATCACTTTGAGTGATATGATCCTCATTGACCCCTGATCCTTCAATATAAAATACTTCTTCAATATCCTCATTAATCCTTTGTGATTAAACACTTATATATTGTCTTCCTCATATAACTTTTCAAGGTGGATTCAAGCTTAGTGTTGATTGTCTTAGTATGTTTTGGCTCAAGAACCACCTGTAACCTTGAAGATTTATCAACCTTGCTCTTCTCTCTTTAAGGAGGCCAAGATTAGATTATTTTCACTTCACCAATACGATATCACATCATCTTCATGAAGTCTTTTCCACTCCCAAGTATCAAATATTGGACATTCTTTTCCATCCAATTTAGGACTTAATATGCTTCTTGAGAAAGTTAAACTCCTATACCCTCCTTGGAACTTATTAGAAACCTAGGTGAACCTAATTATGGGAGACTTAAAGCATTTTCAACTTCATACCATATTATATAACCTTTTACCAGGCTAGAAAATGCTCTTGAATTATTGATATTGGTGTGACCTTTTAAACTTTGCCCCTTTTCTTTAAGTCTATACATGACCTGAAGGTCCCCTGTCCTGACTTGAGAACCTTTTTAACATTTTTTAGGGTGCATGGATCATTTAATGATTCAAAACCTTTCTAACCAACCCTTATATCTTTTTTAGGTTTTCTATAACCTTTTCAAATTATCCTAAATAATGTTAAACCTCCATAACCATTGCTAAAAAACCTTAGATGGTGATAAATTGTCCTAGACAATGCCAAGTCATTATAAATATTGGTTGAGTGGTCTTGGACCCTATAAAAACTTATGAGATAGATTTGACACATATATAATGATCATTATGGGTCATAGTAGTACTTATTTTGGTTATTTTTGAGCTCATTTCCAATTAATAACAACACAAACCTTGCAAGAACCTTTCATTCTCATCTTTAGACTTGAATAAACCATTCTCAAATTTAAATATTCATACTTATTTACCCAAGTAGCATGATGAACAAGAAAATAAGTTTCTATGCTCAGTTTGAAGTTATGTCCTCAAGGAATCATCTCCATATCCTTACAATTTGACATCAAATTTGTAGGTTGATATCCAAGATTCACATTTATAGGACCTTGTCAACTAGTATTCTTGTGAATCAATGTACTTTTAAACTTTTTAATGGCATGAGGGGTTAAATGAGAGATTATTATACTTGTACAAGATCATATTCATGATGAAGGTCACATTAAGATGCATGCAAACCTTACCTCCATGTGTGTAGGTCTGTACTCTATTTTCCAAGCCTAAAACAATCTCAAAACCCCTAAAAATTAGCCTCAATGATCTTGAACCATTCATACTCAAAACCCTACTTTTTTGCTTGAAACCTCTACAAAACCTAGCATTTATCACATTTTTACAGATTATTGTACCATTAAACTATGTGTAGCGACACTTCATGAAGTGTGGAACATGATCTAGGTGTTTCCAAGGTAACTTAATGTGTTTGGAGCCATTTCCTTCTAATTAAATTAGCATTAGGGTTTAAGGAGGGTTTTGAGTGACTAGGATTCTTAATGTTTGTTGATAGAGTTTAGCCCCTACATCTAAAAACCAATTGCACTGTCTTTGAGTGAACTCACCCCCAAACATATCTAAAGAGGATTTTACCCCATGTACACTATCTATACACCTGTGAATAAATGAAGATGCCATTTGAATTATTTGTAGACTGTATGGGAATTTGAGAGAATTTTGGATGCATTTCTTCACTTTAAAGGAGCTACACAAGCTTGATTTCAACCATGATGGCATTGATTGAGTTACATGAATGAGGTGTGGTCATTTATGACCAACATAAACTTATTCTTTACATTTTTAAGACTATATGTAGGAAAACTGCCCATTAGACAAGTGTACTTAAATGCCCTCACCATACATTTGACTTTCATCTTGACTTCATAAGCTCAAGAATACTTTAGCTTTGAAATATACCTTTGAAAAATCCTAATTCAATGTGAATCATAAGCTATACCATTTTAAAAGACTTATATAATACAAGTCAACCTATATGGCATGTTTGAAAGGCATTTGATGACCTTAGGGGCTCATTGGAGCTTGAAACATTCTTGAAAATAGATTATAGAAGGTGACCCTACATATATCATTAGACCTCATGTCAAGACTCAAATATTACTTGGACACACTGTAGACACTAGAAATCCACTCACTATGATTTCAAATGCTGAAAACACCCTTGGACCACTTAGGACCCCCCTTAGGACCAATTTCACCCATTGACCACCAATCAAGCCCAACAATAGTCAGTTTACCTGACTAGCTTAACCTAGATTTTACCCACCTTTTTACCTTCACCCTCTACTATCGACAGTCAATGTAACCATCGATAGTCACCCTAACCATAAATGGTTAGGGTACACTTCCTTAACCAAAAGCATGTAAACCAACTACTTTATTTTTATAAATATAAGTTGTATAAATCTTGTTGCAATCCTTTATATCGACAATTTATAATTAGAGAGCCTAGTTGGACATTCACTTCCACCTCTTGCTTGGTCCTATAAGAAGAGAGGAGCTAGAAGGTGAAATCCATCTATAATTTTTATCAAGAGCTTATGTATCTAGGATTTTACTTCTTGTAGGTCAATAACCATTAGTAATCTAGTAATCATATCAGAGAGTCAATTTACTATTACCTCTCCACCAAGCCTACAAGTACTATCACTCTATCAAAATCAAGCTAGAATCCACCAATAGATCAACTACCTCAACCATCCACCCAATCAACTTTTGGTAAGACAAGTCTTGTTTCTCAATATTCACCTACTTATTTTCATTTTGAAATAAATGCATGCCTTAACCATCTATTGAAATCAATATTCTATATCTCATCAATCAACAAAAGTTACCAACCTAGATCCTCACACAGTAACCATCAATGGTTAACTCAACGACCGATGGTCTGTCTAACCACCAATGGTCACCTTAACTGTCGATGGTCACATTAACCATTGATGGTCACTATAGAACCAAAAACTAGCAAGCTAATTTCACCTACCTACACCCAATCAAACCTAATTTTCTATATTCTTACCTATTCATAGACCCTTCTTTGATTTTATAAAGTAGATCCCAATACCTTAGCACTAGTTTTAATTAGTTCATCACTAATTTAATTATTTCTAGTATATTTTCTTATCAAACATTCTTGTATTCAATTTCAATACCTTTTGATTTATTTATGCAATTACCATTCTTTTCTAGTTATAATCTTAATTGTTTAAAATGTGTGGATTGATAGCCTCAAAGGAATATCTCACTTCTGGGATCTAGCTATCACTTAGAAATCCACTCAACTATTTATCTAACAAATAAGTTTTATTTAGTGGTTTTTTATCTACAGGTCATCCTCCCAAGCCAAAGAGGAGTTCTTCACAATCTTCTGATTTCAATGCACACACTATCAATTAGGTTTTTCAACCATACCCATATCAAGTTTTTTTCTCTCTTTCTTTAGAACCTAAGCAAAAATTATTTAAAACATTTTGGCATGCCTAGTGGGACCCTTGTGTCTCTACTTGGGTTCTTTTTTTCTTGTATTCTCTTTCTATTCTATGCTCATTAACGAAATCAAAAGTTTATTTTGGGCTTAAAATCAAGTGCATACATCGATTACTAAAAAGTTTAATTCACATAGCTTAAAGGCATAGTAATATATCATAGCTTCATTCTTTGTTTCACACCCCTAAACCAAACCACTTTCACACATTAAACATCAAACATGATTGAGACAAGGCTCGACTAGGATTTAATCACCTAGAGGTAACCTTACTCTTTCCTAATGATCCTACTTGGAGGTCATTACCAAGGAGAGGACCAACTTAGCTCTCTAATTGAGTATAATCTCTGGATATCAATATATATTAGCTAATCACTTGATACCCTTATCATTTTAGTGTGTGAAGTGAGGGGGTAGGCCCCAATACCAAGCCATGTATTAATTCCAATAAAAAAAAATTGAGCACCTAAACATAACCTTAAACCAACCTTATATTTCCTCTCTAGTACCCACTCTACAAGCTAACTTTAATCACATAACTTCTTAAGGCATAAGCTAGAAGCAAGATCAATTAAAAATCTAGGGCTTAACATATCTCTTAGAGTGTGATTTAATTTCTTTGATATTTTCTTGTCTTCTCTTTGTTTTATTAGTGAGGTTTTTTGTGCTTTATATCTCTCTTATCTTAAATGGTTCTCACTCGCTAGCAGTGAAGAGACCTTGTCTAGCAAAACCTATCACCAAGCTAACCTACCTCTTCATCCATGGACTATACCTTCGAACTAGCAAACTCTCCTCACCCTTTAGGAAGTCCTACCTTCCCTTAGGAGGTTCTTCAAGGAGATGTGGATTTTTCCACTTTCCCAGACAAAAATCATGTATCCTTGCAACATTATCTTACAACCACATCTTATCGTATTCTGGCTCTGACCCCATCCATAAATCCACCTTATGGCATGCCTCCCCATCTCATGGGTAGTACCTCCATTTACATGGTTACATGATTTATAATGTGAAAAATAATTTTTCAAAATCTAATCAAGCATTACTCAGGCATTTTTAGGTTCTAGGTATTAAACCTGAGGATTTCAAGACATAATTTTTGTAACTGATGTCCATTTTTGGTAAACTTATAGTCATTTTTTAGGTTTTTATGCCTTCTAAATTGATCCTTGACATTTATAGGAGTCTTAGGTTTGTCAAAATTGAAGTTTTCAAACCACTCACTTTGAAATTGATGCAAAGTGGTGTTATTAAGGTAGCATAGGTCACATTGATGACCTTCACACATCAAATGACCACTTTATATTAATTTCACTTGTTCATCATCCCTCCCTCATCCCTAATCATTTATTATTCATGTCTCATCACCCCTAATCACTCTCTCATCATTCTTCATTATCCCTAATCACTCCACTCATTAAAATTTATTGTCCCTAGTCATCTCTAATCACTCCTTCATCATCCCTGATTACTCCCTCATTAACCCTCACTATCCCTCATATTTCTTAATCACCCACTCCTCATCCCTCATCATCCCTCATCATCTTTAATCACTCCCTCATCATCCCTAATCATTCCCTCATTATCGCTCACCATCCCTCATCATCCCTAATCACTCCCTCATTGGCTCTCACCATCCCTAATCACTGCTTCATCATCTATAATCACTCTCTCCTTGTCCCTCATCATCACTCATTAGTTCTCACCATCCTTAATTACCACTTCATCAACCCTAATCACTCCCTCATTGGCTCTCACCATCCCTAATCACTGCTTCATCATCCCTAATCACTCCCTTATTGACCTTCACCATTCCTCATCATTTATAATTGTTCCTTTCAAATCCCTAATCACTCCTTAATTAACCCTCACCATCCCTCATTATCCCTAATCACTACTTCATCATACCTCATCAGAATATCTAATCACTCATTCTTCATTCCTCATCACCTCTAATCACTCTTTCATTAATCCTTAATCACTCCCTCATCCTCCCTAATCACTCCCTCATTAACCCTTACCATCCCTCATCATCCCTATTGATTCCCTCATCATCTCTACTCAATTCCTCCTCATCCCTCCTCATCCTTAATCACTCCATGCAATACCTTGATGTTGATATTTTTTGGGGTTTAACAATGTTAGGAGTTACGAGTGGAGAGTTGAGTGCTAGCATAAAATATAATACATAATGATCAAAATGATGTAGAGGCAAATTTGAAACATAAATATTTAACACCTATGATAAAATTGGGGCTAATAGAATGATGTAATTCACACTTGAAAATCCATCAGAAAAAGAGAAACAAGTAAACCACCATAGCACCAAAAATGGGTAGTAAATACATGAGGATCACCAAGATATGTGATTTCCTAAAACCAATCAATTTTTTTCCATATGAGGACATTTTATGATCTGAATAATTATATTAAAGGCCTTCTATTTGTATTTTTATTGATTGAGTCATCATACTAGAGAGTGGAAAATAATTTTCAAATGATTAGAACAAGTAGTCCAAGATTTGGAAGGTGGTGCTTAATTCATAAATTCAATATTCAATCTAATAAAGAGTGTCACGCTATGAGCTCTCTACTTGCACATATCGAGAAGTGGATAAAATTTATCTAGCATTATAAGAAGATAAGTATATAATACATTATGAACCCAATGATATGGTTGGTACTAAAAATATCTCTACTTCCCCCAAAAATAAATTATATGAATTAAAAATATTGTTTCATTAATAAATGTAGATCAATGGTGAGAAAATACACTTCATCATTTCCAATGGAAGTCAGAAGAATTTAATGTCATCCATAACCATACATTAGTGTATGTTCTAGTGTGGACCTTGAGAAATGGAGGACCTAGTAGTGTCACTTGGTGTAAAAAATCAAACTTTTTAAAGATGCAATCCTTTGTGACATCTCACCATTAGAGGTGTGTGATGCTTTACATGTGGTCACCTATATATTTACCATTATTCCTTTTATGTTAACTCATGTAACAAATTCATTCATTTCAATATGTTGAACGACATACTTAGGCCCCTTACCTATGTCATTTTATTAATTTACCTTGATGACATCTTAATATTTAGAAAATATGGGATGAACATCCACACCATGCTGAAATAGTGTTTCACATTTTGTAGAAACATATTTTTATGATAACATGAATAAATGTTCATTTTTAATGTAAGAGAAAATATTTGGGACATAGTACACACACAAGGACTGCATGTATGAACCTGACCAAGATTCAAATCATAAGGGAATGGGAAACACTAAATAACTTTGCATCTAATTCAAATACTCTCAAAATTAGAAAATTATACAAGAGATTTGTGTTTAATTTTTATCTTTTAAACCAAAATACTAAAGGTGAAACTGAATAAAGTTTCATCTAATTAGCTGCACAACAATGATAATTTGATGAACTAAAATTTAGACTCTATTTTGTGTTAGTACTTATGTTAATTGACTATAAATTTAGAAGATCATACAATTCATTCAAGAATAAAATTGACTATCATAAATGAGTATTGACAACACAAGTCCTAGAAAAGATTTAATTTATATTATAATGGATTAAATAATATATAATTGGAATAAAATATATCTTTAGAGTATATACTTACATCAAATTATGAGGGAACGATTAGGGATGGTGAGGATTAATGATGGAGTGATGAGGGATGGTGAGGGTCAATGAGGGAGTGATTAGTGATGATGATGGATGAATAAATATTGATTAGGAATTATGATGGATGAAGAGGGAGTGATTAGAGATGATGAGGGATAGTGAGGATCAATGAAAGAGTGATTAGGGATGATAAGGGAGTGATTAAGGATGACTAGAGATAATGAGGGTCAATGAAGGAGTGATTAGGGATAATGAAGAATGAAAAGAGAGTGATTAGGTGTAATGAGGGATGAGTAATAAGTGATCAAGGATGAGGGAGGGATGATGAACAAGTGAAATTAACACAAAGTGGTTGTTTGATGTATACAGGTCATCAATATGACCTACACTACCCCAATCACACCACTTTGGATCAAGTTAAAAGTGAGTAGATTTCAAAATTAAATTTTGACAAACTTAGGACTCCTATAAATGTCATGAATCAATTTAAAAGGCATAAAAAACTTTAAAATGACTATATGTTTACCAAAAATGGACATCAATTGCAAAATTTATGTACTAAAATTCCTAAGTTTAATACCTAACCCTAAAAATGTCTAAGTATTGACCAAATTAGCTTTTGAAAAACTATTTTTCATATCGTAAGACATGAAACTATGAGACCAATTCTATTAGATACTAAGTGACACTAATTTCTTATGGATGATGAGGGATGATGAGGGAGAGATTAGGAATGATGAGGGATAGTGAGGGTCAATGAGGGAGTAATCAAGGATGATGGAGTGATTAGAGATGACTAGGGATAGTGATGTTTAATTATAAAGTGATTAGGGATAATGAATAATTATGAAAAAGTGATTAGAGGTGATGAGGCATGAGTAGAAGTGATCAGGGATGAGGGAGGGATGATAAACAAGTGAAATTAACACAAAGTGGTCATTTGATATGTGTAGGTCATCAATGTGACCTATGCTACCCCAATCACACCAATTTGCATTAATTTCAAAGTGAGTGGTTTGTAAACTTCAATTTTGACAAAATTAAGACTCTTATAAATGCTAGGAATCAATTTGAAAGGTACAAAAACCTAAAAAATGACTATATGTTTACCAAAAATGGACATAAATTACAAAAAAATATGTCCTAAAATCCCCAAGTTTAATACTGAGACCCTAAAATACCTAAGTACTAACTTGATTGGACTTTGAAAAACTATTTTTGACATCGTAAGACATGAAACTATGAGACTAAATTTATTAGATGTTGAGTGACCCTAATTTATTATATTTGCTTAACATTTAAAGTATAAATATAAGCTTCTGGCCAAATTTGCCTTTATGTGCAACTCCCACATGTTTTAGGGTGTTGATAATATATAACATGATCACATTATTAACCTGATTATTACAAACTCTATGCAATAATATCATAATTAACTTAAATATTCATACATATTTTATTCTCCTAGAAAGAATCTCACATCACATGCTAAACAAGGAGAAAACAAGGTAAACACATAATTATCTACGCATGAATGGATATTAAAATCAATCTAAAACTGAAAATAAGATCACTATTTATACCACTCGATAAACACACATTAAACTTATTTCAATAATATCCAAGTAACTACACCTCAAGATAACCTATATCATCATATTTTGGTATTCTTAAACATGACTACTAGTTTATTCATAAAAAGTTATACAAAGTAGTCATAGATACATAAAAGCATATGCTCATATTCAAGCAATCATAATTATAAAAAGTCATATCAAGCATATAAATCTATCTTAACATTTATTTGCACTATCAAGGTTGTATTCATACATACCAAATATCCTACTAACTATTAAAAAACCATGTTGATCAAGAATAATCCAACAAATACATTAAATTAGTTAAAAATTAAGAGTTTAGGCATGCAACAACAATATGTACCATCTGAGCATATACTTTTAATTTGAAACATTCTATGATATTCTATACTAACATAGCTTGTTATGTCCAAAGCACTCTACTCAACATGAACAATAATCTAACACTTAATTATTAATAAGCAAGTACAAGACTATACCATTTAGATATATCCTAGATTTTACTGGACAATAATAATTAGATGAAAACATAATCACTAAAGACACACATCAAAATGCAATAACACATGTTATGCAAAAATTCTTGTTCATACTAACAAAATTCAAAAACATGTACTACACATAAGCTTCCAATACTAAATTCATGTAAACCAATAGTCATTCACACTCTTTCATTTTTCCCATCAAATGCATAAAAATGAATCTAGAACATATATAACAAACACAATCCACACTAATCAACATATTAAAGGTTAAAAAGTCATTGGTTGAAATCAGGATGTGACAACAATCATGTTATTAAGTAACACGATCATGATATTTGAATTTAAATTCAATTCCCATGACTTTTAGCTTGGGAATGGCTTGGATTCCCGAGCCCAAGGTTTGGACTATCAATGTATAGTCGAGTTTTGAAAGGTATGAAAATAAACAACAAATTTCAACTTTGATTGCCAAATACACTAAGAATTTCAATGTAAAAATTCAAAAACTTGATACCATCACAATGAGCATGCTCTCCTCTTTCCAAAAATATGATTTTAATAATTTTTGAACTAATTTAAGTTTTCAAACTATGTTGATTTCTAACTATGCCTTTTTTAGGTCATTACATGCTACAAACATACAGGCCTATACATGTTCATGTAATTTGTCATTCATTGATCCAAGTGAAAAACAAATTATATGGTGACCACAAGTAGGCCTACTTCTATACACATTCAAAAAAAATTGATTTTTCATTTTTTTTTTGAGGTAGTTAGGCGTGTCGCATAGATGGCTATCCATTTCTTTATCAGTTTTTAGGATCTATTTATTTGCAAAATTCATTAAAAAAAAATGCATTCATTGAAATAATATAAAAAAATATAGGTGACCTACTGTAATATCTTATCTATTTTTTTTCCCAAAGGGTTTCAAATAATATTAAACACTACTCAAAAAATGGTGCACATCACAACCGTCCATCTACTATATTTTTTTGAAAAAATATGAGTTCCTCTTCAAATTTTAGATGTTTGACCTAGTTATACTTAAACATTTTTTTAAAAAATAGTGTTTTGGAAACTAGACTCAAAATGCTACATTTCATGTTTTTACACCATCTTCAAATTTAGAGTGTAGATATCTCAAATTATCTATAGAAGTTCAGATTTTTGAAATTTAAAAAAAATCATGTCCATGAGTAGACCACTTTTTGTCCCCCAACTTTATGCACTTATCCATTTATAAAAAATTATCTTGGCTATTCATTCATGTTTTATTTTTGCAAAACACTATGTTCATATCATTGTAACAATGCTTACTAGTAAACTTGACATGGATTCAGATAACCCTGATATTCAAACACTCCTAGTAAGAATTGGAAAAATATTATGTTTCTATAATATTTTTTTCCTCAAAGATTCAATAAATTGAGAATTTTTTTTCCTTAAATATTCTTTTAATCATGTGATGCTCTATGTAATATGGCCAAATTCAATTTAAAGATTATTTATTTAGAGAATTTGTAAAAAAATCCTAATTTCTTGAAGTTCAACAAGTCCACTGGACTATATTTCATTCTATAATCTTTATTAAATTATGCATACATGTCCAACATAGGGAAATTTATCACAAATTCAATAATTTATATTTTCTACAAAAAATTTTCACATTGTTTTTAGTGGGGTGTCTTACTAATTAATGGTCATAATTTCGCAAAGAACTTTGAATTCACCATAAAATGTAGAGATAGTGCATCTAGATATTATGTTCATAAGAATAGTCAAATGACAATAAACTTGAACATAAAAAATAAGTAAATAGAAAATTTATTTCACAACTTTGGCTTAGAAGTCGTGCTTACCTTACAAAGTTTATAATTAAAAAATGATATAAAATATGTGTTATTAACTTTCGCCTTGAATTTTAATACAAATAGCATCATTTAAAATATAAAAATAGTTTTCAAAAAAACATAAGCTTATTCTAGACCCCACAATACATAAACTTGTACAATAAAATCAAATATTTTAAGTGGGTTCAGTTGAAGCCATTGGTATTGGTTTCTATCATAAATTTAATCAATATGAATTTTGTCTAAAGGATGGTGAATTAATAGATGATATGGCTAAAATCAACACACTTACTAAACATTTTAATCTTAAATGTGCATGCATGTATACTATTATTTTTTCCAAACACCAACATTATGTAACTATTAATTAACTTATAATCAATGACAACTAAAAATAACTTTACCCTAACCTACAACAATTTTTATCTTCAATAAACACTAAAATTATTTTCAAAAACATTAACAGAAATAGTCCAAAAAATATTTATATTTTTCATATAAATCAATCTATTTTCTTTAATACGTTAAATGACAAGTTCACAAAAGCACATATACAAAGTTTAACCAAAAAAATATTGAAACAAGTATTTATTCAATACATTACTTAGCATATAATATTAAATTTTAATAACTTTCACCATTTATTACATTTCTTAATCTGACACATTGACTATTAAAAAAAATAATTATTTATGTATTTAGATTTCAACGATTTTGTAATAATTGTGGCTTAGTAATTTTAACTAGTTCTTCTCTAAAAATATGATTTTATATATTTTATATAGAATGTAATTTGTGTATATTTTAATCATTATTTATAAAAATTATATAAAAAATAATATTTAATTAAAATGGTTAATGGAAGTCTTTATTATAATTTAATATTTATGATTATTTAATTCATATGGATGAAAAATTATAATTATAATTTTTAATCAAATAATGAAATTGAATATGTACAATTATATTAAAAATAATAATTTATAATTTATAATTTTTTAATTTATATATAATGAAAAATAGACAATGGAAAATTATAATTATAATTTAATAATTATGAAATTGAATATATACACTTATAATTAAATAATTTTGTGCAATTACTAATAAAAAATTAAGTGTAATTATAATTAATAATTTAATATTTATAAAATATAAATATCTTAATTAAACAATAAATATAAAATATAATTTTTAATTTGATAATTACGAAATTTTATATACACAAACATCATTTCATATTTATGAAATAAAAATATTTTATCTAAATAATAAAAAAGAAATATAAATCTATATGGAATGAAAAAAATTGAATATCATTTACTATTTATCAATTTTAGTATATAAACTTATTAATTAATCTTTATAAAAACATGAATTACATCACATAGAAAAGTACAATCATAGTTTAAAATTTATAAAATTTGATTTATATAATCATGATTTAATATTTTATAAAATATAAAATTTTAATTTAAATATTAAAAATATTAATTTATATATAAAAATAATTTAATATAAAACACATTAAAATATTAAGCATAATTTACAAAAATTTTGAATTGATTTATAAATATTTATTAATAAGAATCAATAATAAAATTTACTAATGAAATTAAATACCAATTTATATTAAATGAAAAATATAATAATGTAAGTTATATTTTAAAAATAATAATAATATTATTATTAACCTATATAAAATGGAAAAGTGTAATTATAATTTAAAATTTGATTTATGTAATTATAATTTGATATTTTATAAAATATAAATATTGTAGAAAACTTTAGAAAAAAATTATATATAAAAATAAATTTTAAGATAATGATTACAACTTGTAAGATGTTTGAATTGCCTTATAAATATGCATTAATAAGATTTAATAATAATTTTTTTATTTAAAAACATAATAATATTTATTTATTTTTAATAATATATAAATTTATATTCTATGATAATAAGAGAAGTATATAATGGTCTGCTTTTTAAAAAAAAAATAGAATCCACATTATTTTATAATTTTTAATTTATAAAATTATATGTATATATACAATATTATTATATAATAGCATCAAAAATTATGAGCAAAAAGAAGACATCTACAATTTCCATAACATCACAACTATTTACTTTGAAATGTGTAATGTTGAAATGGTAATTTATGATTATCGGTAATGATGATGATGATGATGATGATGATGATGATGATGATGATGATGATGATGATGATGGTGGTGGTGGTGGTGGTGGTGGTGGCCATGCTGTGGATTTAGTACTTATTGAAGGGTGGGGGAATGTTTATAGCAAAGATCAAACTATAAAACTAGTAATTGCATTGGTCCAATTTTTTGGATAGGGCAAGGAACACGCACAAATAAAGATGTTTTATTATAAATTCTGGATAAATAAATTTCATGAGTCACTCTATTTCAATAAAGTTACAGGGAAAGTCTAAATGACATTAATAAAATTTTGCAGTCTGCCATTGCAAAAGAGCTAATGGGTTATCTACTTGGATATACTTGTGTTCAAGATAATTTGGAGTGATTCCACTTCCTAGAAGCAGCCAACTCATCAATGCCAACTTTACTGATGGTTTTGTTCAAACTCCTAAAATTCATTCAATAAATAATGGAATTAACTCTCCTTTGAAACAATTCAAAGGAAAGATGCCTCCTTGAACTAATGGACATTGCAATAGAGTTGCAATTGACTCCTTCAATCATGTACTCCTTCATGAACTAGACATTAACTTTGAATCTATGAACTATAATTTTTAAATATAATACATAATGGTTTCTAATTGGAAATTGTTCTCATGGATATGGGAAAAATTACTAAACTACATTAAGTTTCTCATAATGTAATTTCTAACACATTAAATTTGAGTTTTTTTCATTCAGGATTGTTTACATTGAGTTGGAAATGACTTATTATGTGAATTCAAGTTGTTTGTATGAATTCATGGGAGAATGGATTCTAGGCTTTGTCCACATCTATAGGGTTGACATATTGGAAGAACATATATATGCGAGATTGAGGCACAGGGAGCAATAATTGTTGGTGCAAGGCTTTCTAGAATGGTGGTTGTTACATGTCTTATAGAGGCCATAATGATTTAGTGGCACCAAAATTGGTTGCCCAAATTTACAGTATTAAAAGTATTGTATTTTTGGTCTACTTGGAGGATGGATGCCACAACCACCAGTTGAGATGAGGGCTTATCCATTGCTTCCAAATCTTTCAAACAGAAGCTATAGGAAATTCATCTTTTCAAAGGGGCAAGAGGCCTGAAAAGTGGATAATGTGTCAACATTAGTGGTAGTGATGATTTTGAGGAAGCTACAAAAGTAAAAACCAAGAAAGAAATAACTATATTCCCTTCACAAAAGAGAAAATCAAACCATGTAATAAAATTTGTGCCAGTAGAAATGGTTCATGAATGGAACCGGTGCTCCATTTCCAATCCTTCCATTATGGACTTGCACTTTGTAATTGCAAAGTGAAAAAACTATTTTTAGGGATCATCGTACAAAGCTTTTTAAAAGTTGATTTGTTTTTTGGCATCAACTCTTGAACCCTGGTCCAATTTTTGATCCTTTTGTAGATTTCCACACCTAGTCCATTCTATGGAACACACCTTTCTTCCAAAAAATTTAAAAATGGAAAAGAAAACATGCCAAAAAAATCATTTTTCTTAGAATACATGTGTTTTAAAAAAATGAAAACTTGTACAAATAATCTTAGAATTCTAATAATTATTTTATTAATACCTTCAGATTATTATCTTTAAGGTAGAGGTTCAGCTTGACAAGGCTTTAGGGCTTTTGAAAAAATCCCTCTAAATAGATGTCATCGCATGGAATGCTAGGGGAGCAGGGCCTACAATCCAAAATATGAAAAAAAAAATCCCACAAAGTGATTCATTTTACAACTTCTTGCTATGGTAATAGGGTTTGAGTCAGAGGTAAAAATAAGGATTTCAATGCATGTTAACCATACACAAGATGTCTATTGCATATATAACATGTTGATTCCACCTGCAACCATATGCAACTCACTTACCCATGGCAGTTTTGATAAATCTTAGTAATGTTTGTGCTATTTATAAAAGGCTCTAGGGAAAAATGACAGAACTCACATAATTTCAATGGCCGTAGGACATATATATTATTGTCTTTTAAGGAACAATTAACCATAAAATATTGTTATTTTTTAATAAACCATTGAAAATGTATTGGGTTTTTTATCTACTATAATTTTTTATGGAATACGAATAGCAGGAAACACAATTTATTTGTTAGAGGCAAAACATACAATACCTCTAATAGGAACTAATTATTAATCTGAATGCTTATATGGTGAGGCGAAGCCCCTAAATTTGTCTCACAAAGAGACAAAACAACATATTCCAATGTAAATAGCCTAGTTTTGAACAGTGTTGGTTTGGGGTGAAAGTGTTTTAAAGAGATTATTGGTGTTATGTATGATCATATTTTCTACAACAGTGGATGGTGGGGTGCATTGGAGGATGTTTTTTGCTCTATTGAAAGAGGATCCTCTTGATCTAAAATATCACACAGGCCCCTGCATAGCATGCTATTATGGAAAATTTAATGTAGTCATTGGGCCCAATGAAAAATAGCAAGTCAAGTTCTCCCTCTGTGTCCACCTTTTGGAAAATAATAGAGGGATACAAAGGCTTTTCCCACTTTAACACCAATGCCAAACTAGCACTATCCTTAGGGAAACAAAAATTGGATGAAGGAAATTCCATGAATAGGTCCTTGAAAAGAAGTGACCTTGCTACGTTGGTGAAAAGTGGTATCAAATCTAGAGCTTTACTGACAAGCAATGGCACTGACAAATGCAATGTTGGAGTATAGTTATATTTGGTGTTGACATCAGAGGATGTTATGGTAGATAACTTCTATAGGATTTCATGTGGATTCCATGCTAGTGCTAGTGCAAAGCACATCCCATATGTGTACGTGTGGGTGGGCAACTCAGGAAGTTAGTGCCCAGCACAATGCACATACCCATTTCATCAACATGTGTATGGTCCCCAGACCCCTCCTCTATTGCCACCCAATGGTGGTGTGGGCATTGATGGGATGGTCATCAACATTACGGTGAGTGTTGTGGGAGCAGTCACCAACCTGTTCAACATAGGGTACTTCTAAGGAGATGTGGATGATCCATTAGAGGTGGTGTTAGTGTAACTTACCATGTATGAAAAGGGAGCTTATCCGAGCTTCCTTGGCCAAGTCTTCCCTGACCAAGTCTTGATGCACCAAAAAAACTATTGACATTGTGGATTGCACCCTTTGAAAGGATACTCAGCTACCTTCATCCACATGGCACAATGGAGACATTCCTCTTGCTGTGGGTGGCAAATTTGAGGAATGAATCTCTAGATTAGGGGCTAGCTCCCTTTGATGCACCTTGAGGCCCTGAATTTTTATTGCTAATAATGGGGGGGTGAAAAGAGATAGAGATACTATAAAACAAAACCTAATTAAAGAGGTGATGCACCAAACTGATTTGTCTACTCAGCTTTCACCTATGCTTTGCACCAAAAGGAGTGAACAGACACTTCATTTGACTAAGAAACTAACTACATCAACGCTTCAACAAGGGGTTTTATAGAGGTATAAGGAGGAAGAAACTACTAGAGGTGTTTTAAAGACACACTATTGGGTAGTTTCTCACTTGTGCCTATATTTTAATCTGGACACTTTTTGTTGACCTGCATAAAAGAATTTTCAATACACTAGATATGTTGGTATAGACTTATGAAAGCATTAGAAGAAATGACTAAACATAAGACAAGACCACAATCATATGCAAAATTTCAAGCTCAAATGGAGGTAAAACACTTCTTTTGATTAAAGGTAAATTTCTTTAGGGCTTTGCCATACAATGTTGAGAGATCTTTTCTCAAAATGAGAAGTTACAATATATAAATAACTTGGAAAAAAGGGTCATTGACTAGTCGAGGGAAAGAGGCCCATGTTGTATTAAAGATTCCTACAGTGAAGAATTATCCCATGTTGTGTTCATCTCTCCTTAAATGCATCTATGAAAGCCATGTTTTAGGTGCTTCAGATGTTGGCTTTGATGTCCAAGCCTATAAGAGCATGGGTCGCTTTTCTTAGCAACTAACAAGGCCATCCCTCCTCATGTTCTGGGCCATGCTCTCTTGAATGCTCATGCAACTAGATACTCACTAATGTCAAAATGAGGAAAATCAAGATGTTCCCTTCAATGTTTACAACCAACACTTTTAATGGTTCTTTAGTGGAGACTATTCCACCTAAAAGTATTTACTTCTCCCACTGACAACTCCTATTCCACCTACCTTGGTTTGGTTCATCCCTATGCTTGACTTGCTACACCACCTAGAGAATTTTGAGAATTTATCTTATATGCACGTGGCCATGTTCTGGGTTACCTACTTTGCTTTTTTATTTTCTTGTTATTTCTTATCTTTTTCCTAGCAATTCAGTTTCTCAGGGCTTACAAAATTTCTCTCGAGCTCCTTCTTTGGTAGGTCGCTAAGTCTTTTTTCAAGCTCTCAGGATTTTGAATTCCTTCAAAGAAAATGTCTGAAGGAATTCTTCCTTTGGGCTTTCCACTTTTAAAAAACTCTCCTTTGACGAGCCTTTAAGCCTCAGCTCATGAGTTCCTTTAGACAAAATGTCTGAAAGAATTATTCTTTGACTTCTTTCCAATTGCTAGCCCATCACCTTAAATTTGACATTCATGGGCCTATCACCCCATTTAAATTCCAATGGCTATTTCACCACCCTAAATTTGACATATACAAGCCTATCACCCCTTTGGCAATTTCTTCAATTTTTTTGCAAATGGATTTTTTTGAAGGGAAAGTGACACTTCAGAAAAAATGAAAAGGTCCTCTTTTCAAGACCAAGTGCCCTCCGCAAGGACACCTACCCTTTGGAATTCCTTGACTTATCAAATTTCTTTGGAAAAAATGTTTGAAGGAATTCCTTCGAACATTTTGTTTGAAATAATTCACTCTTTAGGTGTTTCTCTTTGGATTTCCTTCAGACAAAATGTCTGAAGGAATCCTCTCTCTGGTCTGTCAACTTTCTCGAAGGGCAAGTCCTTTTCGGGCTTTCTATCTTGACTTTTTGCTTCAACCATCTACCCTTTATAAGGACACCTTGAGCCTAAAGTTTACCTTCAGGCTTTTTGAAAAGGTTCATTTTGTTGATTCCCTGCCTCTCGTAAGGGCTTCTTGGCCTCTAAGTCACCTTTCAAAAGAATTACAAAGGTCATGTTTGGCACCTAAGTTCCCTCCACAAGGGTACCTACCCTTCTTACTTTTTGTAAACAACCCTTGGCCCTTTGAACTTGGTCTATTTTGCCGATAAAAAGTCCTCTAGAGTAGTCTACTTGCCCTGGTCTACATCTGAGATCAAACTGAGTTTCAAGTCGACTCATGCTTGCCAGACCTAAATCACTTGGCAACCAGAAGAAGGAAACACTTGGTTTTTTCATGGAAAAAAGGCCTATCAAAGAAAGGCCCATAAGGTAGCTACAGGATGAACTTGTCATAACCTAGGCTAAAAGACCCTGCATGGAAAAGGAAAGAGGGGTGCCCAATTTTGGCCTATAGGACCAAAATTAGTCAACACATTTGGTGATTCACAGGGGAATCATGTCTACTATGCTTGAGAATACTAGTGGCTTACAAGTTCATTGGGCATGGAGTCACGATCTAGCTTGAAAGGCTAGCAATAATCTTGAAAAAACCTAAGAACTAAAAATATTTTACCCCAAATGGTAAAGAAAACATACACAAGGCTAAAAAACTATAGACATGCATAAAAGCACTTAGGAAAAAATGAGGAAAAGATAGGGAAACTATATACATAACAAGAGAAAGTTAGTGAGAATGTTTAAGATATATCCCATTGACTGGGATATGTAGATCTTCACCATCCAACTTGGAGAGTTGGAATGCATTATGTTGCTTGCATTGGGTGATGACATATGGGCCACTCCACAAGAAGTCAAACTTCATGTACCTTCTAGGTTTGGCTTGGTCCTCATCCCACTTCAAGATAATGTCACCTTTTGAGAAACTTTTTGATGAATATCTCTTATCAAAATACTTCTTTTTTTATTGTTGGCGACTAGTCATTGCATCCATGGCTTGGTCTCTTGCCTCTTGACTTCCAAGTTGTGGCTCTCTACCAATTGTAGCTAATGGGCAAGATCCAAGGCTAGTAACTCAAATGAAATAGGAAGTCTAGCTTCCCTTCCATACATAAGCATGTATGGTGAATTTCCAATCGCCCTTTTTGGAGTGATCATGTCTACCCACAAAGCTATCTTCAACTTGGCATGCCAAGTCCTTTGATTTTCCTCCATTATCCTTTTAATGATCCTAATCAGGTTCTTATTTATGGACTCAGCCAACCCATTCCCTTGTGGGTAGTAGTTGGAGGAAGTGTTGAGATAGATGCCATATCTCAATGCCCACTCACTTGTCTTTGTTCCCAAGAAAGCCAATGCATTGTCCAAAATGATTGTGGTTGGGACCCCAAATCTCATCACTATGCCTTCATAGAAGTCTAGGACTGCACTCTCATTGGCTTCCTTCAAAGTGATGACTTCTACTCATCTTGTTAAATAATTTTTAGTAGTTATGACCCACTTATGGCTAGCACTAGAAGGAGGGTTGATCATCCCTATGAAGTCCAACCCCCATTGCATGAATGGTTGTTCCACCTGGATAGGATGAAGAGGCATGGCAACCAACCATTGCTTCCCATCAAAGAGAGCACATTTTTTACATATCCTCACCCAAGTATGAGTGTTGAACAAAGTGGGACAAAAGTAGATAGCCCTCATAATCCTTGTAGCTGTGGCCTTGGGAGTAAAGTGACCACTAGCTGGTCCATCATGAAACTCAAACAGTACCCTGTTGACTTGATCTAGAATCAATGCATCTCAAGATTACCCCTAAAAATTCCTTTCTAAATATCACTCCATCAACTAGGACATAAGGAAAAGATTGGAGCCTGAAATACCTCATCTTAGTTCTATTAAGACCTTACAAACACTCACCAGTTTGAAGGAAATGAACAATGTTTTGTGCCTATCTCTTCATGATTATAGGTACTTCTGCTATAGCTTCATCATAGAGTACCATAATGTCTTCCTTTGGCTCTTTGATTTCTATAGTTAGGTATTCACATAGCCCTCTTCACCTTATGAGCTTGATGGTCTTGATCTCCACATTGTACTCCAGTAATTTGGTGATCCACCCTACCCTTTTCTCATTCAAGTCTCGGCTCAGCAAGAAGTCCTTTACACTAGGATGTGGCACCATGATGTGAATCTTTCTATTAGACAACATATGTATGAATTTCTTCAAGCTTCATATGACTTCAAGTGCTTGCTTCTCAACATATGTGTACCTAATCTCGTAGCCTTCTAAACCCTGGGTAAAAATTGTGAGAGGTTGTTCTAAATTCTCACCATTTGCTTGAGTGAGCATAACAAAGATTACCTCTTCATTCCCAAAGGTGTAGAGATTGAAGTCCTTGGAGAAGTCCAGACTAGTTAGGGTGGGAGCCTGGGTGATAGCTTGCTTGATGCCTTCGAATCTTTCTCTCCTCCTTGTTGTCCGTGTGAATGTCTCATCCTTCCTCAACATGTAATTTAGTGGTTTGACTAGTTCAACAAAATTAGGTATGAATCTCCTAATAAATTTTATTTTTCCAAAGAAGCTTTGTAGGCCCTTTTTGTGTTTAGGTAAGGACAATGCTAAGATGGTGTGCGCTCTTTCCAGATCAATGGTCAAGCCATTTTTTGAAATGACATGGCCCAAGACTTTGCCTTCGTGGACAACAAACACACATTTCTTAGGGTTGAGAGAGATGCCAAACTCCCTACACCTCTTGAAGATTTGCCTCAAGTGTTTCAAATGTTGACTTGCCTCCTTAGAGAAGACTGTCACATCATCAAGATAAACTAGCACAATGTCATTTATCAAACCTTAGAAAGCCATATCCATAGCTCATTGGAAGGTAGCTCCAGCATTTGATAGTCCAAATGTCATCTTCTTGTAGGAAAAATTTCCCCACTTGGTGGTGAAGGTTGTCTTGTATTGGTCACAATCTTGCATCAAAATTTTATTATACTTGGAGTAGCCATCTAGGAGGGAGAATATTTCACTGCCTATCACCATCTAGAGAATCTATTCCATACTTGGGAGGGGATAGTGATCTCTTAATGAGACTCTATTCAGGTCTCTAAAATCTACACACAATTTGATCTCCCCATTCTTCTTCCCAATGGGGACCAAATTGGCCAACCAAGAAGAGTGTTTGATAGGAAAGATGATCTTAGACTCAATTAGCTTGGTGAGTTCCTTCCTTATGAGAGGCTCAATCTTTGGATTGATTGGCCTTTATTTATTTTTGATGGGTTTGGCACCTTCTTCCAACTCAATGGTGGTTTGGGCCAACCTTGGTTCAAACCCCTTCAAATATCCATACTCCCAAGAAAAGACATCGACAAACTCTTGGCATAACATAATGAAAGCATGCATTTCTTCATTGGTACATACATTCCCAAGTGTAAGCAACTTATCCTTGAATATCTCTACCCTTTCATAATTATTTTTCTTGTTTGACATGCTTGTTTTTTCACTCTTGAGTTTTTCATCCTCATTGAAGATGCTCTCAAGAGTGACCAAACCTTTAGGAAGTTTGTTGGTCTTTAACTAAATAATCTACCCATCATACTGTTGTTGTAGCTTGGATTGATTCCTAGAAGTGAAATCAACTTCATCCTGTAAGAAAAGTGTTATTTTATGGTCACTATCAAACACCTACCAATTGGTGACATTATCTAGTATAGAGGGCCTCACTATCACTTTTTAATGGTGTTGATTGTTGTCTTATCTCACCCCCTTAGGAATATCAAATTGAGCACCAACTATTGATAGTCTATCTGCATGCTTGATCTCCTCTCTTGGGATGGGAGTGATGTTGAAAGCATTGAAGCTCTCCATTAGGTCCCACATCCTATGCTTGTAAGACTTGAGTAGGGAGTTCTTGGTCAAGTTTTGACCCCTCACCTGGTTCACAATCAACTCACTGTCTCCAAACACTTGAAATTCTTTGATTCCTCTTTTCCTTACCCACTCTAGACCATGAATAAAAGATTCATAATCCACTATGTTTCAAGTGCAAGAGAATTGGAACTTGAAATCTGAGAAGTATTTCTCCTTTGAAGGTAAAACTAGTATTGCTCCACCACCAACTCCCAACTTGCTTATAGATCTATCAAAGAAAAGCTGCCACAAACCACAATTCTCTTGGTTTGCCTTCATCAAATTTGGCATGAAAGCATCTTCCTCATGCATGCAGTAAAATCCAAGGCTTTCCTCTTTGATGAACTTGTAAGGATCATGCTCAAACTTGTCATTCCCCCATTCATCTAAGAGCAGGTCAATAACTCCTACAAGGGAAGATGATGGAGATTGGTCTACTTAGATTTCCTCTTCATCAATGATGGCATAGCTGACATTCATTGCTTTGGGCGAGTATGGCTCTAGGTGATCTTTGTGGATGGGCTCTAACTCAATCTTCACTTTGGTTTCATACTTTGTCCTAAAAACCATGTAAGACCAATTTGTTTCCAAGTACCCACCTAGCTTGGATGTGAAATCCCTAGATAAACAAAGATCGAAGTAAAGAGGACCATCTATGACTACCACATCATGGGGAATTGAGAAGGTTAGATAGGCATGGAGAGTTAGATTCAGGCCTCTTACCACTCCCAAGGTCATGGCTGGTGATCCATCCAATTGCAAAACTCCTTTGGTCATTTGCTCATATTTGAGTCCTAGCTTATCAGCTATGCATTTGGGCATAACTGAGGTGCTTGCTCCACTATCAATAATGCAATTATGGACCTAGAAATCACCAATAATCAAGGTTATGTAAAATGGGTAACCTTTTCATCCTTCTTTGCTTGACCTCCCATGGGAGGAGACCCATTCACTATCAACACATTATCATCCTTTGTTGGGACAGCTCACTCACTTAGCCTGTGCAATTCCTTTTGGAGTATATCCTTTTGACCTGACATTGTTAAGGAATCTCATAATGAGATGTTCATGTGTAGCTTATTCATTTGGTCCACTACATTGATGGAAGGATTGCCCCCTTTGGAGGTCTCCTTGGGGACGTTTGTAACTTATGGTGTAACCCAAGGAGTTGAAGCTGCAATTCGCAGTTTATAATTTGGAAACTTTTGATTTACTTGTGATGAAAGAGATGGTGTAGATGCTTGATTAGTTTCTTGAGCTTCATCTATATCTCTCTTCTTGGACCTAGTGTTGGTTGCAACACAATCATCCTGATTATTTGTGCTCCCCACATAGTTGACTACATATAATTCCCCTTCCAGGTGGTTCATAAGAGTGGAATCAAATTGAGCATGTCTTCTATCTATCCCAGGTTGGGTTGACACCTCAAAACCTAAGAATTGGGCTGTTTGATCACCTTGTGTGTTCATACTTTGATTTGGTAGCTCATTGGCATAAGCAACCTGCTCTTGACCATGCCCCAAGGGTGGATAGTTAGGTTGTTCCTATAGAAAATTATTTTGAGTGGGAACAAGATCCTTGGAAGATGAAGGGGCATTCAGGTTGTAGCTCTAATAAGGCTTGACTTGCGTAATATGACCCTACCCTTGATTATAATTCTAGAAGGGAGGCCTATTTTTCTGCTCGAACTACTGGGAGACTTGATTTGGCTTATAACTCTGATCTTGTTACCTCTTGAGGGCAACTAGTTCATTGGTAACACTTTGAAGTAGGCTCTTAACTTCATGGAGATCATTTTCAGGGGTAGCAATCGACCTCTCTACAATAGGTAAAGAAGCTAGAGTGGGTGCAACAGGCTAAACTGAGGGATGTAAATCAAGAAAGAGTGGCATATGAGGTCTAGGAGCTATCTTTCTTGATTGAACCAAACAATTTTCAATAGATATGGTTATCTCATAAGCAACATGTAGAACATGTCCACCCATAGATTGTATCATGACAACAATGTCACTATTCAAGGCCTTCAAGTAGTAAAAGGTAGGCATAACTTGGGGTTGGCTTCACTAGAATTGGGATTCTATCCCAAGTCTTTTGGAACCTTAGTGTTAAAATCTTACATAAATTCATGTGGGGCTCTCTTCATAGTGGTCAATTGCTCATCTAGAGATAAATGGTCACTTTTCTCTCCAAACCTATTTATCAAGAGGGTCCCTAATTCATTCCATGAGCCAACTAAATTCATAGGCAAGTTCTCATACTAGTCCAAAACTTTCCCTTTAAAGGACAAGGCCAGCAACCTGATGGCTACATTTTCCTCAATGATATTATGGATGTTGCAGAGGTTGGCTATGTTTCTGATATGCTCAATAGAAATTATTGGGCCCTCTCCACTAAAGGGAGGAACACTGTTGAGATTTATCCCTAAAATTGGGTCATACTGTAGAAGGTTTAAAGGACTCTGACCATTTAAGGCCACAAAGGGAGAGCCATGGCTATGAAAGGATTCAATCAGGGTCTCCTTATGTAGGTGTATTTTATGGTAGGTATGGGAAAATGGCTTTTTGTGTAAGGATGAGTAGTTGAAAACCTTAGCATCTTTGCTGAGTTTAGAGGCAGCTCAACAAATTCGAAAGGGACACCCTTAGAAGAAGATCTTGTGGTGATCTTAGGCATGGGATGTTAGGCTGGTCACTAACCATAGACTGAGTTCTTAAAATGGAGTTTCCATATGATGGATTATAGATCTTTCTTTTGGATTTTTTATAGTAACAGGACCATCACCAGTCCTGAAACTCACAGGACACAAATTGGTCCCACTGGGCGTGCCAAAAACTATTGACATTGTAGATTTCACCCTCTGAAAGGATACTCAGCTCCCTTCATCCACGTGGCATAATGGAGACATTCTTCTTGCTGTGGGTGGAAAATTTGAGGAATGAATCTCTAGATTAGGGGCTAGCTCCCCTTAATGCACCTTGAGGCCTTGAATTTCTACTACTAATAATGGGGGGGTGAAAAGAGAGAGATACTATAAAAAAAAACCTAACTAAAGTGATGATGCACTAAACTGATTTGTCTACTTAGCTTTCACCTATGCTTTGCACCAAAAGGAGTGAACAGACACTTCATTTGAATGAGAAACTAACTACATCAATGCTTCAACAAGGGGTTTTATGGAGGTATAAGGAGGAAGAACTTACCAGAGGTGTTTTAAAGACACACTATTGGGTAGTTGCTCACCTGCGCCTATACTTCAATCTAGACACTTCTTGTTGACCTGTAGAAAAGAATTTTCAATACACTAGATATGTTGGTATAGACTTATGAAAGCATTAGAAGAAATGACTGAACATAAGACAAGACCGCAGGCATATGCAAAAGTGCAAGCTCAAATGGAGGTAAAAAATTTATTTTGATTAAAGGTAAATTTATTCAGGGCTTCACCATACAATGCTAAGAGATCTTTTCTCAAAATGAGAAGTTAAAATATATAAAGAACTTGGAAAAAAGGGTCATTGACTAGTCAAGGGAAAGAGGCCCATGATGTATTAAACATTCCTGTAGCAAAGAATTAGCCCATGATTTTGTCATCTCTCCTTAAATGCATCTTTGAAATCCATGTTATAGGTTCTTCAAATCTTAACTTTGTTGTCTAGGCTTGCAAGAGCATGGGTTGCTTCTCTTATCAACTGACAAGGCCATCCCTCCTCATATTCTAGTCCATGCTGTCTTGAATGCTCATGCAACTGGCTACTCATTAATGTCAAAATGAGGAAACTCATGCCACTCCCTTCAATGTTTGAAACTAATTCTTTTAATGGTTTTTTGGTGGAGATTATTCCACTTGAAAGCATTTACTTCTCCTATTGACGACCCCTATGCCAACTGGCCTGGTCTGGTTCATCCCTGCACTTGACTTGCTACACCACCTGGAGCATTTCGAGCATTTATCTTATATGTGTGTGGCCATGTTCTGGGTTACCCACTTTGATTTTCTCTTTTATTTTTATTTCTTGTCTTTTTACTGGCAATTTAGGCTCTCGAGGCTTATAGAATTTCTCTCGAGCTCCTTCTTTGGTAGGTTGTTGAGTCTTCTTTCAGGCTCTCAGGCTTTCAAATTCCTTTGGAAAAAATGTCCTAAGGAATTCCTTCAGACATTTTGTCTAAATGAATTCTTCCTTTGGGCTTTCCACTTTTAAAAAACCCTCCTTTGATAAGCCTTTAGGCCTCCGCTCATGAGTTCCTTAAGACAAAATGTCCAAAGGAATTCTTTCAAACATTTTGTCTGAAAGAATTGCTCTTTGAATTCTTTCCAACGGCTAGCCCATCACCTTAAATTTGATGTCTATGGGCCTGTCACCTCATTTAAATTCCAATAGCTATTTCACCACCCTGAATTTGACAGCCACAGGCCCGTCACCCCTTTGGCAATTCCTTCAACTTTTTTGCAAATGGACTTTTTTGAAGGGAAAGTGACCCTTCAAAAAAATGAAAAGGTCCTCTTTTCAAGAATAAGTGCCCTCTGCAAGGGAACCTACCCTTTATAATTTTACCTTCTG
Source organism: Torreya grandis (assembly GCA_037957365.1). Classification (NCBI taxonomy): domain Eukaryota; kingdom Viridiplantae; phylum Streptophyta; class Pinopsida; order Cupressales; family Taxaceae; genus Torreya; species Torreya grandis. The sequence continues at coordinate 2,208,134 of JARHVA010001274.1, read as the reverse complement.
AGTTTCTTTAGACTTCCTTCACTTATCAAATTTCTTCGGACAAAATTCTTGAAGGAATTCCCTCAAACATTTTGTCTAAAAGAATTCGCTCTTTAGGTGTTTCTCTTTGGATTTCCTTCAGGAAAAATGTTTGAAGGAATTCTCTCTTTGTCCTGTCAAATTTCCTGAAGGGGAAGTCCTTTTCAAGCTTTCTATCTTGACTCTTTGCTTTGACCAGTTGCCCTCCACAAGGACACCTTAAGCCCGAAGTTGCCCTTTGAGCTTTTTGAAAAGGTCCATTTTGTTGATTCCCTACCTCTCGAAAGGGCTTCTTGGCCTCTAAGTCACCTTTCAAAAGAATTTCAAAGGTCTTGTTTGGCACCTAAGTACCCTTCTCAAGGGAACCTACCCTTTGGAATTTTTGTAAATGACCCCTAGCCCTTTGAACTTGGTCTGTTTTGCTGATAAGCCCTCTAGAGTAACCTACTTGCCCTGGTTTGCATACAAGATCAAAATGAGTTTCAAGTCGACTCATGCTTGCCATACCTAAAGCACTTGGAAATTAGAAGAAGGAAACACTTAGTTTTTTCATGGAAAAAAACCCTATCAAAGAAAGGCCCACAAGGCAGCTACGAGATGAACTTGTCAGAACCTGGGCTAAAAGATCCTGCTTAGAAAAGGAAAGAGGGGTGCCCAATTTTGCCCTACAGGACCGAACTTGGTCAATAGAAACAAACCAATATCATGTTTTGATCCATGATGTTTTAGTTTCAACTATCTTAAACTTTTTATAATTAATGGTAAGATATGATTGGGAAAAAAAATTCCTCCCATTCCTCTAGCTTTCTTTGCCCCTTAGAAGCAACTACTAGTTTGTAGTACCTTGGGTAGGTACTAATTATTTGTAGTACCTTCGAAAAGTAGTAATAATTTAAAAAAATGCAATTAATAGTTGTCAAAAAAAATTACTAGTAATTACACCCTTAAATCTTTACAGGGTTGCAACCATAATCTTTTAAGAGAATATGTATATTTTCTTTGATATATTCAGTTATAACTTTATCCCAATCATTTATATATGTGTGGAGTTTGGCATCATATGTGTCACTCTTTATTTTATTTTATTATGTGATTATTTAGTCATATTTTATAATTAAAAATAAATATATCAATTCAATATTTGATATGAAACAATTTTTTTTATTTTAAATAAGGGGTAAAAACTTTATTGAAAATCAAAGAGGAGAAATTCAAAGAAAGTAGGGGACAAAAATCCCCAAGAAACAACAAAATAAAAAGAGCTAAACAAGACCGAAGTTAACCATCACCATAACCCTCCCTATCCTCATCCAGAATTCTCTCCAAATCAAGGTGAAGCACTGAAGGGACCAACTCCCATTCCTCAGTTCTCCCTCCATCTAAATGTTCAAATGCCCATTTCACCAAGAAATATATAGCCCTATTCCATTCATACAGAATATGAACAAAGGTAACCATATCCATTAATAAACTAACCTACACAATCAAAGCCAAATGCCAACTGACATCTAACACTTTCTGCTTAATGAGCAAATTGATCAAAACTTGGGAATTAGATTCATAAATAATCCATCTCCAGCCCAAAGCATGATCTTTCTCAAAATCATAAATAATATCATGCCCTTCCATCATGTTGATGGTCTGCATCCCCTCAAGGACTACAAAGAAGAAAATCACTGAGCCTTTAGAATCCCTACCTATCCCTCCAATACTAGTGGGCCCTGGATCGCCCCTGGAGGAACCATCAGTATTAATCTTAAGAATTCCATTGGGAGGACACTGCCACTGATCACTCCTATGAATTCTCTCATTAGCCTTCTGACCTCTCCTGCCACAAGCTAAAGTCACTGACAGCCCCTGGAATCCCAATCTCACCACCACCTCTGCATCCTGATTAATTAACGGAAAACTCACCTCACTCTTAGCCTTCACCGTCTCTCAAATCATTCCCAAGATTTTATACCAGACTTGTTGCACCATCTTCTTCTCGCCCTAAAAAATCTGTCGATTCCTCTCAAGCCAAAGTTGCCATAACATGAAGATAGGCCCCCCAAACCACACCTCCTACAAGAAATAATCCATAGAAGGGGATTTACCCACTCTATTCCAAAAATCAATCAAAGAGGAAGCATGAACATAGGGACTCTACCAGACATCCCACCAAAAATTCCAAATCTGAGTAGCAAAAAGACAATGAAAAAATAAGTGAGCTGAGTCTTCCTCAGCCGCCCCACACATAACACAAATAGAAAGGCTCTGGAAGCCTCTCTTCTGGATATTGTCCCAGGTCAAACACCTATTCCATGCCAGCATCCAAACAAAGCAATTTCACTTTGGCTAGGAGAACATGTTCTAGACCTTCCTCCACCACTGAACCTCCCCCCTATTCATTCTATGAGATAGTAAAACATGATATCCTGAGGCAATAGTATAGATTCCCTTAGGATTGGAAGACCAAGCAAGCACATCATCCTCCTAGAGGGAACTACACTGCTAACTAGAAAGTATACCGAGCAACTCGGCACGTTCCTCATGCGAACCCACAACCGACCAAGCCTCAGGAGACTTCCAACGTGCCACCTCCAGTTGCCCGTAGGAAGTATAGGATTTAAAGTCATTCACCTGAGACCAGCCTACCTCAATAAATATCTGGAAAAGATTCAACAAATTAAGAGATTGAGAGATAATGGGAGGATAACTATCCCACGAATCGGTCTAGAAAAGAGCCTTGAACCCCTACTTATAAATCCAGAATAAGCCTTCCTTAATAAGAGCAGCCCCTTTTTTTAGAGTAACCCAAATCACTGAGCCTTTCCCCATAAGGGGGTAGTGAGGAATATCACACTGAGGGGTGCCCAAAAAGTACTTCTGAGAAAGAATCATGGCCCAAGCCTTATCTTGTTCAGTGCACCAATGCCAATACAGCTTCACAGCCAGAGCAACTCCATTCAAGTCTGACTAACATAAACCAAGGCCCCCATATTATTTGGGGATATAAACTACCTCCCATCTAACCAAACTCCATTTGGAAGATGCCAGACTACCAACCCATAAAAATTGTCTAGCAACCAAATCAAACTCCTTAACAATTCCCATCGGGGCAACCTGGAGCATACATCTATAAATGGGCAAAGCCTGCACCACCGACTTAATTAACTGAACATGTCTAAAAAAATATAACCACCTATGAGTCCAGTGATTAACTTTCACCCAAAATTTATCCAAAATATTATGCCACGACTCCCTGGGTAAATGACCAACCGAGATAGGAATACCTAGATAGACCAAAGGGAGAGTCCCAATCTAAAAATGCAAAGTCTAAGCAATCCTCTATTGGATGGGGCCCAGAGTATTGAAGAATAAGATGGAAGACTTGTCTTCATTGATCAATTGACCTAAAGTAATTAAGTAAACATCCAACACCCTGTACAAATTAACAGCTTCTCTCATTGTAGCCATGCCCATCAGAGCAGTGTCATCCACAAACTGCAGGTGAGACTGCGCTGACAAATCACCACCCCATCACTAACCTTGAATAAGACCATCCTCCCAGTTTCTTCTAATAAACCTCCCTAAACCTTCAGCAAAAAGAAGAAACAAATATGAAGGCAAAGGACCTCCCTAACAAAGCCCCCTAGAGGCACCAAATAACTCTGTGTGTTCTCCATTAATAAGCACCGAGAAGGAAACTAAAGTAATACAGCTCATGACCCATTGAATCCATTCCACTCAAAAACCAAAAGCACTAAGAGTCTTCCGTAGGAAGGACCACCTGACCCTATCATAGGCCTTAGCCATATCCAACTTAATAAACATCACCTTATCTTTGGAGCTATCCATAGAGTGAATAGACTTAGTAGCAATAACAATACCATCCAAAATTTTCCTGCCCTCCACAAAACCACTCTGCTCCTTAGAAATTAGTGATTTTAGCCCTATTTTTAACCTATCAGTAATAATCTTAGAAATAATTTTATAAATAACATTGCAAAGAGAAATGGGGCAGAATTGACTTAGCATATCAACCCCTTCACACTTGGGTATGAGGGCAAGATAGGTCACATTTGAATCCCTAAGCATTTGCTTATTTCATTGAGATTCTTGGACAACTGCTAAAAGGTCTAGCTTGATAATGTCCCAGAATTCTTGGTAAAACTCAACCGGGAAGCCATCAAGACTAGGGGCTTTCCCTTTCTTCATCTGGACAACAGTCTCCTCAAGCTCCTCAAGAGTGATATCCTTCATAAAAAGCTCATTCATTTCTTGAGTCACCATAGGTGGAATACAAGAGATAACCTGGGCTTCTTCCGGTGACCCCCCATGTGAAACTTCCCTAAAAAGAGAGGATAAGTACTGCACCGCCTCACCTGACATTTCAGGTTAGGAAAGCCGCTCACCCCTATTATTGACCAGGACTGAGATAGAATTTCCATGCCTCCTGGATTTCATCGAATTGAAAAAAAAGGTAGTATTTTATCCCCTTCTTGAAGCCATTTTATCCAGGCCTTTTGATTCCAAAATAGTTCTTCCTGAAGCTCACACTCCTCCAGAGCTTTCAAATCCTAAGCTTTATCATGAAGTAATTCTTTAGTCACCCTATCCTCCCTTATCAATCTCATGATACCATCTAGCTTAGCCTAACCAACTGCTTTAACCTAAAAATTATTTCCAAAGCATTGATGATTCCACCACTTGAGCTTGTATTTCACGTACTACAATAATTTAGCAAAGGTATACATCATCGTATCATAAGTAGGGCTACCCCACCTCCACCATTTGGCCACACAATCGAACAGAGACTGGTCCCGCAACTACATGAGTTGAAATCTAAAGGAAGGAGAGTGAGACACATAAGTTGACACACTAGTAAGCTTGATAGGCTAGTGATCGGATCCTCTCCAGTCTAAGATTTTAGAACATGAAGACCACATACCACTAACCCAATAACCAAAAACCAAAAATTGATCCAATCTCTTGGCAATATAATTCTCCCCAACCCTGCGATTGTTCCAAGTAAACTGACCATTACTGGGCTTAATATCAACTAAATTCAAAGCGTCAATATGATTACGCATAGGTAGTACAGAGGGGTCCAGCCTTGCCGTACCACCTCCCTTTTCAGCCAACTCTAAAATAGCATTAAAATCTCTAGCCAAAATCCAAGGATGAAGAGGAGCCAAACTACGGACAAAACTGATATGGGCCCATGAGTGTTTACCACGCTAGTCAATAGGGGCATAGATATTAGAGAGGAGTAAGACTTCCCCTGTCTCAAAACTGGAAGCAATCATAGTCGTGGAAAACTTTGAAGACAACCACCAAAGAGGATAGATCTTCCATGGGTTCCAAAAGCAAGCTAAACCCCCTAAAGATCTGAGGGCCCTAATGCTTTGGAAATCCCCGTTCCTCCATAACTTAGGCACCAGATTGAACATAGACTTAGTTGTAAGCTTGGTCTCCTATAGAAAAAGAACATCAGGACTTTGATTTCTAACCAAATCGTGAACAGCTTTTTGTCTAGGGCTACTGTTTAAGCCTCTTACATTTCATGATAATATAATCATTTCAAGGGGCTCAAAAAATGAGAATCCAAAGTCTTTACTAACCCTGACTCCACCAAAGTCTCACCCATCAGTTTGATCTTTTCTAGATCCTTCTTTCTACCAGGTTTGACAGATTTCTCCACCCCACCCTTCTTAAGATCCCTTTGCATAAGGCCCAAATGAGGAGAAGATTTACTACTCCTAGCTGCCCCTAAGCCCCCAGGCCTCCCAGTGAGAGAAGAATCCTCACCAACTTTTGAGACTTCAACTAAAGGAGCTGACACCACTGATACCACCATCTACTAATCTGTATCCATGTGCCAAGCCTCAACACTCTGCAGTTCTATTAAATCACCAGAAACATTGGTCTCCTGGGTTGGACCCTCAGCCACTTGATCCAAAATCATCAACCTTGGGTTCACTTCCTGCTGATTGAGATCATCCAAAATCTCAAACCTATTAAATGAAACCTCTTCCTGTCTTTCCTTTAAGGTCCATTTTTGACCCATATTCCTGTTATGAGCCTTGACCTAAATAAAACCCTCTGCATTAGCCACCTCAACAGGGACTAAGGCCTTCCCCTTATCAGTGCTAGGGGGTTACGAGGAGGTTGAAAAGGTTGAGAGTCTAAGGGCTTTGATTTAGGACACCTTCACTGCAGATGATCGTAAACATGACAAATATGGCAACGAAAAGGAAGAGTCTCATAGTCCAACTACTGCACCCAAGAGAAAGATCCCGCACTCATTTCCATAGCATCAGGCAAGGGCTTGCTAAGATCAATTTCAACACAAATGTGGGCATAAGTCATAACCTTTTTTCCTAAGGTTGACATCGAAGAATTGACTGGCTTCCCTAGTAGTGATGCAAGCAACTGCAAAGTATCTTCTCGATAGCATTCCACCAAAAATTGGGGTAAACACACCCACACTAGAACATAGTTTGGCAACTCCTTTGAGGAGGTGAAGCCTACATGCCATGGCTTGATAACAACCCCACCTAGTTATGGAAATAAGGGCCACCGGCAAAGACTTTATTGCGGTCATCCAAACAGCGAAAAGTGACCATAAAATAGTTATTTGCTAGCAAGATGATGTCCATTTCACCTTCTGGTGCCCACATCATCTGGGCCCAAGATTCCAAAAACTGTAGCAAAGTCCTTAGCCCCAAAAATTTGCAATACAAGGAATGATTTGAATAATACTCAATGTCTTCAGCAATCATCTCAAGTGGAATGACAAGCTTGGGCCTCTCCTTGCAGCGCTCGAGACAATCGTTAACCTTAGGGATTCACGCACCATTAGGTGCATCCGCACCATGAAACCCTGATTTCAGTGAGAAGAGATTATTGTCAAAAGTCTTCATGCCTTGATCCAAAGACTTTGAGCCTATCGATGCCTGGAAGTCCAAATCGAAAGCCATCCCTAAAGCCTCACCCTTCGAATAGGCCATCCGTCTCTCATCCGCAGTCTCATGAAATAAAATAAATTGATTAATATTTTAAATTTTAATTTTTTTCTTATATAATTTTTATTTGTGTTTTTTTAGATTGTTTTAATTGGTTTTTGTATTTTATTATTTTTTTTAATGTATTTTATTTTTATTTATGTATTTATTGTTTTTTAAATATTACATGAAATGTATTATGATTTTTATTTGTGTTTTTTTAGATTTTTAAATTGGTTTTTATATTTTATTATTTTGTTTAATGCATTTTAATTTTATTTATGTATTTGTTGTTTTTTAAATATTACATGAAATGTATTATATTTTATATTTTTTTGTCGTGTCAAATATTAATTAAAAGTGAACACACTCGCGATATTATAATATTTAAATATCTCAAATGTTATCATAAGAATATTTATGGGAACAATATTAATAATGGTCTTAAAGGTGTGAGTTACGTCAGATGGAGTCTCTTTAAAATTTAAAAAAAAATGTTTAATTATTAATGTGCAAAAAGTCCACATAGAGTAAATGGATAGATGCATGCCAACTGTCTAACACTAGTTTAAAGGTGCTGATCACCCTCTAATATTATTGGTCAACAACAAGCTATGAAATAGGCATTCAGGGGTCAATATATTGGCAACGTGGATGAATGGAAGCAACAAGATAGACTTTAGAACCTTAATGTCTTGTCCCCACATTAATGACATTACATTGTCAATTCAAGCCACACATTAAACATGGAGTGATGTTTCAATCAAATCAACTTTCATGACATCTTCGTCCACCCTCAATAATAGAAAATGGCAAATCAAATATGTTGTCACGTTGTAAGCTACACATCCCTTTGTAATTGGTGATGTAGGTCATCTAAATCCAACCACTGCCTTGAATCTAGATTTGGTCTATAATATAACCCCCTAGCATATGGTATCACTTGAAATGCTCTATCATAGCCACTCAATGTCACTACCCAGTGCATGTTCAAATATTTCACCACTCGCATGTTCTTTATTGTCTTGTGCTTTATTCTAAAGGTTTGAGTTTGGTGTTTCTATATGTCAAGAGGTTTGGAAAGTAGGTAATTGTGATATTAGAATTACTCAGGGTAATACTTGTATTGTACCATGTACATGTGTCATTCTCTTAATAATCAAAGAAATTGTAGGAAAACAAGTTGTATCTATAACTAGAATATACGTGACAACCATGTCTATGTGTAGAAGATATTTTAATATTATATATAATTAACTATTATAAATATATATATAATATGTAATATATATTATTATATTGATCAATATTATTTTAAATTATAATAATATAATAACTCGTTTATATATATATATATATATATATATAAACGAGTTATTATATTATTATAATTTAAAATAATATTGATCAATATAATAAAATATATTACATATTATATATAAATTTAATATATATATAATAAATTTAATATATAACTAATGCAATAGTGTCACTATAAAATAACAATGTTTCTCAGTGATGTCACATCATTAGTGATGTCAAGGCATTCACAATATTTCATGCTGAGGCCACGTGCCATCATGGAGCTATTTGTAAGTGCCAAAAATAGACACCTGCATGCCTTGCATCCGTTTTGTAAGCCACTAATCCATTTGCATGCGTATTTGTTGGGTACAGAGGTAAGACTCTTGACATAACCTATTTTCTTTTGATGTTGTGATACATAAATGGTTGTGTATCAATGATGTGGCTATTTAGTCTTATGCCACTCTTGTTCACATTATGTAATATTCTTTACATGTGGGCACATCTCCAAAGTTCTTCACCAATGGAATGACAGGGTTAATAAACACTTGGATAGAATGTTAACATGAAGTTACAAACTTAACATTTGTATGTCCAAATTTATTCTGAAGATGATAAAAGTGTATAACTTGTCTCTCTTTATCTGATTGGATCAACTACATGTATCTTTTTAGCGGTTTTTTCAAAAAAATTAACCTTGGCCTTGCTATACGTCCCTTAGTAACATAGAACTAATTTATTTCTATGTAATAGTTCATTTTCTCCCCTATCAATATGGGGTAATTGGTCATTTCACACCACCAACACCCTCCCCCGCCACCCCCCCCCCCCCCCCGGTATTTATATGGGGCAACATGGATGAGTAACTTTATTTTTTTTTTAAAATAGTCATCCACATTTGTGCGGAAGAATAAAGACATGTAAAAATGTATTTTTGACAAATCATTTACCAATGTTAATAAGTTACACATCCTAGAGTTGATGTACATTTTCTTCCAGTTATCATGTAGAAGATTTGAGTTTGGTTGGTCAATTTGCATTTTTCTCTTTAAAAATAACTATTAATTGCTTTGAAAAAAAGGTTTTTTGAGAGTAAAAAATTTAAGTGGTAACTAATATAGGCCCTCTGGTGTATGATATCACTTGAAATGCTTTGTCATTGGCCCTCACCATCATCAATCAACTCAATTTAAAATATTTCACCACTTGCATGTTTTGTATGGTCCCGTCTTTTCCCTTTACTTTGACATTGCTCAACCTTACTATGTAATCTAATAGGTTTGTTTCTTAACCCTCCTTACACGAATAAGGTGAGGTCAATAGTCATATTGATTTATACTCCCTTAGTTTACAAACCCCATCTACAAAAACAAATATTACATCCCTTTTGGTACAAAAGGTGAAATAATGTCAATGATCATAAAATTTGGGAGAGGCAAGGTTGTCGATTTACACTCATTTATTTTACAATTGCATGCCTTTCAGGGTTAGTGGTAATGAGGTTCGAGTGAGGTACAAATATCGATTTACAATCTTTTGCTTTACAAAACCTCGCTTTAAGAAAATAAAAAATTACATCCCTTTCCTGCATAATTTACACTCTTCATTATGACAGTTGTAGCCTACACAAAGGAAGTTATAACAATGAGGGTGGGGCCTCATTTGAGATACATCATAGCACCATACCATTTGAAGAGAGTATGAAAAGAAGAGATATGTTCAAAGTTTAGTAACAAGTCACATCTATCAATGTGATATGTTACACGGACAAATATAACCTAAAAGATAGACTCTGAGACCTTAATGCCTTGTCCCCATATCAGTAGCATTACATCATTGAATCAAACTACACATTAGATACAAAGCTTTGTCACAATCAAATCAAATATCATGATATTCTCATCCAACCTTGACAATAGAAAATATCCAAAAAAATATGCTACCACCTTGCATATCACATCATGCACAAAAGGTGAGTAGAGTCAATGTTCATGGGTCTCGAGTGAGGTATGACTGTTGACTTGTAATCTTTCACTTTACAAAACCCCACTGCACCAAAAAAAAATTTATATCCATTTTGATATAACATACACTTTTTGGATAATTGATTATTAAATATAATGCGTCACATAAAATACTAACAATAACAATTTATTATTATATTAAATATTGAATACTATATATTATATACAAATATAATATTTAACAATATATTTTATAATTTTTATATATTATAATATTCAAATACATTAAATATAATAATATTTTATATTGTTAAATATAATCTAATGTACATTATAATATATTATATGACCAATACAAAATTAATGAAACAAATTTCCTTGCATGCAGGGTTAAGTGGAGTGGACACATAAGAAATTCAAGACCCATGTCATTCAACTGATGGGTCCTTTCAGTGGGGCATTATTGCATGTATGATATAAAACACCTGTCATTAAAAAGATGTCTGGGTTGAAAAGTAGCTTTCAAGGAAATCGAGCAGTCATACTTGTTTTCATAGTTTTGGGCATCAATGCTTCGTTTTCATTGTTTTACCATTGAGAAAAAAATTAGAGTTTGTATAGATGGCTTACAAATTGTATTTATGGTAATACATCCATCGACTCCATTCACCCAAATCCTGTGTGACACATCTACATCGTCATTCAAGAATTTATTGTAAAAATGGAAGGACTTCATTATGTTATTTACGTGTTTCTCCTCTTCCAACGAGTTCAAATTTGATGTGTGTGTTTCTCCTCTTCCAAGGAGTTTGAATTCTGAGTTATATCAAACATTGTATTTCAAAATTAGATTTACAACTATCCATTTTAATAAATTTTGCAAATAGTAGAGGAACTTCATTCTAAAAATACCTATTTCTCATTCTCTAAGGTATATAAATCTAAAATTATTCATGAAGGTTGTATATATTCTTTCTCAATTCCATTTTCTATCATTTTATAGCAAAACATAAGTGAATTTTTCTTTTGAGAAGCTCTTAAAATGTTTTTCAATTAACACAATCAAGACTTAACGTTTAAGTTTCGATCTATTTAATCATCTTACAAATATTCATCTTTCAATTCGATAGTAACAAAATGATGTATCATATGATTTACTAAAATCTTCCTTCTTAACTTCTAATTTATTTTTTAGTTTTATATATACTATTTACAATTTAAAAGAAAAATTAAATTTATATATTAATATTTCATAAATAATATTACTCTCAAATTTTCTTTAGGTTTTAAATATGAATCATTTAACTTTAAAACAACAAAACAATCTCTAAAATATAAACAACTCATATATCACAACCCTCGTCATATTTATTGACAATTCCATAAGTTGGTATTTAATTTTTTTGTGTACACTATAACAAATCTAAAATTATACTTATTTTAAGAGAGATCAGATTGCACAATAGCTCATACAACCAGCCCTAAACGGTTATTAGAACCTAAGTCTCCCCACCATCCTCCAAACAACCTCCACGTCAAATAAGGCCGCGGATTAATCTTTCTGAAGACCCGTCATCCATTAAGTACAAGACGTGCAAGTAAATTTGACAGCGACAAAATTGGCATATACCACCCGAAAAAAAAAAAAAAAAAAAGGAAGCCCGCCATTCGTTGATTCGTCCACCACCTCATCACCGCTTCATCTCCACCACACAATCGGCATATATATGAACATTTAAAGAATCATGGCCACTCCCGTCATACTGCGAAATAAGTGAGGTGATCCAAAATTTTAAAAAGTGAAGTGATCCAGAATTTCGTCATTTTTTCCCCACTGAAACACCAAACCGATCTGATCAGAAAAATCTGCCTCTGCCACGGCTCAGCTATTGATTAACAGGACGCTCCATGCGACCATATTCGAGGCCCAGTCTCTCATCGATCAGGAACGTGTCAAGAAGATCCAAAAGAGGTAAAGAATGAAGCGATTGACCATGAACAACAAGAATCTCGATTCAATCTCTATGGATGTTCATGATCAATCCCTTTATTCTTGCCTCTCGGCATAATGAACATTTAGTAAACAGATACCATCCCAAGTTTCAGGTCCACTCCCGTCACGCTTCGAAATAAGTGGACTAATCCAAAATTTATAAAACTGTGAAATAAGTGAAGTGATCTAAGATTTCGTCTGTATTTTCTTTTGGGGTATCTGATCAGAAAAAGGCTGGTTTGATCTACCTCTGACATGGCTCAGCTACTGATTCACGGGACGCTCCATGTGACCATATTCGAGGCCCAGTCTCTCGTCGATCAGGAACGTGCCACTGGAGGCGCTCCAAAGGTCTTCAGAAGGGTAACCCCAAAATCGTGAATTTTAAGAGCTACGATGCATTCTTAATTCTTCATTTCTCTACCTGTTTTGTTCTTAATTTTGCATTTCTGCCCCTGTTCTAATTTACATTTTCTTAACAATGTTACGGTGGTGTTTGGAAAATGAAAAGTAGTGTTCCCCAAACTTGTTTAAGGTCGTCTAAACTATCCTGTACAAGTTTTCGGCCATTTCGGGAAAAAATGCTGACGGCCGGAAACACCTCAGAAGCGTTGTTTTGCATTTTCTAGTCTTTTGGCCTGGTTGTGGGGAAAACCTTATGCAGAGTGACCAAATTCGTCACCGTTTGGCTAGAAGGCAAAACAGTGTTTCGGTACGCAACAATTTTGGGCAAGGACTGAAACTTGTTCAGGTGGTGATCGAGATCATCTACAAACTGTGAGCTGAAGAGCAACACACCCACAAGATTGGTTGCTCTACTGATCCAGATGAAGTACTGGGCCACTTTCAAACAAATTGCAAACGGTCCGAAACCTTGCTTTGTATTTTCTAGTCAAACAGTGAGGATTTCAACTATTCCTTGGAGGTGTGGATAACTCACCTTTTAGCCAGAAAATGCAAAACAATGTTTCTCCGGTGTTTTGGACCTAAGGGCGTGAAGCTTGTCTACTCAAGTCTGGATCGTCTATTAAGAGAGGGGTTTCATGTTGGGGGCTATTGCTTTTATAATTTTGAGTATTGCCGTCTCATGTATTATGAAAATTAAAAAAATTGCTTATAAAATATCTACACCTTAAAATTAGGAGCAGCGACAGTTTAGGAAGAAGTTTTAGAAGGTTGGAAAGCAGCAAGAGGCTGAAGATTGACATGACTGCTCCTATTTTTTTGATTGCCAACTGTATATTGTATCCAATCAATTTTATTTTATTTTTTAGTTCTTTTTAATAAGATACTCCTAATTTTTCTAAGCAGCATATATTGCATGAATTTGAAAAATGCATGGGACTGAGATCTGCTGAGAGAAACATATATTTATAAAAGGAACGTCTTGTAGTTTTTTATGCTTACATCCACGAATTGTTTTTGCAGTTCATCCATGGAATTAAAGAAACTGTTGGGTTCGGAAAAGAAACGAACAAACTGTACGCGACCATAGATCTGGAGCGAGCCCGTGTGGGTCGAACTCGGATCATCCAGGATGAGCCTGTGAACCCAAGATGGTACGAGTCCTTCCATATTTACTGTGCTCACCAAGCTGGCAATGTGGTTTTTAGTATTAAAGATGATAACCCAATAGGAGCATCCTTGATGGGAAGAGCCCATGTGCCTGTGAAGGATCTGCTGGATGGGGAGGAGTTTGATCAGTGGTTGAATCTGGTGAAAGAAGATGGGGAGCCTGTTCAAGGAGGGGCAAGGATTCATGTCAAATTGCAGTACTTCGATGTCAGCAATGATCCTAATTGGGCTAGGGGTATTAGGTCAAAGTTCCCTGGGGTTCCTTATACCTTTTATCAACAGAGGAAGGGTTGTAAGGTCACTCTGTATCAGGATGCCCACATGCCTGATAAGTTTCTTCCTTGGATACCTTTATCTGGAGGTCAGCCGTATCAGCCCCATAGGTGTTGGGAGGATGTGTTTGATGCAATTACCAATGCAAAGCATTTGATTTACATTACGGGGTGGTCTGTTTATACAGATATTAGCCTGATTAGAGATTCTACGAGACCTAAACCTGGCGGTGATGAGACTCTTGGAGCGATTCTTAAGAGGAAGGCTGAGGAAGGAGTTAGGGTTCTTATGCTGGTTTGGGATGATAAAACTGGATTGAAGGCCACCCATGATCAGAAGACTGCGGAATTCTTTGAGGGAACAGAGGTGAATTGTGTTTTATGCCCAAGGAATTCTGATGACAGGGGAAATTTTGTGCAGGACTTGCAGATCTCTACAATGTTTAGCCATCATCAGAAGATTGTTGTTGTGGACAATCCTCTGCCTGGTTCAGGGTCGGAACAGAGGAGAATATTGAGCTTTGTTGGGGGGATTGATCTGTGTGATGGAAGGTATGATACCCAATTCCATTCTCTGTTCAGGACTTTGGATAATGTTCATCATGCGGATTTCCATCAGCCCAATTTCCGTGGTGGAGCTATTGAGAAAGGAGGGCCCAGAGAGCCCTGGCATGATATTCATTCCAAGCTTGAAGGACCGATTGCTTGGGATGTGCTGCATAGCTTTGAGCAGAGATGGAGAAAGCAAGGTGGCAGGGATTTGCTATTGGATATAAGAAATATTGATGACATTATTCCTCCTTCAGCTGTAACTTCTGAGGATTATCAAGAAGCATGGCATGTTCAGCTCTTCAGATCCATTGATGGAGGAGCTGCATTTGGGTTCCCAGAAACACCAGAAGAAGCAGCAAGAGCGGGACTGGTTAGTGGAAAAGATAACATTGTAGATCGGAGCATCCAAGATGCTTATATTAATGCAATTCGTCGTGCAAAGGACTTCATATATATAGAGAATCAGTACTTTTTAGGAAGCTCTTATGGATGGAAGTCAGATGACATCAAAGTGGAAGACATAAATGCCCTTCACCTTATTCCCAAGGAGTTGTCTTTGAAAATATGTAGCAAGATAGAGGTTGGAGAACCATTCAGGGTCTATGTTGTGGTACCAATGTGGCCAGAGGGGGTACCAGAGAGTGGTTCTATTCAGGCTATTTTGGATTGGCAGAGACGGACTCTGGAGATGATGTATACAGATATTGCACAGGCTCTGCGTGAAAAACAGATTTATGACCAGAGTCCAAGGGATTACCTAACCTTCTTCTGTCTAGCAAACAGAGAGGTCAAGCAGGCTGGTGAGTATATGCCTGAGCAGGAACCTGAGGAGGACTCAGACTACAAAAGAGCTCAGGAGAACAGACGTTTCATGATTTATGTGCATTCAGATATGATGATAGGTAAGACAACACAAGTGCCAAGACTGGAGCAGGACATCAATATTGGTATTATGCATCTGATCGTTATAGATATTTCTTGTCTTGAGTATAATTATATTATCATTTTATATTGATATCAGTCTGTAGTCATGCCTGGGTATATAAGATCATGAGTACAGCGAAGCAAATATGAAAGGGACTGTACAGGGGAAGTGTGTTAAACTAGACTTCTAATTTTGGTTTTTCCCATTTTCACTTTTGTTTTCTGTATTTGAGGTGGTACACTTCCTTTCTATTGCAAAGGCATAGGGAGATAAATGAAAACAACATAAGCTTTGTGTTCCCATGCTTGTTCATTCAGAATTGTGTTTACGTTCCATCAATCTATCTATAAAGCAACCCAATGCAACGTGTAGACTGTTAATTACCATTTAAGATAGAAGAAGAAAATGCAAGAAACTATAGAACGAAATGGAGGGTTCAAGTACATATGTTTTCTTTGTATATGAATATGATTTTGTATGCTTGCTTGCAGTTTCTCTGGATGTAGAAAGACAATGCTCTCTCTTCTAATTTCCTGTTTTTTTTTGTTTTTTTTTTTTTTTTTTTTTTTGCAGTGGATGATGAGTATGTTATTGTTGGATCAGCTAATATCAACCAACGTTCTATGGATGGTGCAAGAGACTCTGAAATAGCAATAGGAGCTTACCAACCATATCCTTTGGCTGCACAAGAGCCTGCCAGGGGCCAAATCCATGGATTCAGGATGTCTCTCTGGTATGAACATACTGGAATGTTAGACAATTCGTTCCTTAATCCCCAAAGCGTAGAATGTATCCAGAAAATGAACAAAGTAGGGGATCGATATTGGGATTTATATATCAGTGAAACCCTGGAACGTGATCTACCAGGGCATTTGTTGAGCTACCCTATGGGTGTCACAAATGATGGCGATGTGACAGAGCTCCCTGGCTTTGAAAACTTTCCAGACACGAAGGCTCGTGTTTTGGGCATGAAATCAGATTACATGCCTCCCATTCTGACCACATAAGGAAATACTAGGATTTTCCGAAGACATGCATGCATCGGTGCATAATCAACGGCGGAGTTTTTAATTTATTTTTAGTTTTATTTTTTTAATAAGTGCAGTCTTGTTTTTAGACTGCTGCTGCAACACTGCTGCCACGCCATGATAGACAAATTAATTTATTTTCGATCTTTTTATTTTTAGACTGTTGTGTAAGCAGCGTGTTTAAACTATTTTTATTTGTGCTCATCATTAATAAGTGGTTAAGGAGAGTGCTTTTTATAATTGAATAAAGAAAGTCTTTTTTGGAATCTTGTTTTTCCTCTGAGTTTATTATATTTTTATGAGTTTTCTTGAGCAGTAGCATATTTATTTTTACGTGTATTATTTTTTACAGCTCTCAGTATAGTGTTCGAGCATATATTTATTTCATTTCAATTAGTATCAGACTCAGGGTGTCGAAATTTAATTTCGCAGGTAGCAATTTTTGTTTATCAGTTATTTCTAGAATGACAAATAGCAGCAATTTTCCATTCCAGCGTTTGCTATTTACTGGAGACAACTACGAATATTTAAGTATAAAGATGAAGACCCTACTATTATCCCAAGATCTCTGAGAATTAGTAGAAGTGGGATACACAGGGCCCTGCAGAGCAAAATGCTCTAAATGCTTTGACAACAAATCAACGAACTCAGTTGAAAGAAGACAAGAAGAAGGACAATCCAGCTCTCTTTACCATCCAATCTGCATTGCATATTTCAATTTTTCCCTGTATAGCTGGTATAACAAAGTCAAAGGATGCATGGGAGGCCTTACAAACTACATACCAAGGTTCTAACAAAGCTAGATTGGTAAGACTTCAAACCCTAAGAAGAGATTTTGAAACTTTAAGT
The DNA here is from genome assembly GCA_037957365.1 of Torreya grandis. Taxonomy (NCBI): domain Eukaryota; kingdom Viridiplantae; phylum Streptophyta; class Pinopsida; order Cupressales; family Taxaceae; genus Torreya; species Torreya grandis. Next base: position 2,190,664 of record JARHVA010001274.1, on the reverse strand, counting down.
ATGAAAGACGCTGAGTCTATTCAAGATTTTATTACTAGGACTCAAGATGTTGTGAATCAACTTAGAACACAAGGGGAAACAATTACAAAACAAAAAAATTGTAGAGAAGATATTGAGATCTCTTCTTCCTAAATTCGATCCAATGGTGATAGCCATTGAAGAAAGCAAAAATCTCACCACCTTCAAAGTGGTAGAGTTGGTCGGTTCTTTACAATCTCATGATGAGCATATGCAACATTCTACGGAGAGTTTAGTGCAAGCTTTCCAGTCTACACTGAAGGTTGAAGACAAATCAACAAAAATTTTTTTTGAGACAAATAAATCTCAAGGGGAGCCTTCTAATAATAGAGGGCATGGTAGAGGAAGTGGAAGAAGCTATAATAGAGGAAGAGGAGGAGGCATAAGTTTTATGGATAGGAGAAGCATCCAATGCAAATATTGTGATCATGTTGGACATTATGAATCTGAGTGTACAAAGAAGAAATTTGACTTGAACAAGTCAAGAGCCAACTATACTAAAAAGTTTTCTGAAGATCCCAAGCACTCCACCTTTTTCACATGCAATTTGGTGAAAGAAAATCAAAAAGATTTGTGGTTCTTGGATAGTCTCTGCTCTAATCATATGACAAGTAAATCTGATCTCTTTGTCAAATTAGATACATCTATAAAAAGTCAAGTAAAATTTGGTGATGATAAAGAGGTTGATGTGATGGAAAAATGTACCCTTGCCGTAAAAACTAAGCAAGGAGAAACTACTTATATTCATGATACATTGCATGTGCCCAAATTACATCGTAATCTTTTAAGTATTGGGTAGCTTGTAGTAAAAAATTATGTTTGAAGACAATTGTTGCAAAATATTTGATAAATCAGTGAATTATCATCTTGTCGCAAAGGTTCTTATGATAAAGAATAGGTTATTTCCTCTCACATTGCATTCCACTTCTATGCATGCTTTCAAAGAAACCACAGATGATTTGTAGTTATGGCATCAACGTTATGGTCATCTAAATTTTCAAGGATTAAATTTACTTCACAAGAAGTATATGGTGAGAGGACTTCCAACAATTCAGGGAAAAGAAGTTTGTTCAGGTTGTGCACTTGGCAAACAACATCGAGATAGTTTTCCGGTGAACAAATCTTGGAGGGCAAAATCTCTAGAGCTTGTACATGCTGACATTTGTGGTGCTATGCAAAAAGAATCTTTGGGTAAGCATAATTATTTTTTGACATTCATTGATGTTTTTTCTCACCACACATGGATTTATTTTCTTAAACTCAAATCCAAAGCTTTTGAATGTTTCAAAAACTTTAAAGCTATGGCTGAAAAACAAAGTGGGTATTATCTCAAAATACTCAGAACAGATAGAGAGGGAGAATTCACTTCCAAAGAGTTTTCTAATTTTTATAACAAAAATGACATCATGATACAACTTACTGCAGCCTATACCCCCAACAAAATGATATTATAGAAAGAAAGAACCATACCATTATGTAAATGGCACAAAGTATGTTGCAATCAAAAAATATTTCAAATTGTTATTGGGGAGAAGCAGTGGCAACAAAAATATACCTCTTGAATCAAAGCCCCACAAAAGTAGTTCACAACATCACTCCAAAGGAAGCTTGGAGTAGTCACAAGCCTTCAGTGGCTCATCTTCGTGTATTTGGTTGTTTTGCATATGTTCATATTCCAGTTTAGAAACGGAAGTTGGATGCAAAATCCCAACATTATATATTTATGGGATATTCTAATGCAACTAAAGGATACATATTCTATAATCTTGACACAAAGAAATTGATTATTAGTCGGGATGTGATTTTTGATGAAGGGGAAAAATGACAATGGCAAAATGGTGCACAACAAAAAAACACCACCAATATTGTAGGAATAGAAGTTGGAAGTGTTACTCCTCTCCCCATAAGCTCAAGTGGAAGTTCAAGCCCCAATAGTAGCTCAAGTTCGAGCTCCCCAAGCTCAGGTTCACCAGGTTCATCTACTAGCACACCTTCAGGGGATAGTTCAAGTCCAACATCAAGTCTAAGCTCTTCAAGAAAGGTACGAAGTTTAATTAAAATTTATCAAAGGAGTAATGTGAATCCAATTTCTAATTTTGCTTTGCTTAGTAAAATTCAAGTTGAAACCCTTTGTATATGAAGAAGCAATAAAAGATATAGTGTGGATTGATGCTATGAATGATGAGATGCAAGTAATTGATAAAAATCATACATGGGAATTAGTGCAACTTCCAAAAGATAAACAGAGGATTGGTGTCAAATGAATTTATAAGGTGAAATATCATGCTGATGGTTCTGTGAAAAGATACAAGACAAGACTAGTTGCCAAGGGATTTGCACAAACGCCTAGAGTAGATTATTTAGAGACTTTCGCTCTAGTTGCAAGACTTGATACAATCAAGGTTTTATTAACTATTGTTACACAACACAAGTGCCCAGTATATCAGCTGGATGTAAAATCAGCTTTCCTGAATGGTTATATTGATGAGGAAGTCTATGTATAACAACCTATTGGTTATGAAATTCTAGGAAAAGAACATTTGGTCTACAAGTTGAAAAAAGCATTGTATGGGTTGAAGTAAGCTCCTCGTGCCTGGTATGCAAGGATTGATAGTTATTTCATGATGAAGAAGGGTTTCATCAGAAGCCATTCAAAGCCAACCCTCAATATCCAACATCGTAGTAATTATGTTCTCATTTTTTACCTTTATGTTGATGATCTCATTTATACAGGTAATAGCCCATCTCTCATGGAGAAATTTCAAGCAGAAATGAAACAAGAATTTGAGATGTCAGATCTGAGATTCATGCATTATTTTATTAGAGTGGAGGTGCAATAATAACCTGAAGGTATATCCATTTCTCAAACAAAGTATGTTGCTGATTTATTGAAATGGTTTAGAATGATGTCATGCACAGCAGTTGCAACCCCTATAGTCCTTGGTGAAAAATTAACCAAGGAGGATGCAAGTTCCAAAGTGGATGCTGCTTTATACAAAAGTTTGGTAGGGAGTCTCATGTACCTCACTACAACGACCCTTATATTACGTATGTTGTGAGCCTCATCTCTCAGTTAATGTAGGATTCACATGAGTCTCATTGACATGCTACAAAAAGAATTTTAAGGTATGCGAGTCGCACACAAAATTTTGGCATTCATTACTCTTCCACTAAGAAATTTGATCTAGTTGGATACACAAATTTTGATTGGGCTGGTTCAATTTATGATAGAAAATCTACTTTTGGTTATGTTTTCTCACTTGGTTCTAGAGTTGTCTCATGGAGTAGTAAAACGCAGGTAACCATGGCTCTTTCTTTCATAGAAGCAAAGTATATTGTAGCAGCAACAACGATTTGTCAAGCCATATAGATTCTAAGGATTTTGGAAGATCTACGATTGGTTTAGGAACATCCAACAACTATCTATTGTGACAATAACAATACTATTACAATGACCAAAAATCTCATGTTTCATGCTAGATCGAAGCACATTGAGATCGGACATCACTTGATATGAGATTTAGTTCAAGATGGGACAGTTGAATTACAATTTTGTCCTACATCTGAGTAAGTTGTTGATATTTTTACCAAAGTTCTACCTATAACCAATTTTGTTGCTTTGAGGCATCAATCGGGACTCATCCCCGTTGCTCATGCAGGGGGAGATTGAAGACACGCATGCGTCAGTGCACAATCAACCATGAAGTTTTTAATTTATATTTAGTTTTATTTTTTTAATAAGTGTAGTGTTATTTTTAGACTATTGCTGCAACGCTGTTGCCACGCATGATAGAAAAATTAATTTATTTTTAATCTTTTTATTTTTAGATGACTGTGTAAATAATATGCTAAACTATTTTTATTCAAGTGCTCATTATTAATAAGTGGTTAAGGAGAGCACTTCTTACAGTTGAATAAAGAAAGTCTTTATTGGAATCTTGTTTTTCCTTTGAGTTTATTATATTTTTCTGAGTTTTTCAGAGCAGCTGTATATTATTTTTGTCTGTATTTCTTTTTACACTCTCAGTATAGTGTTAGAACGTATATTTATTTCATTTCAATTTCTTGTTAAACTGCTGCTATATCTCACATAATTTAGGCTTTGTGCATAACTGATGCTATTTCCTACACTTTTAGCTGATCATTGGATCATATAAACATAGATAGTTGCTTCGTCAGAATTGACAATAGATTATGAACATGTTAGAAACCGGAGTTTTTTTTTCATGTTTCATTTTCTTTATATTCTATATATTTCATAAACTTGCTCTTCTCACATGGTCACACCATCTATCTGATTTATTTCATTCTCTAAGTTTTCAATTATATTTACCACTACACAGATTTCCTTCGTGATCATATAATCTAAAATAGATTTCATATAATAAATGCATTCCGAATTGCACAGGTTTAATATTTACAATAAACTAAGAAATATTAAATAGAGAATCATATATATATATATATATATATATATATATATATATATAAATATAAGCAACACAAAATAAAAGCATTATTCTTGCAACGAGGTTTCTCAACCCAATCAAGTCCAAGGTGGTTGGCATGTTAACGGCTACAAGAGTTTATATTGGGGCTAATAATGTCTTTGAGAGTAGTTTAGGATTAGATGGTATACAATATGGATCCTTGCGTGTTAATGATAACACTGTTCTACCCTTTGTATCCAGTGGTAGAATAAAAGTGACTATTTTGTCCTACATGCATTCCTATGGTTCTCTTGTTTCTTTTTCTATAAGTTTAGAAGCTAAGACCCCTGAGAAGAGATGGATTTTTGCACACTATAAGAATGTAGGGAATCCATTCGATGAATGTGGAGACCTCTGCAAAACTTTGATTTCTTGAGTATCTAGCATGACTATTCCCTCCTTGGTGTGTGTGGATGTTGGTGTTTGTGTTCCTCCCATATATGCTCTGCCCTCTTCCCCTCTTTCCTTATTGCTTGGGGATGTTATGGGGCCTTTCTCTATGGAGATTCTAGAGTTAGAGTTCTCAAACCCCAATTATTTAGGTAATGGAGTTGGATATTGGCAATAAATTCTTGTTTGGAAGATGTTTGGTCTCTCTTCTTTCGTTGATGGATCTCACCAATTGGGCCTCGAAAGGTTTTAGCTCCATTTTTGTTCCTTCTTTCTCGATGCTCAGTGTTGGATTTTCCCAAGTTTTAATCGGGACTTTATTTGGTCTTTGGGTCATTGGTTCTTTAACAATATTGGGATCCTTTTTGCCCTTGGTCAACCTTCTTTGACCCAACAAAGGCATAAATCTCGATGACTCTCCTATGGATCAGATTGTACAATCTGCCACCCATCTTGAAAAAAAAGGAACACGTCAAATTATTGATCAATCGTGTGGGTTCTTTTGTGAAACTTAATGAAGGTTATTTGGGAAGCAGATTTATGAGGGTTTGCATTATTGATAACCTTTTCAAGCCTCTCTTTCATTTAGTTAATCTAATTTTTTTTTTAGGATCATGGACTCAGTTTCTAAATTTTGAAGGCCTTCCTTTATGATGCTTTTGTTGTAGCCTCATTGGGCATTGTGCAAAAGGGTGCCCCTCAAAGGGGCTTCAATGCTCTTCTTATTATTATTAGCTAGTTTGGCGGAAGAGGATGTCCCCTCAATAAAGAATTTATTTGGTGTAACCATGGTAAATTCTTTCATCTCTCTAGGTCCTCTCCCCCTTTATCATTGCTAAAATATGTTCTGATCTCCCCTAGGTGGAATATCCTTCTGAAGGAAATACCTGCCCTTGTTGCAACCCCTTGAAACCCTCTTCCCTAGTTAAGACCACCCCTTATTCTTGTCATTCTCTTCTGGTAGGTTATAAATCTATTTTAGACTCTATTGTTAAGAGTGTTAGACTCAACTAGTACTAACCCACAACGACACTATTTTTTTTTCCGTTAACCATATTGTGAAGATTAATTATAGCCATTAGTTTAATACATGAAAACTAAATGAACCTCAAGCAACAGATGCATGAATCACATCAACCCATTGGAAAATTAATACTCATTTAGTACTCAAGCATTAAACAAATCAATAAGCTAAAGATATGATAATCTATGCAATAAGCTATACAAGTACTGCAAATACAGATATAATCCATGAATTAGTCTTACATACATTTACAACTACTGATGTTTACAATTTTAGAATGTTATACAAATACATAACCATTATTATGTTGATTATACATCCAAAATAAAGTATAATAACATACAATGTCCAATATACATATCCATGAATACAAAAATATAGAATGAGCTACATAAAATAGTTCCATGATCCATCACACACCCTGAACATAATTCCATCTAGTTGAATTAACTGATAGAGGGAGAGCATTATTTGAGAGCTTTACCTCCAACCACAGACCAATGGTCTCCCACACGCCTCCCTTCTAGGAGTGGCCCTACCCTTCATGGAGGGGTAGATAAGAATAATGTGAATATCGAGAAACAATTGAAACCTATTTCCGTACTAACATTTTTACATGTAACAATCAAATAGAGCATAGAAAACATTTCTCTATCTAAATGATATCAACAAAACATATAAACTAAAAGTAAAGTAAAATGACAATGTCTCAGCTATAACATTACTTTGACCACTATTTTCATTATAGAATTCATATTTAATAATCTAAATTATTTTCACTCACACAATACTCTTTGCTAACAAATCATGCTAACAATGATATCAGGTGGTATGTATACAATTTACCCACTAGTATACTCATATATGTACATCTTGTTATCCAAAACAACCTTAATTCAAAGATTCAAAAACAATGTAATAAAACACCATGCAATAATGAAAGATTTAAATAGTCATAAATAAGAACCCAACTAATCCCATAACATATATGTTTGTTAAGTTAGAATAGAAATCAGGTCGTTCTATGCTTTTTATCTCAATATATCATTTTTTTGTAATACCAATAGGTACAACTAATGCTTATCAATAGTCAACACTAAATTCCATATAGTCTACAAGAGGATTTCAGGAGAAAAACCATATTATAACTTGTAATTGTAAAAGATGCATCTATTCAAGAGATCTAGACTATATAACATAATTAAGTTATTTTATGCCTAAAAATCAACATATCATTTTATTATAAAATCATTAGTACAACTAATACTATGCTACAGTCATTATTATGGCCCTTATAGTCCATTTAAAAAATACTCAAAAGTAGACCATATTATGATCTTGCAATAATAATGATGTAACCAGTCATTAAATCAAGACCGTGTAACAAAATCACATTAATCAATGATTTTATATCCACATGTCAAAATATGCTAATGTCAAATGCCCAACTGATGTTAATCTATAGTTCACATGTAATCACATGCTATCCATTTAATAAAATTCTTTTCAATCATGATAAATGTAAATTAAACACATATAACAACTCTATCTATTCTACTTAATTACATTTCATGTCTGTGCTACTATCTAATAGAACTAAAGATGTGAATTTTAAACACACGTCATATAGTTTTAAACAAGGTAACCTCTAACATTTTGGGATCTCTTTGGAGCTAAGTTCCACTCTGGGGCATGAGTTGTAGGTATGTGGCTGGAATAACTAATTGGTGGAATAGCAGATTAAGCCAGTGGTTGTTCAACCAATTTTATAAGTGGATGTGTAGTTTCTAATAACAAGGAAAATCACTATGTGAGTTGTATGGGAGAAAGACTAATCTATGGTGGGTAGGTATCAAAGAAACTGAAAAAAAGAGGGAAGGGTAAGGCAGAAAATAATTCTATATCTTTGAACAAGAGCTTCTCAGTCTATTTCTTTAGTGAACAAATCTCTCAAAGATTAATGTTTGTTGTTTGCAACTGTTGCTTACTTACAAATAAACACAGCTGGGATTCTGGGTAATTTGATACAAGATGCTTATTGGTTTCAAACGAGGGTTTCTCCTTTCAAGGCTATTGTGGCATACCTTTATAGCAGAGGTTACAACTAGGACCAAGAAGTTATCTAAGGCAACTATTGCTCACTCATAGAATACTAAAATAATTGAGACACTTCTACACACTTCAGAATAATGATTCAACCTTTATTAACTTATAAATCAATAGACATAAATATTTAATAGTTACAACACATCTAGGATTAATCATTCCTAAACACAATAGTCAGATTCATCTGTAGTAATTTCACACATTAGAATTATTGAATCAATTACAAACTAAAGAAACTTCAAATTCATGAACACATAAAAAGAAGATAGAAAAAACACAATTACATGACAATCAAGATCCTTGATTTCTTCCTGTATTTCATTCAAAACTTTGACCCTTTGAAAAAGGGTTACAATTCATATATATAGACTTAGGGAAGGGGTCACCTCTTCCTCCAAGATTAGAACGTTTTGTTTACATATCTATAAACTATAATATAAGTCTGAGTTACATATTGATGCATTATAAATAGCTAGCCATACAAAGTATGCATGATTCTCAAAATTTAGTTTAATTATAACTAAGACTTTACTATTCGATTACATCAGTTTCATGCAAAATGCACAAAATTAGCCAATCTAAATTATCTCTTGCTTGATTCATCTCAAAACTATTATGGGAACTGTAGTAGAATTGGTATTAGCTACCATAGTGACTGGAAGTGAACTTAAATAAATACCAAATGTTTGAACTGTCATCATCATAGGAATAGTAGTATGAGTTGGCATGGACATGGCAATTATCATGGTTGTTGGTGGAGTTGGTGGAGTTGGCATAGTATAACTAGAAGGTTGAGCCTATTGTGCAACTTTATTCTTCTCATCTAAGTCTTGATAATACTTGTATGCCTTAGCATGCTATACTCTAATTAGACCCATATCCAGAAGAGATGGTCTAGTTACCCTACTAGTCTTAGCCATTAGCTTATTGTGCTCAGCCTTGGTCACTCTGAAACCAACTCTAAATACCTCTATCTCGGTGGATTTCTTCCTTGTTTTGTTTATGTTAGGCTCTATGTCTTCCAAGCTCAGACCTTGCAGGCTCTATTTTAAACTATTGAAGGATTTTTTGATCATCTGGTCAAATGAAACTCTAGTCACCAACCTTACTTGATTATCTCTAATAGTAGCCAACTCTAGCCCTGATATAATCTTCTCAGCTTCCCTTTCTTGCTCAACAATTTATTGACTACTACCTCTAAAGATAGAACCTAGCCTTGGGCCTCTTGGGTCCTTATTAATGCCAAGTTTAGAGCATTAGACTCCATTAATGGGGTCATCAGATACAGATGGTGGAAAGCCTTATTGGGTGTATATAACACTAGGAAGTTCAACTTGCTGTCATCTTCCTTGAGGTTCATGAATAATTTAGTTATGATATTAACATGTGGAGCCAAGCTGACTCTTAAAGAATGAATGATATCAAGGATTTCATGCAATCTAAAGGTAGCATCTTGTTAAATTCCCTAAGGAACCTAAATTACGTATTGTTCTCTGAGTATTTCCAACTCTTCCTTGAGATCTTGCCTAGCCATTTTAGTTCCTTGATGTCTGGCCATGATAGCTTCTATGTGAGTCTCCACATATGATTTCAAGTCCTCTATGTAAGGAGACTAACCCTTATATATATTTTGTCTTTTACTTAGGGAGTATACTTCCTCCCTCTCCTCCATGATTAGGCTCCTACCTGAGTTGTCTTCTATCTTTATCTTTCTCACCCTTTTTACGAATGGAGTGGATTTTTCAAACAAGGGGCTCACTATTGGCAATTCCATTATCTTTAGATTGGGCCTCTTAGAGGCCAAGACTCCTATTTCCTAGCCCAATCTAGAAGAGTGAGCTTCGATGGGTTAGAGGGCAATGCTTCTAGTTGAGCATGATCTTTAGTTTCTTTCTTAGTGGATGTGGGAGGATTAGGCATTGTAGGCTAAATAATGTTTGACCAATCTATATTCCCATATTGTGGCATTGAATGAACCACATAGACTAGCTACCTCCTAGGTTTTCTCTTAGTTGTTACCATTGTGGTTAATATGGTGGGAGTGGAAGAAGTCAATGATGAACCCAACTAGGTAGAAGGGGATGTAACTGGAAGCATGGATTGAGCAATGAATGAGATAGACAAGACTAATGTTGATGTTGTGGATGTCAATGGAAGGGAAATAGAAGGGATGGAAACCACAAGGATAGAAACCATAAAAGTGGTAGGTAGATGAGGTACTATGGTAGTATGTAGATTTATAGATGGGTGTAGAAAGAGTAGACCTATAAAAAGTGTCCATTGGGGAACAAATGTGGAGACAATAGGGCTAGCAGTGATTAAAACTGTAGGCAAAGACATCACAGGGGAAAAACTCAAAGGAGCAGTGAACAAGGGGCCCTTACTAGATGAGTCACCTGTAATAGGTGCTTTGACCTTGAGTGCCTATAAACTTAGAAAATTCACTTGTTTTATCTCTTCCTCATCAACCTCCTGGGTTGGAGGGGTCTGTGGTCTGTCCTTAGGCTTCCTCTGATATGTCTTTATTTTTCTCCCTACCTGTGGACTTGTGGACTGTGATGGAAGACAAGATGGAATAGTTATTGGCATGGAGGATAAAGTAACCAATGTTTCTTCTTCATTTGAGGAATCCAAACATCTAACCCCAACTTCCATCAGTGCTTCCACTTGTACTTCTAATTGTGCACTACCTCCAACTATATTTAGTTCCTCAGCTAACTCTTGTTTGGCCTTAATTATTTCAATTATTGAAGGTTGAATTGGAACTACTTATGCTTGGTGTTGTGTTGTGGTAGGTAGTTTCTCCTCCTCAACTTATTCTTATTCTTCTTATTTTTCCTTCTCATCTCCATTGAGTGGTGCCTTAGATACCAACTGCTATTGGTCCTGAGGCTAGATTTTAAATTTTTGGGGATTAGGCCCCTATCCTTCCAACTTTTGTGATGGCCTCCCACTCCATAAATTTGAGGATCTCCATCTTCCAAGAGGTGGAATTCAAAACATTACTTCACCAAGTGTCAAGGATGGTTCTGCTTGGATGACTCTTAGTAAGTCCTCATTTAGCACCAATGTTATATCCCTTTCTTTAACCTCATTGTCATATTTGGAATTCAATAAAAGAAAGTCATGATAGATCAACTCATGCTTATATTCAAGGCCAAGAGTGTGAATTTTCTTTTGGACCTTGCCATGAGGGTCCTAGTTTATGTGAGGAAGGGTGGGCAATGCATAGGCCTTCTTGGTATTCCCAACCTCTCTAAAATGTTTGTGAATGGTGTACTACATTTTACCAATGGTTATATGAGACCCATGGAAGGTGGCCTTCTTTTTTTTCATCATCTCTTCATCTATGATATTCTAAATTTGATGAGCAATTTATTATGTAGCTACCTTATTTGGAACAAAATTTGGAAGCTGAAGAGGATCTAATTTGTGCCTTTCCACCATGATCACTAAGAAATCAAGATATATCTAGTAATCTCCAATGTTATTGGCCAGTGTCTTGGCTATGCTTGGGGAAAATATTGATAATGGATCATCATGTATAACCATCCATACCTGAGGATAAAGGTATTAGACTATATTAATTATATTCCTCGCATAGAAATAAATATGCATAAAGCTGTAGTAATCAAATATCCTATTTTTAATGACCTCGGCATTGGGATCCCACAAGACTCTGTTATGCCTATACATAGTCCCTATTACTTCATCTAGTAGATAGGACATCATGTAGAAATTATCATTGAGTGGTCACTTATCCTTCTACATAATCTGTTCTTGGAGACATGTGCTAATGATTTCCCCCAATGTGTAAGTACACTTTGAGGTAGTTAAAAAGGTCTAAAATGGTAACCCATTCTAGGTGCACAAAGTAGATACTATCATGACCAAAGAGCCTGTTCATTAGGGGCCTATGTGGATTCCCATTCTAAAATTGGTAATGGAGATAAGACTCTTGGCATATTCTTTCAAGGTAAACTTCTCCCCAGGTAGCAATCATTTTTCAAGAGCTCACTATGGATGGTTGGCCTTACTCCATGTAACTAAAATATGAAAATCATATGTAACATCTACAATAGGCAAGATTAAATACCTATTGAATGCTTTTCTAGATATACAAACAATAACTGTGTCATTTTCTACATAATACAAATAACTTACATCCATAATTCTTCCTTCTAAGAATAGACCCCGTAGCAAATCGATGCATGGCATCACTTCTAGTTTTGTAGTGGTATAGTGCAGGGCCTAGCGCTTGAATGGGAGTAGGTCTTTTATCAGCTTCTTATCTTCTATTTTTATGTCTTCTTCAAGTGAAAATAAATCCACATTCTCTATTACTTCCCATAACATTGAATAATTCAAATAACACCCTTCGAATGCAATAGGATTGAACATAATACTGAAGTATTATGTAGAATCCTTAATCAAGAACCTAGATGGTATTGGGCTATCCCTTATAGGCCCTAGATGATGATGCCATGGTTACTATGCTAAGTTTTGGTATATCTAAGTCTTTTGATAATGGATTTTATTTACTTAGCTTAATCTCTCAAGTTGCAATTCATTATGATAGTAGTTAGGGCTTTTGGGATTGCTTGAAGATAAATTCTACTTGAGATCAAATGATTGAATGATGTGAACTCAGTTGGGGGGATCGATGTAAATATATCTTCTACATTGATTTCCAGTTCGTGCACCATTACTCGTGAACGTATATGAGCTCATCACCTTCATTCAATTTGAATTCAACCACCCTATCCTAGTGTGCATGCCACATAAGATGCCTTGACATTTGGGGTGCCATGGTGTAACCTTAAACTCTTTTCATGTGTCAGTGTATATAATAGTCAATAAAAGTCAAACTTTGCTTTTAGGCCCAAAGAATTTGAAGCATAGAATGCCTTTCAGAAGGATTTGCTCTCAAAGTTTTTGAAATAAAAGATTCCAAAATAAAGTGTCTAATAAGAATCTTCTCAAGAAGAATGTTTTCGAAGAAAAAGTTTATAATACAATCTTTTTGAAATGAAAGTTCCTGAAGACTAAGACCTATAGTGAAGTCTCTGATGTGTAAGTTCTCAAAGACCAAGATCACAAAGAAAGTTGCTAATGTGAAATGGTGCTAAAGTGAAAGTCTTTGTGGATCAAACTTGTCTATGACTAAAGTGTCCAAAATAATTCCTCTGAAATGAAACTTCCCAAAAATAATGTTCCTAAAATTAAACTTCCCAAAGTAAATCATCTATGGACCAATCTTTCCTATAAGAATTATTCTGATGAAATGCTTCCATAATGAAACTTTTTGATGTGAAACCCCCTGAAACAAACCTACTGAAAGGAAAGTTCCCAAAATGAAATTGCGTATGAGAAAGTTTTCGTAGAGAATCCACAGTGAAAATTTCCAAAGCAAAGGTTTCCAAAGGAATTGTTTATATGAAGAGTTATCGATGTGCATTTTTTGAAGATGGAATACTCCAAAGTAATACAACTTAAATACCTGTCACTCAAAGCCACCTTTTCTATTCTTTTCATTAATATGTTAGTCTAAGTAAGTGTATCAAATAATATACCACAACATGATTTTACATTAAAAACACTGATTTTATACAAGTATCAAAAATATTTTAACCCTCAGAACTCATAAATACCCATCCAAGATATTCATAATTTTCAAAAAACAAATGGGGTCCCCACTTTAAAAAAAAAACACAAAGTGAGTTGTGTTGAATATAACAAGAACTATTCTAACTATTTCAAATAATCCGTTTAATCTTGACAACTATGAGCACATAACACTATCCTATGAAAGATATATTTAGAGTTGTATTATTTCCTCCATATAATAACTCAGGCTTATTGCAAACATAATGTGGTGAAAATCATCCTATATCAACAATAAATTAGCCTACATTTTTAAACTATGAAATCAAAGTTACCAGTGTTTAGATCATTAAATGCAAACATCATATATTTATTTTGAGAAGATTTCTGTGGTGTGTGTGGGTTCCTCATTTCCTTCTCTTTACCCACATGTAAATATCTTCTCCCCCCTCTCCAATGATACTTTCCCTCTGCACTATCAATGAGGATGGAAATATCTTGCATCCAACTCATCAAATTAGTCGTTAGTCCATATCATGATAATAATCAACATATAACCATAATAATTGTTGAAAGGAATAAGTCCATAAAAAATCATGATCATAAGCATAATGTAACAACTCATCATAAGTAATATATATATATATATATATATATATATATATATATATATATATATATATATATATATTCACCAAGCAACATAACTAATACAACTCAAAGTAAATAATAAATTTGCTAATAATCAACACATAATCCATTGATAAATGTTTTTAAAAAAAATCCATCGAGAAAAACTAGATGTAACATCCTTCCCCCCAAAAACTAACTATTATCTCGATGACACTTATTTCAAATAAAAGTTCTAGAATATAACTAAGTTAAGCATAATAAAATAACATTTTAGTATAAAATAGATGATATCTAGTAAAAAAATCAAGTAAATAGATGAGGAAATGACCTAAAAAACCTTTCATGGTCTTCTCATGTTACACTATCCTCATAATATTAGTCTCACTGGACCTTGCACTATGATAATTCTCTATTATGCAAGCTAAGCTTATGAGTATCAATTATTTTGATTAGTTATACTATGACCACTCCTAGATCCTAAACCTGTAATGTATTCTAATCCAAAACATGTGTAGGATCAACAATATACATTTTAAGATAGGAAACATGAAAACATTATGCATTTTTGATAGAGCTAGTGGTAATGCAAGTCTATAATCTACGATATTGATTACTTTCGAAAACCTCAAAAGACCCCATATATTTAGGTGATAGATTTACTAATTTACTAGAATTTATTGCACTCTTTTAGGATTTAAACTGTATAAATTTTTTGTCCCTAACTAAAAATTGTCTTATTGTTCTTTTCAGATCGACATTGATTTTTTGTATAGTATTGGCTTCAACCAATCTCTACCTTATTAATTTCACTTGTTCTTGTATTTCAGCAAACATGTCTAATCCAAAAACCACTCTATCCTCCAACTTGTCCCAACTAATTGGTGTTTTACATCTCTTACCATATAATGCCTTGAAAGGAGCCATTTTTATAGTTGATTGGTATGAGTTATTATTAGTTGAATCTAGTTATATATCATGAGTAACATGCTTTAACTCATAAGGTTTTATTTATCTAGATTCATAGGCCATAATAGAACCATCATGCATGAACACACCTCCTAAACTATCACTTGAAGTATCGGTTATCATTGAGAAATGCCGATTTGGATCTAGGATCCAAAATACTAGTGCATAATTAATATTTTATTTTAGAACTTAAAAGGTTTTTTCTCATTTATTTTACTGAAAAAAACACTACTCTTTCCACTAAATAGAGGTGATTGGGTTAGCTATCTTGGACAAATTTGGTACAAACTTTCTGTATACCTACTAATCCCATGAAACTATGCATCTCATGCACATTTTTAAGTGTTGGTCAATCCATGATGGAACTAATATTAACTATATACAAAGAGATTCCCTCTATGGAGATGATGTGTCCCAAATATTATACCCTCTTCTAAAAGAAAACAAACTTAGAAAACTTACCGCAAATCTTGTGTTTTCAAAACTGTTGTAAAACTAACTGCAAATGATCAACATGCTCTTCCTCATTTTTAGAATAGATAAGGATGTCATCCAAAAATAATAGAAAAAAATGATTGAGGTAATCCTTGAACACAATGTTCATTAGATTCATAAATGTTGTTGATGCATCCGTTAACCCAAAGGGTAGCACTATGAACTCATAGTGCCCATAACAAGTTTTGAAAGTTATTTTTGGAATATCCTCATCCTGAATCCTCAACTGATGGTATCCTTATCAAAGATAAATCTTTAAAAATCCTTTAATAACATGTATTTGATAAAAAATATCATCAATGCGAGGTAATGAATACCTATTTTTGATTTTTACTTTATTTAAGCATGTGATAGTCAATGCACAAATGAAGGGTTCCATCCTTCTTGATGAAAAATATAGGTGCACCCCATGGTGAAACACTTCAAAAAATCAAACCCTTAGCCAAAATTTATTGAAGTTATGATTTCAACTCAATTATCTCCATAGTTATTATCATTTAGGGTGCCTTAGATTATGGTTTTGACTCTAGAATGATATCTATAGTGAAATCAAATTGCCTTTTTTTGAGGAAACCTTGGAAACTCATCTCAAAAATGTTCCAATTTTTTTGTAGAAAGGGATAATATTTCAAGATGGGTTCCTTGAATTTTGAAACTCCATCCATTTTGACAAGGAATACTTGACATACCTTGCATTGAGCCCTTTTTAACTGAATGGTAGGAATTTACCTGAGCTTTAACTCCCTCTGACTTCCTTGGATTTGGGTTTGATTTCCCAAATCATCGAGACATTCAACCTTTTTAAAGAAGCAATCCAATTTAACCTTATGTTAAAAAATCCAATTCACTTATAGGATCACATCATATGACCCTAGTGTAGCTACATAAAGATCCACAACTGTAGTGAATTATGGCAACTGGATTTCGGCCTCTACAAGACATCTTTCCACTTTAACTTTGGACTCATTCATATACTGTATTGACCATGCATTTACCATAGAAATATATTTCTTAGATATTTTAAACAAAATTCTAAGATAGATAAAACATTTAGTAGTTCTAGTTTCAATGAAAATAGTAATTAGATGACCAAAACTAGTACCTAATACTTTGATGGGAGAGGCTTGGAATTCATCCTGCCAATCTACCTCATACCATTCTCTTTTATGGTAAATTAGAAGAGTAAAATTTATGTTAGTGGACTCATTAGGTTTGAGAGATAAACCTTAAGCTCTGATACTACAATGTTAGACCCAACTGGTACTAACCCATAATGGCACTATTTTTTTAATTTTAATTTAACCATACTCTAATATTAATTACAATCATAAGTTTAATACCTAAAAAATAAATAAACCTCAAGAAATATGTACATGAATAACATCGACCCATTGATAAATTAAAACTCATTTAGTACTCAAGCATTAAATAAATGAATAAGCTGAAGATTTGATCATCTATGCAATAAGGTATACCAAGTACTACAAATATAGATATAATTCATGAATCAGTCTTAAATACATTTACAACCACTATTGTCTATAATTTTAGAATGTTATACAAATACACAATAATTGTTATGTTGATTATACATCCAAAACAAAGTACAATAATGCATGATGTCTAATATACATATCATTGAGTAAAAAAATACAGAATGAGCTACATAAAATAACTCCATGGTCCATCACATACCCTGAACATAATTCTATTTAGTTGAATCAATTGATATAGGGAGAACATCATCTGAGTGTTTTACCTCCAACCATAGACCAATGGTATCTCACACACCTCCTTTTGGGTAATAGTCCTACCCTTCATCAACGAGCATATAAGAATAGTCCAGATATTAAGAAATAACTCGAACCTATGTGCGTACTAAAACTATTACATGCAATAATAAAATATAACATGAAATCCATTCCTCTATCTAAATGATATAAAAAAAACATGTAAACTAGAAGTACAATAAAATGAAAATATCTTAGCTATAATATTACTTTGGCCAAAGTTTTCACTGTAGAATTTATATTTAATAATATGAGTTATTTTCACTCACACAATACTCTTTGCTAAAGAAACATGCCAATAATGATATCAGAGGGTATGTATATGATTTACCCATTACCATAACCTCTTTTTATCCAAATCAACCATAATTCAAAGATTCAAAAGTAGTGAAATAAAATACCATTCAATAGTGAAAGATTTAAATAATCATAAATAAGAATCCAACTAACTCCATAACATATATGTTTGTTAAGATAGAACAAGAATTGATTCGTTATATGCTTTTTATCTAAATATATCATTCTCTTTTAATACCAATAAGTACAACTAATGCTTATCAATAGTCAACATTAAATACTATACAGTCTACAAGAGGATTTTAGGAGCACAAGAATATTATAACTTGTAGCAGTAAAAGATGCATCTATTTAAGAGAGCTAGACTATATAACAGAATCAAGTTATTTTATGCCTAAACCTCAACATATCATTTTATTATAAAATCAATAGTACAACAAATACTATGCTTCAATAATTATTATGCTCCTTATATTCCATTTAAAAAAGACTCAAAAGTAGATTGTATTATGATCTTGCAATAATAATGATGTAACCAATCATTAAATCAAGATCTTGTAACAAAATTACATTAATTAATACTTTTATATCCACATGTTAAAATGTACTAATGTCAAATTCACAATTGATGTTAATCTATAGTTCACATGTAATCCCATGCTATCTATTTAATAAAATCCTTTTCAATCATGATAAATGTAAATTAAACCCATATACCAAATCTTATCTATTCTGCTTAATTATATTTCATTTCCACCTTACTATCTAACATAACTATTCCAACTATTTCATATAACCCATTCAATCTTGACAACTATGAGCACATAACACTTTCCTATGAAGGATACATTTAGAGCTATATTATTTGCTTCATATAATAAATCAGGTTTACTACAAACATAATGCAGTGAAAATCATTATATATCAATAGTAAATCAACCTACATTTCCAAACTCTGAAATCAAAGTTACCAATGTTTAGATCATTAAATGTAAACATCATAGTTTTATTCCAAGTAGATTTTTATGGTGTGTGTGGGTTTCTCATTTCCTTATCTTTAC
The DNA here is from genome assembly GCA_037957365.1 of Torreya grandis. Lineage (NCBI taxonomy): Eukaryota > Viridiplantae > Streptophyta > Pinopsida > Cupressales > Taxaceae > Torreya > Torreya grandis. Next base: position 2,171,790 of record JARHVA010001274.1, on the reverse strand, counting down.
CTCCAATGTAACTTTCTGATCCCCCCTCTTCAATGATACTCTCCCTCTCCATTGTCATTGATGGTAGAAATATCTTACATCCAACTCATCAAACAAACTGGTAGTTAGCCCATATCATGATAATAATTAGTATATAACTATAACAATTGCTAAATGTAACAAGTCCATAAAAAATCATGATCATAAGAATAATGTAATAACACACACACACACACACACACACACACACACACACACACACACACACACACACACACACACACACACACCAAATAACATAACTAATCTAGCTCAAAGTAAACAACAAATATGTAAATAATCAATAGATAATCCACTGATAAATGTTTTGAAAAAAATCCATAGGAAAAAAATGGATGTAAAAAAGAGGAAGGGATGAAGATCAAGCATTGAAAGGTTACAAGGAGATGTTGAGGAAATGGTGAAAGACAAAACTTAATAGATGATGGAGGGCATCTTTTATCATTGAGGAAGAAAATTGGTCTTGGTCAATGGTTAATTCCATCATTATTCATCTTTCTCTTGTTATGTCCTTGTCCAATTTGTTCTTAGATTCGTAGGGTGTTATGATGATAGTATTGTGGTTGATCCCTTTAGGTTGCTCAGTGAGGTTCAATGGCCATTTTTTTAATTTTTATTGCTAAATTTTAATCATATTTTGATTTATTATAAGCCAAATTTTTGTTGATGGTATAAATATTGGGTTCTTTGTTGGCTAACCTCTTGTCTAGTCCATTAGTGGTGTGTTGGTAGCTTTTTACTTTGGTTTTCTTGGCTGATGTTTTTTTAGTATTGTATTGGGTTGTGGGCTCCCTTCAAACATATTACAGTTTCTTGCCTCAAAACAAACATATTGGTAATATAATTAGATATTAATGAATTTTAGACATTATTAACATTATTCTTAACATTAAAGTGGCACTAGGTGAAAATTTTGACAATTTAAATGATAAATTTAGGTTTTACTTTGCCTAAGGATATGAGAAGCTTTCTTGTCATATCCATTTGTACATTAGGATGTCCTACCATAAAATCAATTGTGGGAAATCTAAAAATAGTAATATGACTATGCAAATCAACCCCAAAAGGTCAAGGGTAAATGACAACTATTACAAACAAGGTCCAAGGGGAGTGTGCATTGTTTTCTATGTGGATATCCCATGAACCACATCATTATTAAATTTTTAAAATAATAACAATACCATGCACAGGTTCAAACATTATATTTTTAGGCCAAAAAATGCAATAAGTGGACCTACTACACTCTTAATGCATGGGTGTTGTTATAGTGGCTAAGCTATTCATATTGACACCATCAATGTGACTTGATTGACATCTATATATGTCTCTCGTAGTATATATATCAATAAACACTTGATGCATATACTAAAACACTAATTTTATGCTTAGCTATGAATAAATATTATCAATGTTAGGCAACTTAACCACATGGTCTGGTTAAGATAATGACTGTGATTCATTTATTGGTTATGAATAAATATTATTAACATTAGGCAACCTAATCATGTGCTCTAGTTAAGAGAGTTACCCCTATTAAGTACATGCCCACAAACTAGATTTAATTAATTCAATTTTATGCAATTTGGTATAAAACATTTAATGAAAAGACTACTTAGGTTACAAATATTATACTTATGGAAAAATACTCAATTATAAATAATTTTCAATACATAGATAAGAACTTACACTTACACGACCCTTATTTTTAAATAATTATTATTTTAAAGGGTGTGCAAAATTTGTGATGATCATTATTATCTAGTGTTTCTAATCATTTTTAAAAGTAGGTAACATAGAGATTCTTTATATGTTCATGGTCAATCTCTTTATTTTTAGCCTCTTTTTGTTCTTCTTGCTTGGTGATGTTTGACTTTAATAAAATCCCATACTGGGTATCCCTGCTTGGTGATACTTCACTTTAATAAATTGCATTATTGCATTGTAATGACTAAATTATTGTTCCTATTTTTTTGATATGTATGATTAAAGATTTGCCTTAAATGTCCAGAGTGCATAAAATTGATTAAGAAAATAAAAATTGTAATTATGATTTTCATAATGTATATGTACAATTTAGTGATAGTGCTGGTACAAGTCTGTGTGCAATTAAACCAATGACATTCATGAATAATTGAGCCAAACACAAATAATTATTTTAAAACACTGATACTATAATATTCCACACTCACTAAATATTATAACATTCGGGTGTTACATATATATAGGAAAACCATTCCTATATTTATGGATATTATCTCTCCATTAAATTCTCACCCAAAATCTCATAGATTATAAAAACACTAAATACGATATATTATTATAAAGGATAACACTATGTCTCAACAAATATATATTCCTATCTATTATTTTAATATTGTTATATAATAATATTTTGATAGCTAACTATTACTAAATACTAACTAACCAATTACTATTTACCTCTCGATAAATACTCAAACTTACACAATGTAAAATCTAATCCATAACATTCTCTTCCATAGTTTTTACATGGTGCAAAAAACATTCACACTCTCACCCACAATATGTTCACCCATTATATCATGCCCTATTTAGCTCATGACCTTGATATAAAGAGAGCCTTACTCCTCCCATATTTTTATAGGCTTACGACAAACCTTGACATGAACAAGATGAATAGAATTGTATGACACCACATACTCTAAGGTCTGCATACTATTGATGCAATCTTGTTGCACATGACCACTACTATGGAAAGGAATGCATACTGCATTTAATTTATGTAACCATAAAGGATGTGTCACTAGGGGTCATCTCCATAAAAAATTAAGGCAGCCATGGGATCTCTATAGTAGTTTCTCTCCTAACTATTGCCAAAACACTGTCACCTCTGGTGGTTTTTTGGATCTCTACCACAAACCCTTTCAAGATCCATGAACTAATTTACATTGGTGCTTTCTATCCTTTCATAATGTTTTCACTTCAGGGAATTATGTTTGGAATTTATACATAAATTACATTACATGAATAGGCACTTTATTCTATTCTTATTTTACAAACATAGAGTGGAAATGAAAAACACACCACATAAAATGTCACCAAAATATTTTGGGCCCCATAGTTGGTGACTGATGAGAGGCTCTAAAAACCTCCTTCCTCTAATAGATGAAGCTACTTCACTTAGTTGATGATTTCATGAAGCTCATATGTTTGTCATTTTTTTTGCAAAGACCCCCCATAATTTGAATATATGACTTACAAATTGAATATTGGGATCACCCAAAATTACATCCATTATAATGAAGGGTACTTTGAATTTGGATCTTTTGACATACATTACGATGAATTGAAAAAAATGAATGACACTTTTAAATTAAAAACACTAATGACTCAATATATTCTGATGTAAAAATGAAATTTAATTCTAAAAGACAAATTTTACAATAACTTTAATTAAATAGACGTATTGACCATTTGAGAAAATGTATTGACTCTAAGATTAACACTAAATAAGCAAATTTTATATATTTACTGAAGACTCAATAATAAAAAATAATAATTGTAACTAACTCAAGACTAAATAAACCCATAGACTTACCAAGATTGATGATACATGACATTTACATACATGGAACATGGAGGATAAAACACATGGTTGTAGTTGGCAAAAATGTTCAAAGTAATTGACAGTTAATTGAAACTTGAGTGACTAGTAAATAATACAAAGCACTTCATGGTAGTCTTAGATGAATACTGAGATGAATAGCTTGAGAAATGATAATGTGGGAATCACAAATCTGCATGTATGATGCTTCTTCCAAGTGTAAGGTCTAGTCAAGCTGAGTGAAGCCTTGAGCTGAGCATGAGAATGAACTATGCTAGCATGGAGTTATGTGTCATTATGGAAGGTAAGAAAATGGATCATCGATATACCAAATGCTGTGGTAGTCAATAATTACTATGCATAATAGATTTACCTTATCTCAGTAAATGGATATTTAATAGTTATATATCATAAATTTGCATATCATGTGAAGTAGCTTGTCGAGGAACCAATGTGATGCATGAAGACTCAGAACAAAAAATGTTGTGAGAATAAAAATCTCAAGCAATGCCATCGACCTGAGTTTTTTAGAATGACCAATGCACATACAAATATAATATGACATAAGATACACATGGGTGTGCTATAATAATTGATTTATATTTCCATGTTTTGTTCAGATGTTGATGCCTTTTACTCAAAGTAGCTTATACAATCAAACATTGAAAAATCATAAACTTGGGTCAAGAGTATAGACTATGGTGTTTCCCTTATTACCATCCTATCCATCCATAACAAGCATAGAACCATAGAGGCTCTAATACCAGATGATAGTGATGGTACAAGTCTATGTAAATTAAACCAATGACATTCATGAATAATTGAGCCAAACACAAATAATTATTTTAAAACATTGATAATATAACATTTCACACTCACTAAATATTACAACATTTGGGTGTTACATATATATAGGAAAACCATTCCTATATTTATGAAGATTATCTCTCCATTAAATTCTCACCCAAAATCTCACAGATTATACAAACATTAAATACGATATATTGTTATAAAGCATAACAATATATCTCAACAAACATATATTCATATATATTATCATAATATTGTTATACAATAATGTTTCAATAACTAACTATTACCAAATGCTAACTAACTAATTACTATTTACCTCTTAGTAAATACTCAAACTTACACAATGTAAAAGCTAATCCCTAACATTTAGGTGATAGTTTGAGGCTTAGTAAAAGTTACAATTATATTTATTAAAGACTTCAATTTTTCTCAATCTTTTAGAAAGAAGAATTTTTAGATTAATGGCACACAATTTTTTGAATAATTGATGTTTCGAACTATCCAATGTAACATATCATCAAGATGAATGATACAATAACAAAGAGGTTCAAAATGTCAAAATGTTGGTGAACCGCATTAGGTGGTTAGAAACATTGATTTTTCAAAAAAATTTATGTAATTAATTTAAAATTTCTTTTTTATATAATTATATTTACTTCTATTTTTAAAAAATTCAACATAACCTATTACAAGGCAAGTTCTTCATATTTTCCAGTATAAAAAAATTGTATACATTCCCTTGCTAAGCTAACATGCCAACATATAAAATTGAGCTCTTGCATTTGTTTTCCAAATTTGAAGAGTGTTTATTCTAGGAATCTTCCGAGAGAGAGGCCCCATTTTTTCATTCAGTCTAACTACTATTTGTATGCCAAGAATAATGTATATGTAGATTCCATTTGATGAAATTGTTTTGATTTTTTATAAACTAGTTGATAGAAGCATATTGTTATTGACTATATTAGGTATTTACCTAATCAACATAGTGTAGATTGGTTTTATGTTTCTAGACAACTAATATTTCACTCTTACAAAATTTCATGGTAGAGAAGAGTAGGTTATAAGATCCCAAATATTTTTGAGGATCTGAAGAACTACCTATTCATGATTGTGTATTTTAGAGTGGCATCAAGATCAAAGTAAAGGTTATCACATTAAAGAACCTTATACTCCATCAAATACTATTCATTGAAATGCTAAGATCACGCCTTAAGGATTTTACAAATTAGTAGATTAACGACCTTTTGCCATGAATTTATATTATTTTAGATGGGAATAAAGCCCTGATTTTGAAATATTAACCATTCAAGCTTTTGTCCTACTAAAGAGTGTCATGCCAAGTTCTGTTGACACATGCAAGTTTGTATCTATGGTGCAAGAGAGTTTTTTTATGGTTCTTCACCCTTAAATAAGACAATCATCCATTAACTACCAAACTAATGCCTTGATTCCTAGGATCAATAATGTCAAGTCCACCCTTATCTTTGCAAATAACAAAATGTTTCAAAGATATAGAATGTATGCCTCTAATACCATCCCATTTTGACCAAGAGAAGTTTTCATTTGATGAACTTGATTATTGTCATCCATTGATGATGTGAACCAAAAAGAATAATAATATATGGGTGGCACTAAAAATACACCTAGACAAAGAGAGGAATAAATAAGTTATTGAATTTATTTTAAATTTAGAGGAGAACCCAATCTTACATTTGTTTAGGGGATAAGTGAATGCTAATGGGAATTCTCAGGTGCCTAGTGATTTGTTCATGGTGGATGATTTTTCAAAGGTATGGCATCTAGGGGTGATAATAAATATCTTTAATCATGATTGACATTTCTTTATTATTGCTTAACTTTGACCTTGAAACATCATGGTAGAGTTGCAAGATTTCATGTGTTTTTGAAAGTGCCTCATTTGTATTATGAATAGATCAAAGATTATCATATCCAAAAAAATAATTAAGGATAGTGGGGTTATCTAGAAATGAAATACCATAAATAGAACCTTATACCCTTATGTTCTCAAATAAATAACCTAAAAAGATAGTGGCTAACACATACTTAAGGGCAAATTTTTCTAATTGACCTTTCTAACTTAAAAAGATCGAGAGAGTTCCCCATTTATTAAAATTTTAGTTGGAGAAGAAAACAAAATTTGGATGCGATCTCTACATTTGGGGCTAAATCCAAAACATTGAAATAATTTCCAAATGAATGGCTACCAAATTTTATTATAGGCTTTGTTTAAATTAATCTTAACCAAAATGGCATCTTGGCTTGAATCTTCAACCAATTAAGTAACTTACCAAGAAGGATCACATTGTCTAAGATGTTTATGTCCCTTAGAAACCTTGATTTTTTTAGATTAATATTAGATTTAGAAATTGGGCTATTTTTATTAACAATTGGCTTGGTATTTATCCTATAGGAAACATTTAGCAGTGTAATGGGTCTCCAACTAAATAAAGAATTTTGTTTCCATTCTTAGGGATCAACTTGATTAAGGTGGAGTTGATCTTTATACCTTAGGATCCTTTAGATTCAACTTCTTATACATTTTTAATAAGTCTTGAATAATGTACGACCAAGAAATTTATGTAATTCCATGGGAATACCATCTATCACTGGGCCCTTGTTAGACTTTATAGCCCATAGCGCATTCTCCAAGTCTTAAATAGAAAGAGGTTTATTTAAAAAGTGTCATATCATTGCTTCTCATTTTGAATACATTTAAACTTTAACCTCATATAGTGGAACCATGGAGTCAAAGGATCCTCTCTAAAGATCATCTAATAATGATTGGTAAAGATTTCATAATATTTATTTAGTTATTAGATTATGTACCATCTTTAGTAAATATACTCTATTTTTTCCCATTAAATGTACGTTCTTGAGATAACTAAAAAAATTAGTATATTTGTCACCAAATTAAGGCAATGTAGGTTTAATAGAAGCTCCCTTATCCTTTTATGCTTCATACCCTTTGATTTTATCTTCTAGCATCACTGATTCTTGGAGTTGGAAGTTAGGAGGGTAAGATTCTAGCCATTATTTTTTGAGAGTGATTTCTTCTTGGATGTCAATTTCCATTTTCTTATTATAATATTATCCTTCATTATACCATTATGTCTCATAGATTTAGTCACTCTTATGATCACAACTTCCCACCAAGAAATCCATTAAGTGGTTCCATCTGGATGAGGGATGAGATTATATATCAAGCTTATCATTTGAATGCAATTTTATGACTTGATATGGGAGATATTGAGCTCATAAGATAGGCTAGAAGTTCTAAAATCTGATTTAGAAAAATTTAGATTAATTTGAATAGGCACATGATCTGATAACACAATGACCTATAGGATCCCAATACAGATGTTGTCTTTATTAACATGCCACATTTTCAAACTAAAAGTGGGGACCCTATTTTGCAAAACTCTACTAAGCTCCTACTTTTCTCACTTTGGCCGAGCCCTTATTCATTGAGCTCAAGTTCCTTGGGCTTGAGTTGCCTAAACCAATTGAATCAAGTCAACCATGTTTTAAATCTAAGCTCGATGGTTTTACTAATTTTATTTATTTATTTATTTTAAACTAACCCTTAAGTCCTTTTCCTCCCAAACCCTTCCATGTGTCATCATTGGATCATATTAGGCTTTCATGCTAAATTCAAAAAGTCTTCAAGTCTTTTGAAGACTTTGGGATTCATGATCATGCCACATGGTGTGATCCCAAAAGCCCAAGGGTATATAGAATTAACTTTGATCTTAGTAGTTTGATAGCTTTGAGCCCCCAAGGTCTTGAAAAGCCACCATGTGGTGAATTCTTGGGGACTCAAAAGATTGGAATGGTTGATCCTTTAGTCAGGTTTAATGGCCTAATGCCCACATAGTCTTGAGGGCCCAAACTCTCAAGTAGTTTCCATATGGTGACTCCATGGAATTTCAAGACCTCAAAGGGAAAAACCATTTACAATGCCAATCCAAAGGCCTAAAGCCTTGAGAGGATGTCATGTGGTGTCCCTTCATGTGATCATACCAAAGACCCAGTTTGATGAGGAGATGCCACATGGCATCTTGGTGATGTCAACCTTCTTGTGAGTCTAAATTTGATGAGCATCTTCCCATCACCAAACTGTAAATCCTTGACCCGCCAAACTAATAAGAGTGTGCTATGTGGAATTTAAACTAGCTTAAATTGATAGATGCCTTCAATGTCAAAATTATTGCGATATTATTTCATTTTTAAAATGATCAATCTGAATTAATTATTAGTTTATTTATGTTTTATATTTATAAGAAGGCCTATGTTTGAATCTAAAAACAAATAATGCAAACATCTATGAACAAATTACATAAATTGTTGTTTATTTCTCATATTTTATGTAAATTAGTTGTGGCTTTATTATTATATGTGAGGTTTTAAATTTGAATGTGATTCATTATTTTGAATAAACCTAAATAATAATAAATGATCACCATAAATTATTGATCAAAATATAACACTTGAGATTGCATTATGTTAAAAATATGAATTTGCATGATTCTATTAAATCTTGGTCTATGTGTATGCTTATACTTTGAAACAGATTTGAAGCTTCCTTTTTAGACTATTTTTCCTTAGACTCATACAAATTACTTAATTGTTTTAGTGTTTCCTTCTTCTCTTCTTGAGACATTTTAATCCATTTTTTAACTTTAGATTAATTGACTAAGTTGTACATATAGATTTGTTCTTTTACTTAGTATATTTTCTAAAAATGGACTAAATTGGTTTTGGATCGAATAAAATGACTAAGTCATATCATAGTTTTAAATATTTACTTAGTCATTTTCATCTTTTCCCATAGGTTTTTCCATGTGTCAAAATCTCAGTGCTGAGTAGAGCCTCAGAGGCATTAAGCCATTAAAAGTCAGCTTGTTAGTAGCCTGGAGCCTTAGAATTTTGGAGGTATTAAAGCATTAGCCAAAAGTTAATTCCTCTTGTAGTCCCAAAGCCCTGAGAAGATGCCACATGATATCTCCTCAGAATCCTAGAACCTCAGGGGCATGGAGCCATTAAACCTTGGAAGCTCAGAACCATTACACTGTTGGCCTAAATAATGAAGAGAATGGGAAGCTAAGGAAAAGATGAATTATGACAATGGAAGCTAGGGCATAAAAAAATAAGGAGAATGAAAATAGGCCATGTGTTCATAGATATGACAATAGTAAACATCGAATAAAATCTCAAGAATGCCGATGAAATTCCAAGTGGTAAATGGGAACCATAAGAGAAAGGATAATGGCACAACAAAAGAGCAAAGAGGAGCCATGTGGTAGAAAACCATATGAATAAAGAACACATTGGATATGTATCCAATAAATCAAGACATTGAACTAAAATTAATGGCCCGTTTGGCCATCAAAGTCATCAAATACCCCAAATGAACTAAGTGCGAAGTTTGCACAACATAATTATATGGAGGTGGTTTCCCACCAAATTAAAGTTTTGAAATTAACATAATTCAAGGTGAGTAATGGTAAATTTTAACCTTAAGGTCTTACAATCAAATTGGATCAACACATCCATTTGATCAATCTATAAATTAAATGTAAAGCCTACATAAGCATGGTGGAATGGAAGTCCCAAGAATATCCCAACTACAATATGACATTAATACTTGAATCTATTCATGATTAACCCCCAAAATTAAATGTAAATCACTCAGGATGGTGTTAGTCATTACTTGGCATGTATATTATAAATAATTAGAAGAGAAAAGAGTATAAAAGATAAGAATTTGCCTTAAAGAGGTGTGACTTCTAATTATAAATCATGCTCTAGCAAGTAAATTTGTTAGATCCCAACTACATTCTCAATCCCATTAAATCCTGTAACCACTCCAGTAGTGGATTGAATGATCCTCATGGGTAAATCTATCTATATAAGGGACATTTTTCTCCCTTTGAAAAGGTTGACACTTTATTTAAATAAACTCTGTCTAAACTGTAATAGAAATTTTACTTATCTAAACTCTGTCTTCTACTCACTGAATGTGGCCCATTGTTTTTAATTTTAAGTCTATGTTTATGCAAAGGGATTGACCCTGTTATTTGTTAAAGAACTAAGTAAAGTAATTATATTGTGTAATAACTTATCTAATACACTTCTGAATTCTTTTTCATTTCCTTTATAACATTCTTTACTTTATGCACTTACAACTATAAAGTGATCTAAAATCTATAGGTGCAATAGGTATAGATATTTTATGTGTTAATATTTAGTGAAGGATTCTTGATTTATGTATTCATTTCATCCCTAAAATATTTCTCATTGTGCCTCAATAAAATGTGTAATTGTTGAGCCAGAATACATTGGTATAACTATGACTTGGCATGCTTCAGTTCTTGAGACATTGGCATTCATTTGATTAGAAATATTATTTTTTTCTCTCCCTTACCATTATTTTATGTTTATTTTGGAGTTGAAATACCTTCCATTTTTTTATAAATTGGCAAAGTAAAGTATACCATTTTAGCATTAGAAAATTGAATATTTAAATACAAGTTCAAACAATTAGTATTGAGCTTCTGGTGGTAGTAGTATATCTCTTGGAAGATATTATATGCAAGCTATATCATAGATCCACATACCTATGTCATGCCTTGGATTGATCAAACATTAATCCTAAAATAGAGGATGAAAGTCCCTTATTGTTCCCACTTTTCTCTTTGGAACACTAAACCCCATAAGTGCCTTCAAATTATGATTTTGGACCAAATAATATATGGCATTAGAAGGGGGGCCTTTTTGGTTTGAAATCTAATTAAATACAGTTGTAAATTATTGAAAAATTATGAAAATTGGCAAATAGTTGTTATATGCATTTGGATTTCACTAATGTTTGTTGTGTTTTCTTCTAGTTTTTTTTTTGTGAACTCAAATGTAGAGTACTAATAACTAGTGACAAAATTGTGCATAATAAACCAAGTTGGATCCTAGTGTGTCCATTAACTTGTCCCAATCTATGCATGGGATACTAATTATCTCTCCACTGTAAATCCATAGGAGAACTTGAACTAGTGGAAGAAGACCTAAACCTATAGTAAACCAATATTCCACCAACTCTTCATCTCAAACCATATAGAATCAATGTATACATATAATATTAACTATGGATTGACTTGTTGGATCTACAATAAACATCCCAGGGGTCATCCATGACTTACCTAGGAACCTTGAAAGATGTTTACCTAGATTCACTCCTAGTATAGGAAGAATTGAAGAAGAACACACAATGTCCTAAAAATTTTCTTGGAGACTTATCAATGTTGAGTATGAAGACATGAACTATAGGTTTTTCCCCTTCACACTCATGGACACATCATATGACTAGTTTCTAAACCTCCCTAAGGACTCCATCACAAGTTGGAACTAGTTTAGTAGTGTTTTCCTGGTCTAATATGGGCAAGTTATAGACCCAAGTGTCCTGTAGTAGTGGTTTGATTACATTAAATTATAACCTAATGAGCCCATCAAGAATTTAAATTCTCCTTTCCAAAAAATGTATAGCAAAATTACCACCCTATACAAAATTAATGCTCTACCAGCTTTAGAAATGAATAAAAATGCTTTAGATCCATAGATTGCCATGTTATTTAGACGAGACCCTATGGTAATAACCTTACCATTGACATATGTTGAGGCTATCAATATTGATAGATAAATAAATCCATAAGGCTAGGTGATGACTCACATCCCCAATGCATTACCTAACATGCATTAAGTAAGCCTTCTTCTAAGTGTAAATCAAAAATTTCCTTTATCTCAACCACTGCCTATAACCAATGAACTCTCATTGAGACACGCTGATCCAAACCAACACCTAGGTTTTCTTAGCCTAGTGAAAAATGAGGTAATTCCCCATTTACAAATCTAGATGACATTATTATCTACTAAAAATGATCAGATCATACCTAAATAATCAACTAATAATGATTTAGATGTTATCCAATGAATGATGTAAAGATTAAATAACAAATTCCTTGGTATACAAAGGTAAATTAATAGATCTTGTTCTGAGAGTTAAAATAAGAAATTTTATTATCAAAGGAAAAACATAAACTATACTCATCCAACCAACCAACTAGAGCCTTCTCCCAATAGGTTTTCTAAAGTTAACATTTATGAAATAACTCTGCCTAATTGGTGTCATGTGCATAAAATGACCCAACATGGTGAACTAGATTGTATTCAAATATATAGTGCTTTTAACATATTCTAAAGAGAGATAAAGGAATACAAGGTGATCCAAAAACCACCAGATTCATCTAATTTAAGAATGCCCCCAAGTACTACTATGGTGTTAGGAAACATAGAATTCCCTAGCCAAGAGGAAAATGAGACAGAGGAGAACACTAGTGAAATACATGCTTTGCAGTAGTTTCAAAGGAGTAACTATACCCTAAGAAATTGAAAATCACAAAAAAAATCTCACTTTCTCAATTCTTCCAAACAATGGTGCCACTCCACCTGATCCTAATGTTAGGAATGACCCTATGCCTTCTAAGCTTAGTGAATTCAAAGCCTAGGTAGAGACTCAGTAGTCTCAAATAAAAATTCGATACAATATAGTAAAATATATGAAGAAAATTAAAGAAAATATCACTCTTCATGAGATTTCTCAAATTATTAAGCAACGTGACCTTATAATAAATTCACTCACCAAAAAGCCAATTCAACTAACCCAAGCCAAACAAAATATTACTCATACCAATGTGTTGATACCTAAAAAAAAAGATGAGGTCCCCCCTTTCTCCTAAATATTAGGTTATTTGGAATGGACCTACACAATTTATTAGTAGACTTAGGAGCTTTTGAAGACATATTGCCTATAGGCATTTGTGAAAATTTAGGATTGGTCCCCATCAATTCAAACAAGATTGTATTCTAACTAGACAAGTCTGAAATCAAAATAATTGGCAATTTTCTTAATGTACACATACAATTAGAATCGAATCCTAGAATTTAATAATTCATATATATCCAAGTTGTGGATATCCCTAAAGCATACAAAATTATACTCAATTTAGATTGGTCCAAATCTTTGAATGGGTATATGGGCACCAATTTTTACCACATGTGGTTGCCTTGGATAGGGGTAACCAATCAGATCAGAGTAGATAGAGAACCCTAGATGAAAAATATGATAACTAAGTACAACATAATCAACAAGAGGGTAAACTTGGTAGATTCAAATTTAGGAGTCTACACTTTGGAGATGAAACCTATTATAGTTGCAATATTGACAATGATCTTAAATTGCTAGGTTTATAGTCATTACAAATTCATGAGGAATGTAGTGGACTAGGTGATATATTAATAAACCCACAAGGAAAGAGGTACTTATCTTCATATAGGTTACAATTACCTTGCATAAATAATCTAGTAGAATATGAGGCATTAATCCTAGGTTTGTAGTTTACATTAAAGCATAAGGTAAAACAATTGAGAGTAGTTGGTGTTTTTGAGCTAGTATTCAACCAGGTTAAGATCATATTTTATTGCAAACTATCATAACTTAGATGGTATAAGCATAAAGCCTAGGATTTAACCAAAGTGTTTGACACATTCAACATTATCTCCATCCCTAGGGAGGAAAACCAGGTTGTTGATTCATTAGCATCCTTAGTTGTAATCTTAAATCTCCTTGACAATACCAAATTGTCAGAGTTTTCCATTGATTTTATCCCTTGTCCCTCTATCCTTGAAAACATAGAGAATTTTTAAGTTTTTGAGGATGACCAATATATCATTAAATTTATCAAAAATGTTGGGGTATTTCAAGTTAAAATAATTTATGAATTAGATAGAGACAATCCTAAGGGAGAATTAGACAAAAATGAAATTCTCAATATCTAAGGGAATTAGATTCCAAAGGGGATGATCTCCCTAGAAAAGGCATTTGACACTCTTGAACCTGCAACCCAAATTGAAAAATTCTAATTTTTAAATCATAGGTGTGGAACCATCAATGTTATCTCCTTGGAGAAAACCCAAATCATCAACATAGGTATTAATTGGATAAACCCAGAGGTTGAGTAACTTTGCAAGTTGTTGATAAGATATAAATATGTAATTGATTGGGATTATAGAGACCTCAAATTATTTGACCCAAATGTGATCACTCACACTATTCCCCATTTCAGCATAAGTAAAGACATCTAAACCCAATCATAAAACCATTGATACATAGGGAAGTTCACCAACTATCTCAGCTAGAATAATCTTCCCAGTTCACTATTCCACTTGGGTGACAAATTAGTTCTTGTGTAGAATAAAAATGGAAAAATATGTTTGTGTATAGATTTATGAAATATGAACAAAGATTTGGATAAGGAAAATTATCCATTACCTTCTCTTGATGAAGCAATTAAAATGGTCAATTGATCCCAAATGATGTCCTTCTTGGATGGATTCTCAAGATATGATTAGGTCCTAGTTAGTTTAGAAAATTGAACCAAAAATGCATTCACAAAAAAATGGGGTATATTTACCTACAAAAGAATGCCATTTGGATTTATTAACATTGGATCAACCTTTCAAATGGACATGGATTTCAAATTTGAAGGTCTGATGGAGAAGTGTATAGTGATTTACATGGATGATTTAATTGTATTTTCAAAATGTAGGTTAGATCATATTTGCCAAAAGTGTTTGAGAGATGCAGGAGGTATGGAGTTACCTAAACCCAAAAAAGAGCATGTTTGGTGTCATCAAAGGTAAACTTATCAGTTATATCATCATAAAACAAGGTATTTCTATTGATATTGAATGAGCTAAAGTAATCTCTAAATTACCTCAGCCAAATAGTAAAAAGGAATTAAAATCCTTCTTTAGCAAAAGTAATTTTGTATGTAAGTTCATTTTTGAATTTGCTAAAATTATAAAACCTCTAAATGCTATGATGAAACAAGATGAAAAAATAGAGTGGAATGATGAGTCAAAGAAAGAATTTTAGGATATAAAAGACACCATCATATAGGCATTAGTGCTAGTCAGTCTAGACTATGCCAACGACTATGCCAACTAACCCATTTACTTTTGAACACACCATTTTTGCTTATCTCACCCAAATATTGGATAGAGAATAACACCCCATGGATTTTATGAGCACCAATATGAAGATGTAGAGCTAAGATAGTCTTAATTATAAAAACACACCTAAACTTTAGTCAAAGATGTAAATAAATTCAAGCACTAAATTCTCAAGAATAAAGTTCATGCAATTATGCCCAATCTGGCCATCTAGGAAATGTTAGGCCAGAATGAACTAAGAAAATGAAGAGGCAAATGGATGACCAAGTTGCAAGAGTATGACATGGAGATAAAACCTACCAAGTTGGTTATAGGGAAAGGTACTACTCAATTAATATCTGAGATCAATCCAAGGATCACCATGTATCAATTATACCAAGAGAAAGTGTTATATCAAAATTGGTACACTCCAATTATACATTACCTTCACTATGGAGTCCCACCTATTAGACTCAATCAAACAAAAAAAATATCTCTCAAGTTGAAAGTCACACAATATATGTTGAAGAAAGGAGTTCTCTTCAGGAAAAAATATGAAGGTGTCTACTTTAGGTGCTTGTCAGAAGCTGAAGCCAAAGAAATGATGGCCAGTTTCCATGAAAAATTAGACATTGGTCATCTTGCAATAAAAATAATGGTGCACAAGATACTTTGAGAAGGCTATTATTAGAATACCCTATTCATATATGTCCATGTGCATGTTAGAGCATGCCATCAATGCTAAACATTTTCCAAAAGAGAAATCCATGCTTCCATGCTAATACAACCAATCATAGAAATAATTCCATTTTCCCAATGGGGACTAGATTTCATAGGAGTCATTAATCCTAACTCCTTGATAGGTCACAAGTTTGTTCTCACAGCCATACACTATTACACAAGATGGACAAAGGCAGTGGTAATAAAAAATAACACTATTAGTGAGGTGATCAAGTTCATGGAGAATAATGTAACCACTTGATTTGGGACTCTAGTTCATTAGTTTGTGATAATGGACCTATGTTTCAATCTGTATAATTCATTGAGTGGGCATATAACAATGAGAACATTTTGAGATTCTCATCCAATCACTGCCTGCAAGGAAATGGATTGGTTGAATCAAATAAAAATAACTTGATCGAGGCCATCAAAAATTTTGTAAGAGAGTGACCTTGAGAGTGGAAATCATTTTTGAAATTTTCACTTTGGGCTGACTGCATTAGACATAAGCATGTAATCAAGATCTCATTGTTTCTATTTGTCTATGGACTAGAGCTAATGCTGATAATTACACTTAAGCTTATTACTTATAAATTCATACAACATTATATGGAACACAATGAAAAGGTAAATTCTAGGATTCTATACATTGTACAATTGGAAGAAGCTAGAGATCAAGCCTTATTCAATTTCAATGAGCACCAAAGCATTGTCAAGTGTTACTTTGACAAGAAAGCCAAAGTAAAGTCATTTAGGATTTTAGATTTAGTGATTCTATGGGACAAATCCCATGATAATAAGGGTCAAAAATCCAAGTTTGATCCACTTTAGATTGGCCCATACTAAATAGCTAAATTACTAGGGCATAATGCTTTCCTCCTCAAGGACCTAGAAGTTAATGATCTTCCATTATCAGTGAATGGGC
This sequence comes from Torreya grandis, assembly GCA_037957365.1. NCBI lineage: Eukaryota > Viridiplantae > Streptophyta > Pinopsida > Cupressales > Taxaceae > Torreya > Torreya grandis. Next base: position 2,154,649 of record JARHVA010001274.1, on the reverse strand, counting down.
AATTCTTGAAGCACTACTTCTTGGCTGCCCTTTCTATTGCATCTTTAGATTGAGCTTCCTAAGCTAGTTTGGTGATGTATAGTGTGCATAATAGTTTAGTTTCCCAATTCTAATTTTTCTTTCTTAGATTAGTTCTCATGTTTTATATTTTAGCTTAGTATAGTTTCATGTCAATTATGTGCTTGTTTTGTCCCTGGCTCTTTGTTAAAATCCTCTTGGTATGTATCGATACTCAAAATTTCTCCTCATCATAATTCAAGGTATAGACCTGAGGTAATTTCTCTAGATTATACCCATTATTATTTATCAAAGAAAATACAAACACATTCCTAAATATTATAATTTTAATTTGTTTGAAAAATATCTAAAATAACTTTAGGAAAATCTCTATGGGGAAATTCCTCCTATCCTAAAGGTAACATAGATTAATGTATATTTACCTTTAGCTCTCCTAAAATCCTACTTGTATGTGTCTAACTAATTTTCAAACTTGTTTTTGCATGAAAATCCCTGTAATTAATTTCTTTTGTTTCTCATTTTCTTTAGTTGTTTCTTTCATTCATGTCCCTTATATTTAGTTAGGTTTGCTTTCTACGTGTTTCCCTGTTTCCATTTTTTTACTCATCATTGAGTTTGGCCTTGTTATGCATCCTTTTTTGATATGAACTATCATTTTTTGGATTTTAAAGGGTTTCTCTTACTTAATTAGCATTAAATAAATGAAGGGTTTGTTAAGTAAATGTGACATCAGTGGCATCTTGAATCCTAAATAAAGATCTTACTTAAACATGCTGTGTGAACTATTGTATTTATTTTTATATTTTCAAAATTGTTTGGTCTATGATTCTTAATGGAATACCTAAAGCTATAAACATAACTTTATTTGTCTAGATAACATGAAACACACTCAATAGAAAATCTAAATTAAGCATGCAACATTATTGTTTTTGATTTGTCTCTTTTAGTCATTGAACTCTTTGAACTTTCCTAAAACCCATGGCTTGGTCCCAAAACCTTAATTGAATGAACAAAAAAACACCTTTTAAAGGGGAATAAAATAAAATAAAGTAAAAATCACATGTGAAATCCCAAGATCCTCGAAAAGGTGATTCAAACAACCTCCACCATGGGTTTTCTAACCTAGTTGGCAGTGGAGCAAGGTCCTAAGGGTGACCATAGGTATCTATGTTAGGGATATAGATACCTAGCTAGTAGTAGAGCAATGCCCATGCCATTATACCCCCAAATCCAAATGACCAAATTGTAACTCCATCAAAAGTTATAAATCATTTGAGTTGATTCAAGTGATTATGTATGAATGAATAAATATAAATGAAATAATCACTTATAACACACACTAATGGTTTTTAGAAATTAAAAAACTTAGTATTTCTTGTTTTTAAGTATACTTTGGTGCCCATTACTTTGATTTTGTCTCAATTTTTCTTACCTTAACACTTGTGTTTGGATGCATGAACCAAAAATTTTGAATTCTCAAGATACTCAAAAGTATCTTTCAATAGGAGAAAGTGGTGATCCTATTTTGTCAAGATATGCTAAACTCCTCATTTTCTTAGTTTGGTCAAGCCCTTATCCATCAAGATCAAGTTCCTTGAGCCTGCGTTGTCCAAACCAATCAATTCAAGTCAACCATGTTTTAAATCCAAGCTCGATGCCTTTATTGATTTTATTTATTTATTTCAAACCAAGCCTTAATTACATTTCTTCTTAAACCCTTCCACATGTCATCATCATGTTGTTTTCGAGTTTCAAGCTAAATTCAAAAAATTTCCAAATCTTTTGAAGATTCTATGCTCTAAGATCATGACACATTATATGATCCTAGAAGCCTAGGGGTGTAGGGTATTAACTTAGAGATTAATAGTTTAATAGCTTTGAGCCCTTAGGGTCTCAATAAGATGTCATGTGATGACTTCTCTGGGACCTTTAGTCTAGTATAATGGCCTAATGTCCCCATATTCCCAAGGCCTCGAGCCCCCAAGGAGCCACCATGTGGTGTCTCCCTAGAAGCCTAGGACCTCAGAGGGTAAAACCAATTACAATACCAAGTCAAAAGCTTAGATCCCCAAGAGGATGTCGCATGGCATTGCTCCATGCCCTTAGACTGAAGACCCAATTTGATGAGGGAATATTACATGGCATCTTGATGATGTTATCTTTCCTATGAGTCTAAAGTTGACATGTATCTTCCTATCACCAGATTGTAAAGCTATTATCCCCTCAACCAATAAGAACATGCCTATGGCATTTAAATGAGCTTAAAATTGTTAGTTTTTTTAAATATCAAAATTATTGGGACATTATTTCCTTTTTAAAATACTCAATCTAAATTAATGGTTAGTTTGTTTATGTTTTATATTTATAAGAAGGCCTATTTTTGAATCCAAAACCAAATAATGCAAATATATGTGAACAAATTGCAAAATATGTTATCTATTTCTCACATTTTGTGTATATCAATTGTGGATTCATTATTAGAATTGAGGTTTTAAATATGAATGTGGTTCATTATTTTGAATAAACCTGAATAATAATAAATGTTCACCATAAATGCTTGATCAAAATATCACATTTGAGACTGTATTATGTTAAAAATATGAATTTGCATGATTCTATTAAGTCTTGGTCTATTTGTATGTTTATGCTTTGAAAAACATTTAAATCTTCATTTTTAGATTATTTCACCTTGGACTCATGCAAATTACTTAACTATTTCAACGTTTCCTTCTTCTATTATTGAGCTATTATAATCCTTTTGTTTTTAAATTTAGATTGATTGATTAAGATGTATAGATAGATTTGCTATTTTAATTATTTAATTTTATAAAAATGGACTAAATTGGATTTGGATCGAATAAAATGACTAAGTCATCTCATAGTTTCAAATATTTACTTAGTCATTTTAGTGTTTTTTGCAAGTTTTTCCATGTGTCAAAATCATGGCATTGAGCAAAGCCTCGAAGGCATTAATTCATTAAAATTAATCTTCATGGTAGATTAGATCCTTGGAAACTTAGAGGTATTAAATCATTAGGCCAAATTTAATTCCCCTTGTAGTCTCGAATCCCTGAGAAAATGCTAAATGGTATCTCCTCAAAAACCTGAAACCTCAGGGGCACGAAGCCATTAAACCTTAGAAGCTTAGGACCTTTACATTATTGTCCTAAATAATAAAGAGCCTAGGAAGTCGAAGAAAGGATGAATGGTGATGATGGATTAAAAGTCATAAAGAACCTTGGAGAATGAAATTAGGCCATGTGGCCATGTATATGACAATAAGAAATAATGAAACAAATCTTGGGAATGTCAATGAACTATTGAGTGACAAAATGGGACCCACAAGAGCTAGACTAATGACATAATGGAAGAGTGAAGAAGAGTTATGTGGTAGTAATAAATTAAATGAAATAACATGCTAGATACATATCCAATAGATCAAGACATTGGATTAAAATTGATGGCTCGTTTGGTTGTCAAAGTTGTCAAATACCCTGAATGAACTAAGTGTGAAGTCTACACAACATAATTAGATGTAAGTGGTTTCCCACCAAATTAAAGGTCTAGAAGTAACATATTTCAAGGTGATTAATGGATAATTTTATCTTGAAGTTATTTCAGTCATATTGGATCAAATTGTCCACTTGATCAATATGAAAATTAAATCTAAAGCCTACGTAGGCAAGGTGGAATGGTAGTCCCATGAATATCCCAGCTACAATCTACCATTAATACTTATATATATTCATGATTAGCCCAAATAATTGAATTTAAATCACTCATTATGGTGTTATTAAATACTTGGAGGGTGAATTATAAATAATTATAAGAGACAAAGAGCATAAAATACAAGAATTTGCCATAAAGAGGTGTGGCTTCTAATTACAAATCATGCTCTAGCAAAAAAATCTATCAAAATTCCAACTACATTCTCAATCACCATTGAATTTTATAACCACACCAGTAGTGAGCTAAGTGAGACTCATGGGAAAATATATCTATATAAGGGATGTTTTTCTCCTTTTGAAAAGGTTGACAATTTGTGTAAATAAACTCTATCTACACTATAATAGAACTTTTACTTGTCTAGACTCTATCTTCTACTCACCGAATGTGGTCCATTATTTATATTTTTAAGTCTATGTTTATGCAAAGGGATTGATACTATGTTTTTTTTTACATAAATAAATAAATTAATTAGACTGTGCAATAACTAGTTTAATTCACTTCTAAAATCTTTTCATTTCTTGTAGAACATTCTTTGCCTTATGTGTTTACAACTATAAAATGATATGAAAGATTTGTGTGTAATAGCTACAGATATTTTGTGTGTTTATATTTAGTGAATGATTCTTGAGTTATGTATTAATTTCATCCCTAGAATATTTCCCATTGTGCCTCAATAATCTTGTGTAATTGTTGAGCCAAAACACAGTGATATAACTATGACTTGGCATACTTCAGTTCTTGAGACATTAACATTCACTTGACTTGAAATCTTTGCTTCTTCTTTCCCTCAACCTTATACTATGTTTATTTTTGCGTTGAACTAACTTACCTTATTTTATAAATTTGAAAAGTAAAGCATACCATTTTATCATCAAAAAATTGAATATTTAAAAATGAGTTCGAATAATCAGTATTGAGCTTCTGGTGGTAACATTGTATCTCTTGGAAACTATTCTATGCATGCTATATCATGGAGCCACATACCTAAATCCATGCCCCAGATTGATCAATAATCAATCCTAAAATGGAGGATATAAGTCCCTCATTACTCCCACTTTTATCTATGGAACACTTAATCTGATAATTTCCCTTTGGAGTAGGATTTTGGATCAAATAACATATACCCTATTTGAGACCAAAAAGAAGAGTTTTGGTCAAGTAGAATCTATGTGTCTGACCAAGTTTACAATATAAACCTTCCTTATTGTTAGTCCATGCAAACCATTTCCACTTAATTTTGTTGTGCCAATCATGGGATCAAAGATTCCAAATAGTGTCCATAAGTTAGCCAAGTTATATACTCCTCAGTGGGAAGGGGAATATTAGTGGGAAAAATTCTATCTATTCTCAACCATATTAAAGTATACCCTTATTATTAATTTAATGTGGGGAAGGATAGTGGTCATATAATCCCATAATTACATGTACTATTAGGTGCATAAACATAACACACTATTATAAGTTGGAATTTTGTATGAGATTGATCCACTTGCATTAGTGAGAGGGACTCCCCTTGATCTATAAGATATTTAACAAAGTAAGGAACCAAAATTATAATAGTGCATCCTTTACCATATTCATAAGATGTAAATAAGTGGTTTTTATGGTAGGTAATGGCTTTTAAGTATATTTCCAATAGAAATCTATTGACTCTAATTTCTCACTATAAAATAATGCCCAAATTGTTGTTTAGCATAACTAAACTCACTTGATATTTGTAGTGTGGGAGGGTCAAATCACACACCCTCTAGAAAATGATACGAAGGTTCATTTTAAACCTTGGTCAATGAATAGGTCCAACTCATTTTAAAGAAACTAAAAAGGGTTAGAAATTGTCACCCCATATAGGTCAAGTGTTTGATGGTTTCTTTTGTCTATGTAGAGCGAGGCAATGCCTTCTTAATTTCCACTATCCCCTCCATCACTAAAGTCATCTTTAAATTTAAGTTAGGGCTTTTAATTTCCTTGAATGAGTATCAACAATAAGGAAAAAGTGTGGCACATATGGAAAAATATTAACTAAAATAAATCCATCACCACCTAAAAGTACCAACAAACCCATTATTAAATAAAAAAACAATTTTATAGAAGAAAAATTGGCCATCAGATGTCGCATCAAAGTCTCCATACCCATTTATTTACATTAGGTGGTAGAATTACATGTCCCTTTCCCTAGAAAATTAAATTATCAAATTGAATTTCCAATTTATCTACGAAAGTAATTAGGGGAAGGGGACCAGTAGTTGGGACCCCTAACTTTGGGGTCCCACATTGCATATAATATGCCACCTCTAAAATAAAATTTATGAATTGATAAATAAGTCATGCGTGAGATAATTTGATGTTGTACGAAGACACATAATGATTTGAATGTTAAAAAGTCATTTTTTATTGTTTTATAGGTGAGACCAATAATTAGAATGTAAGGGACCAATTATTTTTCAAAATTTGACCAACAATAATATAAAAACAAAAACATAATTTTAGCATTGGCTTTAAATTTTGTGGAGAAAGGCATGACACAAAGTTAAAATGGGTCATTAATTAAAAAATGAAGGGCCATGTTGGAAGACACATGGGTCATTAATATGCAATGAAACCCCATTTTCATTAACACTTGGCCATATTTTTCACATTAATGTTGCGAGTTAATGCCACCATGCACACCATCAACAACTTGTTTATTGTGCCTTTTTAGCTCACTCTCCCCAAATGGTCATGAAACCCAATTGTGTCTTCTACATGATGTAAAATTTAATAGAACTTATATTATTAGTAGATTGGAGGTGTGAAATGTTACCCATAGGTGTGTTACCTATAATTTAACCCACAACTATGTTCTTCTTCTTTTCACATGCCTATTATTATTATTATTATTATTATTATTATTATTATTATTATTATTATTATTATTATTATTATTATTATTATTATTATTATTATTATTATTATTGTGAATTTTATGTTCATGGTGATTTTACCTATCTTCATGTCTAATTCAACATTTACTGGTACGTTTATGAGACCCTCAAGGTATTCATTTACATACTAGTAAATTTTATTATTTTTGTATCAAACCATATTATATTCTGAATTCACTGGCCATGATGGAAGACACTTGTGTCATTATTATGTAATGGAGTGCCATATTAGAAGATGAATGTGATTTTTAACATGGAACGACCATTTTCAAAGATGTTTGATAACTTTTTTCAATTAATGTGGCATGTTAATGCTGCTAGGTATACCATATTCAACATGTTTAATGTGCATTATTCAAATTACTCTCCCTTAAATGTCATTTAACCTAAATGCCTCTTATATAGAATGTAGTGTTTCATAGAGATTAAAATGTCACTATGTTGGAGGGAGAAAACATTACCCATAACTAAACCCACAATGTTGGCATGTTTTCGTTCACACTTGAATCAAAATTTGCTAGTATTTAATAGAAACCCAATAGGTTTTCATTCACTAAACAATAAATGTTATTTTTTTAATATCAAACTAAATTATTTTTTGAATACATGTTGCTATGTGATTTATATATATGATGAATTTATATTTCTTTGCATTAAATTGGATGAAAGTATTAACATTTATTGGTATGTGGATGAAATCCATGAATGTTTTCATTCAAATACTAGTAAATGCTATTATCTTTGTATCAAAATTAAGGTTTTCATTCACATAACAACAAATTTTATTGTTTTTGTATCAAATAAAATTATTTTTTGAATTCATGTTGCTCTTTGCATTAAACATTTAATGTGTTAATGAACATTCACTGCGATGTGGATGGAAGCCCTAAAGGTTTTCATTCACACATGAGTAGATGTTATTGTTTTTTAATATCAAAATCAATACTTTAATGAATTCATGTAGTTTTATTTCCATCTAAAATGTAGTTTTATTTCCCTACCTGTAACATTTAAATTATATAATTATTTCAAAAGTAAATATTATTGTCTTTGTATCAGAATTAAGGTTTTCAATCACATAACAAAAAAAATTTATATTTGTACCAAATCAAATTATTTAATGAATTCATGTTGTTATCTTATTTATATATGTGACACATTTCTATTTCCCTACATTAATGTGTTATGCTAATAATGTTCAGCATGCCATGTTAAAATGTCACTCACTCACAGTAAATGTCATGGAACCCAATGGCCTTTTATGTAAAATGCATTGTTCAGCAAAGATTGTAGCTTCGACATAGTAGAGGGATGAGATGTCACCTACCTTGAATAAAATTAAAATTTTTAATGTGGTAGTGAACATTTACTGTTATGTAGATGGAATCTATGAAGGTTTTCATTCACATACCAGTAAATGTTGAGTCAAATGTATCAAACCAAATACTTTTGTGAATTCATGTTGTTGTGTCATTGATATGTTCCTATGAATTAATGTTGTGTTATTCATTCACATTTTCAAAATTAAAAATATTCTTTTCCATAACTATTGTTGATATGTTTTCCATTCATGTTGATGTGTTATTTATATACATGATGTATTTATATTTCTTTGCCTCCAAATTTTCATGGATTATATTTTTTATCTATGTTATTAATGTTTTTTTATTGTGGGTAATGATGAAAGGTTTTGAATTTAAGATCAAATAATAATAATGGGTAACTCAATGTCAAGTGAAGTTTACTTAAATTTCACTAAGCTTATAATCAGTTGCCATGATAAATGGTAGATAAAAAGTAACTTTTATTATATTACATAATAAAACTCAATACATTAGATAATAATTACACTACTTAATATATGTCATTACATTATATGGAAAACTTAGTCAATTTCATTCCATTAGATAACAACATTTCATCCAAGGTGGAAAAATTGAGTTATGCCCTTTAAATCCTATATTCAAAGAAAGTGGAGTTACAATTGGTTCTTAAAAGTCTATCTCATTAGTGGGATTTTATACCATGTTGACAAAACTAGGAGGAAGGATCCCATATAGATAGTTGCAAGCAAATGAAGAAATTTGGGATATAATGTTTATCATATCTTTCATTATGTGATGATGTTCAAGTATATAATTGAATTGGCTACTTAAATTATTTTTCCTCTCCAATTCTTTTTGACCTTATCGAATTCCCTATCCCTTCTATCATGCTCTTTTTTAACTCATTTTCCTGCATTTTTTATATCTTATTCTGCTCCTTTTGCCTTTGGATTTTATTTTGAGTCTTATATTGTTCCCTTATTTTCTTATCCCCTATTATTTATTCCTTTCTTTCAATTACTCAATCTCTTTATTTTGGGACTCATGTTCTATAAACATTTACCTATAGTCATCTGAGGTGAGTATTAAATATTATCTTCTTAGCATTAGTGTATTATTTCTTGATTTCTTAGTAACCCTTTCCATTGACAGTTTTAGAGATGTTGTTATTGAATTTATTTCTTCATTTATTTTTGGTTGGTTACAATCCATATCTTGGAAATTTTTTTTTTATATGTCCTCATTGTCACCTAAATAAATCATTGCATCTTGTATGCCACATTATCCACCTAATTCAAAGTGATGAACTATAGAAGGTGGGACATAAGGTAGCAATGATGGCATTGACATTTACACATCTATTTTAATTAATTCACAATTAAGGTCAAGATTTTTTCTTCATCCTTTAGCCATTATGGTGGGATCAATTGGGTAGGTAGACTTCGACTGTATTGATTGAAAGTGAATGTTGCATCAATTTCATTAGAAGGGACATTCAATGCATCTTAAATTATTTGTGTTTGTTGATTGTGATAAACTTGAGATCAATAGTTTTTTGGGCAATAGTATCTTCTATATTGTCTATTTTTTCACCTTGGACAACATTTATTTGATGCATTCACTCCATATTTTTCATATTAGCTTACATATCTTCCTCATCTAGCCCTTCCAACCTTATGAAAATTTCAAAAACACCAACTTCATCCTCTTTGACATGGAATTCTTTAATTTAAGTCATGTCATTGACTACCATTTTAGGGTTTAGGGGCCAAATACATACCCTTATAAATCCATATTTTATATTATTATGAGTTTGTGTTCTCTTCAATGCTATATTGCCCAAAGTGGTCAATTATTTTCTCTTGATATCTAGACTATGATGTCCTATCCCTCTTGAAGTAGGCCTTAAATGAACCAAACACACTTACATCCAATGTTTCAATTTGTGGCTAGAGTGTGTAGGTAATGTAATTAGGTCAATCCCTAAAGCTCTTGCCTCTTTTATTATTGATAGTGCAATATGGATGTTATACCCATGAAATATGAGAAGGTGTATAATTTTATGTGAAACTCCTTATGGTATAGATATTTATAAATGATGCAACCAATTCATAAAAAATTATATCATCATCCATATATGGTGTTGGGTAACCATACATGCCCCTAGTTCATAACCTAAAATGAAAATTTGCATCTCCTTTTTTGATTTGAAGAGGTATAACCCTAGGATACTCTACCTAGCTACATTCACACATGATAAAATTGTGACCCATTCTCTAATATTAGACATTATTTGTGGCACACTCCTTGAACCCTTTTTGATGATGAATCACATGCCATAATTCCTTCTAGCTTGCACACCTATCATTGCAATTACATATTTTGTGAGGCCCATAATGGTTTTATGACTACAGAATTTGCAAGTTATCATAAAAAATTATCACTATGGATGGCCTTAACATTATAGCTCTATATTTTCCTAATCTTTTTACTATTCTCATAGACAAATTAGGGTGCCTATTTGTGAAGCTCTTCCACCATGACTTGCTGAGGACCCTATCATTGAAAGGGTTGGGATTGGTTTTACATATGTGGAAAATGTATGACTTAACATGTATGTCTAACCCATTTTCAATGTTATATAAGTCCTTGTACCACTGCATGATCTCATAATATTCTAAATTTGATAAAATAGTGGGTGGTGGCCCTCTCTCTTGTTAGTTGATGTAATTTAGTTCAACCAATTTGAGAAATTACTTGATTTCATGCCCTACTTTACCGCTAAAATGTTTTTTGATTAACCATTATCCTCCACATCTTGTATTGAAATTTATATATAATCATTTATCCACTCTATATGTAAAGAAACTTGCTTAGTGGAAGTAATATTTATGTTGGTTTCCTTCTTTGGCTGGTTGGTAAGGGGTTGGTCTTCAATAAATTCATTCTCTACTTAATTAATAGTGAATTACTCTTCTTCATTAAACTCTTCATAAATAACATGAATAAATTTGACTCCTCTACTATTCATTATTGCATGTGTAGACAATTCATTTTGATCATTTCCAAGTCTAAATTGTAATCAAGAGCAACTTTCTATAATCATATGAAAATTTAACTAGAAATCACCAATGAACCTGATTTAATTACACAACTACCATTTTAACCCAAAATCACAATGGCACATCCTTGATTATATCAATTAATCATATTGCATCATTAATCTCATTTATCCCATCATGAATCAAACTGACCATTTGTAAGTGTTATTATAAGATACTTAAATGAATATTTGATTGGTAAAATAACATTGAAAAGGTTACCATTATTATAATTAATAATTAACCACCTTGATTAATTAGCCTAATCATTCCTCTAATGGAAAATTCCATGAATTATGAATTACCTATTTTCATAAAATCAAAATTGGATTATTACATCATATAGGTGATGCCACTCAAGGAACTTAATGAGAAAGAGAATGAGTGAAAGTTATATCTTATACACTTTTCCTCTTAAACCACTCTTACATACTCTATGAGGATCATTTACTACACTTTTCTTTCAACATTCCTTCCACACTCCAAAAATGCCTTAAATGTCATACCTTGCAAACTCCATGTGTGTGATCATGAGTTTGAGAACTCATCCTCCACCATTGATATTGATATTAGATCAATGGTTCAAAAACATTCAAAAGGTCTATGAATACAAAGGCCTTTGGCCATTATAGACAATATTCTTCATGCAAACTAAATCTGTTGAATTATACAAGGAAATTCAACATTATCATGCCAAGCCAAGATAAGAATCAAGTGTAGAAAAGGAGTGATGCTTTCCACACATGAAATAAATAATTGTTAAATACTTTTAGCCTAAAATCCAAACTCAACCTCTTCAAATTGGTTCACAATCAAATATGTAAGGAAGGTATAAACATAGTTCTTTATCTTCTAATTTGAATTTCTTGTTTGTTTTACATATAAGTAAACCTAAGGATTAGGATTAATATGTTATTTATTAAATTTTTTCTTGATTTCATTAAATAGTGAATTGAATAACCTCTTTTAGATTTTTAATCTATAACATGTTCCCATTGTATTAGAAATTGTGATTTGTTCTTGACATTCCTCATGTTGAACTACAACAATAAACAAATTATATAAGTAATTGACAATAGAATGGAAAACATATCAACGAAAGTTATGGGAAATAATATTTGTAATTTTTTGAAAATTTTAATGAATAACACAAAAATGGGAATTCACAACAACATTTCAATATCATAGCAACATGATTTCACATAAGTATTTAGTCTGATACATCTGACTCAACATTTATTGGTATATTAATGAAATTATTAATTTTTGTAGAAAGAAAATAAAATTTACTAGATGTGAATGAAAATATCATAGATTCCATCCACATACCAATAAATGTTCAATATTATAGACACACTCATCTTCCAACACAACCCTTCATTTCATATTAATGACCCATATTAACTAGGTAACAGTTTCACCACATAATTTTTTTAGCCAATGCAAAAATAATGTGTTCATTTATATTTTAGTAGTGGTATTTGTTTTAAAAATTAGTCTCAATGATTATTCATACCTATAAAATGACTTAAAATGACATACCAGGTGGTTTAAGTCTACATTCTCAGGTGAGCCCACTAGACTGGCTAAAGGAGGGACCAATAAACCTAGGCCTAATGAAGTCATTATATAATAGAAATGTTGTAGGTAAGGAAATATAAATGCATTGCATATATAAATGACACAACAACATGGATTCATAAAATTCTTAATTTTGATACAAAAATAGTAATGTTTACTCGCATATGAAAGAAACCTTCAAGGCTTGCATCCACATATAAATGAATGTTTACTAAAACATTAAATATTTACATGTTGTTCAAGGTAGGTAATGTTTTATCCCTCTAACATGTTGAAGATACAATCTATTTTAAACAATGCATTCTACACAAAAGGCCATTGGGTTCCATCATCATTCATTTCACATTATTCTGAGTGAGTGACATTTTAACATGGCACATTGAAAAAGACTAACATGAAAATTTAATGCATGGAAATATAAATGTGTCATAGATATAAATAACACAACATGAATTCAACAAATAATTTGGTTTGATATAAAAATGATAACTTTTTTTGTTATATGAATGAAAACCTTAATTTTGATATAAAGACAGTAAAATTTATTAGTATGTGAATGAAAACCATTAGGGATTCCATCCACATACCAGTAAATTTTAAGTCTTGAAACGCAAGTTGTAAACCTTTTCCATTGACACAAGCATTTGTCAATAGAAAATTTTAGTCAGTGCTTACAGAATCCATGGAAAGTTGGAGGCAAGAAATATAAATGTGTCACTGATATAAAAAGAATAACATTTACTACCAGTATGTAAATGAAAACATCTATGGATTCCATAAAAATACTAGAAAATGTTGAGTTATATGTGAATTAAAACATGCCAATGGTGTGGGTTCAACTATGGGTAATGTTTCATCCATTCAACATGGTAATGTTAACATCTCTATGAAACATTATATTATATAAAATAGACATTTTAGTTCCATTAAATTTAGAAAATAATGACTTGAAAAAGACATGTTGAACAGGTTGAAGATGTCATGCATGAAAATATTATCACATCACATTAATGGGAAAAAGGTCATGATGCATCGGCATTAGGGAGAAATCCTCTACAACATCAACATGTCTGATTCTCCATCCAACTTGGTCTCATACTCTTAATGAGTTGTCATTCAAAACTTCATGTCTAGTTATCTCTTTCTATTTGTTTCTTAGGCTTAATTCTATATTTATCATATGTACCTATTTATTGTGATCTTAAAACACTTATATAATTCCATAACCACTTCATTCATGTCTTTTGAAGTCCCTCTCTAACTCATTCATTGTTTACCCTTCATAAACTTCTCTTATATTAGGCACCGTCCCTTGGGGTGAAAAAACCAATCCTTTCTTGTATAATTAAGATTTAAATCCCAATATTTGAATGGTTTTAAAATATCATGGTATACGTATATACATCTCTTAAAACTATTGACTCACCCTCATTTTCTTCTTTCCACACATTTTCCTTCTTATGACTAGACTAGGCCAATAGTCCTATTTTAGCCCTTTTACCTTTGTTCAAACACTATAGGATCTCTTCACTAGATATAAATCCACCTTAATGCCAAATTTTTTCCATGTAAAGTGTGTATAGAGTTTTTTGTCTCAATTCTTCCTCTATTTATCACTTTCACCAAGAAAATACACTCTTTTAGGCCTAATTAGGTATAGGCCTATACCTCTATGCCCAAATACATATTAGTATATACTATGTCAACCCAAAAATACTTTAATAATATTTAAAACCATAAATATAGTATAAAATAAAAAAATTTATATCATTTTGATGGTTAAATCTCATGTTATGCTCCAAACCCTAAATATAGGGTTTCACTCATTCTAAACTTTAGTCTTGAAAATCCTATGGAGAACCACTTCAAACACATTCCCTTCACATCTGAGTTCTATAGCTAATTATTGGACTGTCATCACCAATTAATCTCTCAACCTGCAATCTACATAAAGTTAAACAAACATATGGCCTCAAGAGACTTAAAATAAAATACAAATGATTCAAAATAAATAATATAAGACTAATAAAATCAATACACATAAGCTTATTACTTCTTTATTCCTTGAATCACTAAAAACATTACACATTTTGTCCTTCTTGGGACTATATCAGCTTTTCAAAGGTTTTTATATAAGATTTTCATTCTCAGAACCCTTCTCCTTATTATTTGAGAGTTATCCCTTGTCTCTTCAAATCATCCTAGCTACATTTTTCACAAAATATTCTCTTTTTCCAAATTTTACGTTGGTTTTTCTTGGAAGTTACATCAACCCCTTTTTTCTATAACCACCTCAACGTGATGCTTATATGTCTAGACAAGAATATGACCTCGAAGATGATGTTTTAGGATTATGTCCCATTATAACACCTTTTTCATGACCCCACTAGACTCTTGATCCCACTTGACCAATATATTTAGTCCTCACATGCACTTGACCCATCTAGACTCACTTTGAATATTTGAATTTTCAAATTGTGGGTTTTGGAGGGAAAACTCCAAACCCTTTCAAAACTCAACCTATGGCTACTAGGGACCCCATATTACCTCATAAATATGAAATGGACCTTGAAATGTCTCTTAATATAAACTAACACCCAACATTGACCATTTACTAAACTTATCAGAAAGATCATCAAAATCTATTACTAAATTCTTGGGAAAATATAACAATCACTCCAAGGCTTGTCTAGCCAAGCTCCTTGGAAACAACAATAAAAGGTATGTATCACTATATGCCACTGATTAACATGTGACCATTATTATGAAATTTACTAAGTTACAAGTTGAACATAAACAAACATTTAGTTAATTTAGAGCATATTGAAGCATAAATTGACCTTATCCTAGTGTAGATTGAGATTATGTTACATGGCACGGCTCAGTTAGCCACCCAGAGGACATATATTGGGGCTGGATTGACTGTCTGGAATAGGGGCTGGATTGATTTTCACTCCTTTAGACTAAAATTTAAAATTTATAACTTTGAATCTTGATGCTTGTACATCATTCTTCCCAAGAGGGAGAAAACTTGATCCACCTTCTTTTTTTATTGCCTTCCAATTCCATGTCTGTGGGTCCATGCTCACATGATTACTATGCTTCATTCTATGCTCCTTTCTTGTCAAATGCTTGTTCTTCTTCCTCTTGGCCTTGTCTAGTCTTTATATCCATTCATCTTCCACTTTCATGAGATACTCCCATTGCTGTAGTTTTGTATTTATTGCATATTTAAAATTTTCCCAATAATTTGGAACCTCTTCACACTCATCTACAACTAACTTTTATACATTTATCTTCCTCATGCTTGTTTCATGGCTTTTTTCTCCTCAATCTCATTTTGGCCTACTTGTCTAGAGTATCTTCCTTGTTGTTCATGATTTCATCTTTGTCATGAGGATCTATTGACATCTCATGCATGTCAACCTTTATAATTTGTCCCATTTGACCTTATATTTCTACCTCTATTTCACTTTTATTCTCTTTTTGGTGTATTTTCCCATTGATTTAATAGTTTTGGGAATATTGGTGTATTATTCCTAATTTAGTTAAAGGTCTAGAATATGAATTTAGTAAATATATATGAAATAATTAAGCTAGTAATTTGTATAATTTGAATATTTATAAAAATAATAATAAGGGAGAGAAAATAAGACTTAGCTGGAAACTAACTGAGATGGATGTTGTAGGGTTTGAAATCCACTATGCAAGATTGGGACACTATCATAAATCAAGATCTGGCCTTTGTTTATCGATTAAATAGGAGCAGCAAAATAGGACACCCTAAGGTCTAATGCTATAGTCCTCTTATACCACTATTATCTAGGAGATTTGAGTTTTTTTGGTTTTGTTCAATGTGACTGTGTGAGCCTACCTATGAAATTTTGAGTATTAAATGTCTACAAAACTCCATATAGAGCTAATTTAGTCTTCAAACCCTAAAATCCATTATGATTTGATAAAATTTGGGAAAGAGGGGGAGTTAGTGTGTGTAAGATGCACTAAACATGTATCCACACCCCTTGTGTGGGAATGTTGCCTATATACCAATAATCCAAAGAGGGATCAAGCCATATGTAGTTCTCCCACTTGATGTGCTTTATGCATAAGTGTGCATAAATATGCAAATACTAAAATTGGATGTTCTTGAAGTGGCTATGGATTTGTGTAAGGATTTGAATAAGCTTGTGGCTGTATTAGATGGTTGTATGCAGAGAATAGGGAAGTATGCCTAAGTAGTATTTATTATATTCTTACTTGCTTTGTGATATTTACCAACCCCTTCTAAATGACCTTTGAATGAGCTCTTATAGGGGTATGTTGGTCATGGGTTTAATGTGCTCACATTAGGATGATAAGAAGGGGGATAAGAACCAAAAAAAATTAACCATTGGAGGTAAAAATGCACTTAGATAAGAGCACCATAAATAAACACTAGAGGTCCCAGTGCTATAGTCCAAGTTGGGCACTATAGTCTTGAGGGTATAGGAACTAGGGGATAGATTTGTCATTGGAAAATTAGTCTAGCTCATCTGAGATTAGGTTTGGAAGGCTAAAAATGACCTATACAAAACCTATTATGATGTTGAGTGATGCTGAGTAATTTTGAGTAATGTTGGATGATGTTGTATCAAGAGTGAAACCATGAATGGAGCTGAGTGCTCGATTCCCTAGAAGTGACTCAAGAATGCAAATTTTGGCCTTTTGGCTCCATCATCATCCACTGAGTGAAGCTATGTGATCATGTGTGTGTTAATCAATGTTTGGACTCTATGTCTAATCCCTCTGAGTAGGTGGCTTAAGAATACAAAGCCTAGCTAGTCCTTTGGCTCCATCATTTCCTTGTGAAGTGAAGCTATGAACTGATACTAGTATGAAATGTGTGTCTTATGAGATGGATCTTGAAGCCCATGAATGCTATATAATATAATAATGTGGCATGGATAGCTGAATCTATGATAAAAACTAGGCCACTCTTGGCCACTTTGAAAAGGTGAAGATTAGGCTTGTATGAAAGCCACTTTGAAACTGGACACTAGGATTATATGAAATCCATTCTAAAATGTGGAGGTTAGGATTGTATGAAAGCCACTTCAAAATGATGCCAACAACTTGAAAATGGAATAAGGCATGAAACTACTGAGAATGCCTTGGTAATGTATTGATGTTAAAAAGAAAAGAAGATAAATGTGCCACACACATTGCCCCTAATCACTAGTGTCTAAAACATGGATTCTAATCTAGAAGTTATACTAACTGTCATATCTAAAACTAAAAGTGAGAGCCATAATGTCATGCATGATGCCCCCTATATTTGGATTCTCTAAGCAAAAGTGTACTAAAAATTGTTGATTCTAAATTGGTCTGTATGTGCAAAACTATAGATGAACCTACTTTTCTACCGACTTTTGGAAATTCTAATATTTTTGCTATTTGGACAAGAGCAATAAAATAGACACCCTATTTTCTAGCACTATATTCCAATATTGGCACTATTGTCTTATTGTAATTTTAATGACTATTCTATAATTTTCACTATCTACTTGGTTTGAAGTCTGGTTTCTATTTTGGTTATTCTAAATGCTAATTTTTTGATCGGTGGGAGCTATGATCTCTATGACAAAAACCCTATTTGTTTCCCCCTCTTTTGAGGGTAAGAATTAATATCTTGTAATGACTTCCCTTAGAAAAAAGATCCCTACAAGTGTGTTATGTTTCAAAGATAAATGATATAAAAATGATAATCGATAAGATATCTCAAGATATGGCATTTTTTGCAATGAGAGATTTATTAGATCAATATGGATATGCATAAATAGATATAATAATGTAATAAAATGTGTAATGTAATGAATTGAAACTAAAAGTCTGGTTAGTTATTAGTTGGAAAGGAAGGATGGAGTATGAAGTCCATCATGGCATCCAAGAAAGCAAGATAATACATGATGTGGATCATGGCATTGTAAACAATTGAAAAATAATCAAGCAACACTCACATAAAACAAGAATCAAGAAGCATACAAGAGTGGCCAAGGGGCCAAGTAAACAAGGGACATGAGCACATGTCACTCAAGCTAAAAATCAAACATACAAGGCATGCTAAAATGCCACATACACAAATAATTGAAACAAGCAAGGTTGGCATGAAAGCCACAATCACATAAAAGAGTAAAGGAAAAGGAAATTGGAAAATTTCCTAAGGAACACATAAGAATAGAAGCAAATGTCCTAAGGTACTGAGAAATGCAATCACATCTAGCTACACAAATCAAGAAATAAAAACATGTGAATACTGGGAATACAATCATATATAACTAATCAAATTAAAAAGTGAAAGTATGCATGATATGGAGTACAAGTTAAGGTATATGCTAATAAATACACAAGTGATATGTACTAGTGAGTGTTGATAGAGTAATCTATAAGATAGTAATTAATGTACATCATCTTGATAACTAGAGTGTGGTGTGTAGAAGTGGCATAACTTGGATAGTGTAGTCATGTAGAAGATGCCCCCAGTGGGTAAATATATCAATGTATGTCTTGAATGTAGAAGTAGGATGCCTCCTCAATGGGTAGAGTGAATCAATCAAGGATCTAGAAGTCATTGCACACACTCAAAAGAAGATCAAGTGAAGCATGGTAATGTAGATAAATTGACAAACAATAGCATAAAACAACAAAATGTAAGTATAACATAGTAGTAGAAATGTAAATAATGGAGAATGCATATAATTGAAATGTTTTTTAAATTTTTAAATATTTGAATAAGGAGACTATGTACAATAAATTGAAAAGAATCTATGTAAAAGTAATATTGAGAAGAAATTATACTAATCGATGAGTGTCATGGGAGGATCCCTATCATGGTATCCTATATTGAAAAAAAGAATTGTGCATGATTGTGAAGCATAAGGGAATGGCTATGAATATGATTTTGAATATTTATATTCATTATTGGTATCTTTGAAATCATAATAACCTATATTATTCCACTCATCATCATCATCATCATCTTGATTTTGAACTAATGGAATGCTAGTGTTGACTTTTGTTGTATCTAGACCTTCTCCTTTGATAAATTGTATCTGTGAATGATTTGCCTTAGGATGTTAAATAAATCCCAAACCTTGGTGACAAACATTATCAGCTACTAGAATAGGAGTAGTGATGCCTTGAGCATGCTTGACCAACCCTTGGCCTTGATAATCAAACTATTTTAGATATTTTTGACCAAATTCATATTGATTTGAAATTTGAGTCTCATTTTGGGGAGGTAAATTTGCATCTTTTTCATGTTTTACCTATGCTTGTGGTATTTTTTGTTTTTATGATTTTTGTTTTTGATCTTTTTGTTGTTCTGAGTTATGATTTGGTAACCACTTTTTTACTGTTTCTGAATTTGACCCTTTATAAATGTGTTATTGTGTCATTGTAGATTTCTTGACTGATTTACCTTGTATAAAGTCCTTATTAGCAATTATTTTCTATGTATGTTTATTCAATGCCAAACATGAATTTGTGTGATACCCATGCATTCTATGATATGTACAATAATATCTGGATCTTTTCATTGGATGTAGAGGAGGTATTTTGATCGAATTAGATTTAATAATTTCCCTCAGTACCTCACTTGAACTCTTATTTTGCTTTTTAATGCTTTTTGAATCACTGGTTGTAGAGTTACTTAGTTGTGATTTCTTGTTTTGATATGTAACATTGCTTTTAACCAATTGACTAGGTGAAGGTGCATACACATGATTGGCACTAAGATGCATTTGAGGATTTTGTATTATAATATAATTTTCCAATGTTGTGATCTTGTCATGTAATAGCTGATTCTACATTTGTAAATCTGAAATTAACTTGCTCATACTAGTGATTTGATCCCTTAGAGTCTCACAAGTGCAAACCCTTGTTACTTCTGATTGAACATGGAAGCACATATGTTGAAGAGGTTTTTAAGAAGCTATAGGTTGAATGTATGCATTAGGAACAATATTATGGGCTGCCTCACCTTTTTGAGGGGTGATAACATAGACCTGGTTAGAGGAAAAGTAGCTATCACCTCCTTGGGGGAGAGGAAGAGAAGGAAATTCTTTCTTATGCATAAGATATGACATTAAAACTTGACAGGTATCTATTAGCATATGCAATGGATCCTCTAAGTATGTAATAATTTTATTGTTGATTGAATTACACATAATAGAGAGATATCATGGTAAATAATTAATTAGAGTTATAAGTTGTATAAAAATATGATTATAAAGAATATTCCACATGAGAGATAACAAACAAGGGATAGAGAGCATGCAATTTTGCACTAATGCGTAATTTTTTTTGACTTGTAATGTAACATTTATAACATGTTTAGAAAAATAGATTTGTAAATTATTCCACATGAGAGAGAGAGAGAGAATATGCAAGAGAAATATTGATATCTTGTACATTTTTAGCAATACATTTTGTAATATCATCCCTTATTCTAAAAATTAAGTATGAAAGGGAAAGAATGAAGCTTTGCATTAACATATGGTAAACTTCATCATTTATGTACATGATAGCACCAAGTATGGTCTCCTTATTATTGGTAATAAATGCAAGAAATATGTGTAAATAAGTGAGATCCATTTTTGTTGTAATGTGCATTCTGAGTTTAGCTATAAGGTGACACCTCAAAAGCAATAGGACCTAGTATATGCAACTAGGGTTTTGAAAAATGATTTTTGAAAATTTACTATGGAATTTTGAAATTAAAGTAAATTTTTGGTTTAAATATGTAGGTAAAAAATAAAAAAATTATTTCTTTAAAGGGACCTAGTATATGCAACTAGGGTTTGGAAGAAATTTAAAAAAAAATAAATTACTATGGAAGTTTAAAATTTAAATTATTTGTTTGATTTAAATAGGCAAGTAAAAAATCATTAAAATATTGTAAAAATTATCTATAAATTATTCCTAGGGTTTGGAGGGTTTTTGAACACAAAATGACCAAGTAAATTCAACTAGGGTTTGGAATAAATTATTTTAAAAATTACTAAGGTAAATTAAAAAATATAAATATAAATATTTTATTTAAATATTCAAGAAAAAATAAAAAAAATGATAGAAAAATTAGAGGAATTTCCCTAGGGTTTTTATGTGCAAAATGACGTAAGTCAAGTTTACCAAATGATTTAATAGTTTTGGTAATATTGGTGTATTATTCATAATTTAGTTAAAGGTCTAGAATAGGAAATCAGTAAATAAATATGCAATAATTAAGCTACTAATTTATATAATTTTAATATTTATAAAAATACTAATAAGGGAGAGAAAATAAGACTTATCTAGAATCTAACTGATATGGTTGTTGTAGGGTCTAAAATTCACTATGCAGGATTGAGACACTATCACAAATCAGGATCTAGCCTTCATTTATTGATTGGACAAGAGCACCAAAATAAGACACCTTGAGGTCCAACATTATAGTCCTCTTTTTCTGATGTTTTCCAAGAGATCTAAGCTTTTTGGATTTTGTTTGTTGTGTTCATGTGAGCCTACCTGTGAAATTTTAACCTGTTGGATGTCTGTGGAACTCCCTGTAGAGCTGATTTAGTCTTGAAACCCTATACTCCATTGTGGTTTGATAAAATTTAGAAAAGAGGGGGGAAAGTTAGTGTGTGTATGATGCATTAAATGTGTATCCATACCCCTTGTGTAGGCACACTACCTACATACCAATACTCTGAAGAGGGATCAAGCCATATGTAGTTCTCCCACTTGATGTGCTTTGTGCAATAGTGTGTATGAAGATGCAAATGCTAAAACTAGGTGTGCTTAAGGTGGCTAGAGACTAGTGTAAATATTTGAATAAGATTATGGCTATATTAGATGGTTGTATGTAAAGAATAAGGAAGTATGCCTGAGTAGTCTTGTTTATATTCTTACTTGCTTTGTGATATTTACCAACCCCTTCTAAATGGACTTTGAATGGGCTCTTATAAGGATCTGTTGGTCATGGGTTGAATGTGCTCAAATTAGTCTAACAAGAAGGGGGATAGGAATTATAATAAATTAGCCATTGGAGTTAAAAATGAACTTGGATAGGAGCACCATAAATGGACACTAGAGGGCTCGATGCTATATTCCAAGTTGGGTGCTATAGTCTTGAGGGTACGTGACTTGGGGGGATGGATTTATCATGGAAAAAATAGTTTGGATCAACTAGGATCAGGTTTGAAAGGATATGGATGACTATGAATAAGGAAAATAATCCTATAGGGGTCATGAGAGAAAATAAGAGGGACCTATGGGTTGGGTGTCACAAGCCACACTCAAGTTACCAATTTTCACATTTTATATGACTACACCCATCATCTTGCTCACTATGAAAAAACAATTTATTATTCCACTCATCCTCTTCATAGTACATCATGAATATACCAATATTTTAACTCCCACATCCATTTTTATTAATTAAAAAATTATTATTATCTTAACCCATTATGTAACTCACCTTGTTTGTTTGCCAATTTGTACATCTTCTTGTACTTATCTTTGCTAATCCTTTCTTGGTTTTACTTGGAGTTTATAATTGATCTTAACCTACTATACCTCACCTATTTTCATATTCTTTGATGGGTTAAATATATATTCCAACATTCTCAAATCCTCTTGCAACTTTAATGCATCCAACTCTTCAAATTCCTCACCAAACCTTGGTTTTATTTATTCTTAATTATATTGGGAAGCTTCTTGTTTATATTTTTCATAGACTCCTTAACTTTTGAGATTAATATCAGCATCCTCTTTCTGTACATCATGCTTCTCAATCACTCTTTGAGTTGCTTCATTCTCCTCTTGCCTTGTTACACATCCATTCATCAATGCCATGGTTTCCATATACAAGAAATATTCACTATTGGAATCAAATTCATATATATCATCATATAACACATTTGAAATCACTTATTTCAAACACTTATCTTTTATTATGAATTATTTTTATTGTTCACATGGTTGTACCTTACCTTCACTAGATTGGTTTGCTTGCACCATCTCTCTTATTTGCTTTATGAGCTTGTCATATTCTTCAACCTCCTTGTTTTCTTAGAGAACATTTGTAATATGATCTTATTATGCTCTTACCTTGATTCTCACAACCAAATTGTACCTTCTTGGGCTGCCACTTGCATCTCTTTTCATCACTCTTATGTCTCATACCTTGGTCATCTATAATGCCAACTTTATGTTCCTTGTCATTTTCCTTTTGTTTCCATATTTGTGCTTATCTTCCACCTATAATATTTATTTGTGTGACCTATTTTTTGAGGTTCATATCCTTATTCTCATCACCTGATTGTTTCAGCCACTTAGGATATACATATCCATGCCTTTACTCTTTTCTTGAGGGCTGAAATATATCATACCTTTCCACAATCTGCATATTAGCTTTGCCTTCTTCATATATGGAATCAAATTCAACATTAAAATACTCATTTACCTCCATAGAAAACTATTGCAAGCTTATCTTTTATTTGATGTCTTCATAGGTGACCTTTATATACTATATGCACACTTCTTCTCTTGTCTCAACTACTAAGCATGACAATGCATCATATTTTTCTTCATTTTCATCTTGTGGAATGATTTCAATCTTTAACACTTTGTCTTCTTCAATGGGTTCTTTCTATTTGTCATCTTCTTGCCAATTTATGGGTAGTGTTCTTGACTCATTCTTCATCTTTGAGGCCTCATGTTTGGACTTCATCATCCTTGTCTTAATACCTGCAAACAAAAACTTGAAAAAAATGTTATCATATAAAATGAGAGACCACATAGTCTCTTTGAATGCCTTTAACATAGGCATTATCCAACTTCTCTTATTTTCTTCATTTCCATTCTTTTGTGCCCTCTTTTGCACTTATTTTTCCTTCTTGTTGTCCTCAATGAGAACACTCTTCTCAACCTCTCTTTCTTTTTTATCACTTGAAAACATCTTCTTTCTCATGTCTCTTTGGAGTGTCCTCTTATTCTTCTTCTCATCTTTCAAGACACCTTTCTTGTGCCTTATTATACTCACAAGTGACTCTATGAGACACTTCACATTTATTCTCACATTCCAGCCTATCCATTAGATTTATTGACACTCTATGAGATTTACCATGAGCTCAATCCTCTCAAATATTTGTCCCAACTCTCTTCTTATGTCTGCCACATCCTTTTCTATATCCATCTTCTATCACTTTCTTTGTTTTCATGGTTTATTTAGACCTCTTCTTAGCAAGTCTATCAAGCTTGAATCTTAAATATCTTATGGTACTTTCCTATTCTTGAGTCCCATCTATAAGATCTCTTTTAAACTCACTTAAATATCTTTTGGAGTCTTCTTTCTTCCTTCTTCTCTATTGGAGCTTCAATTCTCTCTTTTCTCTCTATCTCTTCTAGCCTTCTGTTGACTAGCTTCTTTTCCTTTTCAAAGGACTTTGGGGATTTTTCTCTTCAATTTTTCTCTCTTATAATCCTCTATTATAACTTTATCAAATCAACCTAAAACCTTCTTCTCCTAATACCTTGCAAGGTTATTGTTGACCAAATTTGAATTTTATGTCAAATTGGGGCATCTATAGGTAAAAAATTAACTTTTTAGGTCTATAAGAGGTATAATATATTGTCATGGGGTGTATTACATGTTATTTAAGGTCACTTTATGTTATAATAGCCTTGGTAATTAGTTATTTTGGTTCTTATATCATTTTTGGGTCATTTTGAGGTTAAAAAGGTGCATTTAATGCTTTATATAGGTTTTTAAGGAAATTATTGGGACCAACATACTACCATTTTATTGAATTGGGATGCTTGAGAAATATTAAATATAAAACATGGAAATTTCACTATGTCAATGTTTGCGGCAAAGGTTTGAAGGTCATCCACATTGTTCAAGCAGAGCTTATATGGTTTAATTCTATTTCAATATAGACTAACTGTGTTAATAATGTTCACTAGGCTCTTAGTTGTAGGTTTCATGGCATGTAATCCCAATTAGTATATGTTCTAAAACCCCATCAAAACCTTAATTCAAATTTGAATAAAGGCAGGAATCCAAATTGGTAGGAAAGCATTTAAAAAAATCAACTTAGGGACTTTAAGTATGAAACACATGTTCCTAGTTAAGTCATGTTTTTAAACACAACTCGACCAAGAAAGTTGATCCATTTAATAATATATTTGTCTCCCTAAAAATTTCCTAATATCCTAACTAATGTTCATCTATAGGGTCCCTTTTAATATTTCTTGACTTAAGCCTAAATTTAATACTAAGGCCACAATATATTTATTAATACAATCAAGACCTTAGTTTGAGCATCTTAAGCCTAAGTCTTTTATGTTATCATAGTCCTTACATTAACTTCCTCATGTTTTATATATCCTAAGACTATTGCTTTGTCACTAGATTTGATTCAATGATGTGAGGATGACCTAAAATTTGGCTCAAACAACATGCATCTCTGGTGATCCAATAACTGTTGCTTTATCATAAGACTTGATCAGATGAAGTGAAGATTGAAAAGTCAAAAAGCCATATAGAGCCCAAAATATGGACACAAAGTGCCATTACATGTGAGTATTGAAAGGAAGAGGGACCCATTTGACACTAAAAGCAATCAAATGTAAGGACCCAGATCATGATCAATGGTTGTAGCTTTATCATGGGACTTAATCCAATGGAGTGAAGTAACACCAAGACCCTAGGAAGATCTATTGGAATGCCAAGTGGCACCCTTGCATTTGACACTAAAGGTTTTAATGAAATTTAAATTGATGTTCACATGACCATCAACTTTAAGTCCATTAAAATGAAACTTTTAATGGTTTAAACTTGACATTCTCATGACCATCAATAGACACTAACAAGAGTGTATTCAATGGTTGTGAGACCATCCATTTTAAACTAATGAAATATCTTACTTAAGTGTTCAAATGACATCCAAAAATCTTATTTTAATTTGGAGCCCTAAAAGATAGGGAAAATACTCAAAATATGTTCATAATAGAAGGTTTTGACCTGCAAAAGTAATGATATATACCAAGCCTGAGTCTATGGCTTAAGACTCACAATACATTTTGCATAATTGACCTCAAATCACGAGCTTACCTTATAAACACTTGTAGATCAACATCCCATGCTGAACCTACTTTGAGCATGGTTCATGGCACATGACATAGATATTTTGGCCTAATATTTTTGTGGTGTTGCTAAACATAACACAAACCTTAGCCTAGAATGTCCATACATTTCCCCTATTTAATTACCACTTAGGTTTAAGTCCCTAGACTAGGTTTGTCCAATACTTAGTAAATTCAAAACAAACCTTATCCTAAGGAATGTAATCCTAAGCCTTAAATTTAATAATGAGCTAACTTAACAATCAAGCATTTTTTAGATCTTACAGTTCACACCTCATTATTGGATTTAATCTAATGGTGCAAAGACGACCCAATTTATTTTAAAAAAACCGTAAGCTTGTTGTGTGCTAATACCCATTCGATGATTGACTGACCAAAAGATTTGGAGCATGAGGAAGATATGCATACATGCCGAGTATCACAATCATAGGGCTTCAAACTAGTGAACTAATCAAGGATAAGGACATAGATCATGATCAATGACTCATTCAAAGCCAATATTTTCATCCAATGGAAAAAAAATAAAGGAGGTATTTTTAAATACCAATGGCTAGTGTTCAAATGACATTTATGAAAAATGCCATGAAAGGTACAGACTAATGCTATATAAGCTCCATACAAGTAGAAAAGGACAAAATTGAAGATCTTGTGGGATTGAAAACATAAATTTATAAAGGCAAAGGTCTAAATCATATCCAAAACATGTATAAGCTAAAGCCTAAATATATTTTTCCATTAAAGCTCCAAACCCTAGACCTTGTATAAAGGGACCCAACAGGCTGAATTTTCTACAATTCAATCAAAAGATAACTCCATTATGTTTTCTAAGCACAAGGGGGCTTTAATAAAGATCATTTATGATCCAGTGTGAACAATTAGCACGAAATTGAGGCCATGGTTACTAAAAAATAACAATTGAAGGAGCAATCAAATCTCTACTTGACAACTTATAGTGAGGGTTAGGTATATAAAGATACATAATTGGATCTCATAGCATTGAATATCCATGGCATCAAAAATTGGTCTAAGTTTTTCTTCATGATAGAATAATTGTAACCCATCTCAAGGGAATAACAAATAAACACCACCGCTAATAGATGATATAATGACCTAGTTGTAAGCTAGATGGCTGACCTCCACCATGTCATAAAAAAACTAGAGGTAATCCACTATATTGATGTCCTTGCACCCATTTTTGTTGATTATAGAATTTATGGTGAATGGATTATTGGGGAGGGGAACTCAAAAGAGGTGTCATATATTTCCCCTCTTGCTTTTTAAAATTTATACAAGATCCCTCTTCCCCATGTGGACCTTCCCAAAATGATAGAATGGACCAATATGAACAACCTGGATTCTATCCTAAGACCCTAGATCCATCAAGGGCCTCACATATTTAGAACCCTTGATAGTAAAATCCTTATCATTTAGTTTAAAGAGGGAATTAGGGTGATTAATGACCTTGTTGAACAAATCTTTTGGTGCCCCTTCGACCACCTACATGAACAAGGTTTGGGTCTCATATGTACACTTCCTAGTAGAGGATAAAATTACCCCTCTGATAAGAGATTTGATCAACACTTTCCTGGATAAACAATTCATAACCACCAAGAGAAATATTTTCAAGTAATTCTACATGATGTCATACCTCTTAGACTCCCTTCTAGCCTTAACTACCTTCCCTGGCATTAAGAATTGGTCCACAAAAGGTAGGACAACTATCTCACACTACTACCCCTAGTTGTACATGTTCAAGTACTAGAATCACATATAGTTTATTTGTGATTATGTTTCCCAGTAATAGTTGAAGCCATCATAGGTGTTCTAATGCCTAAGCTCCACCACCTCATCAAGAGATAGGTTGAAATGATGGGGGATGCATGGTATTATCCTGATTACATAGTCATTGGGATAGAAGGAATCATATCACAACCCTATAGACTACTAGTGTATGCCCCAAATAAGCTTGATAAGTAAGAGATTGCCTCCTAACTCATCCTTGAAATTAACAAGGATTACAAAGAAAAAAGGAAAGGTTTGCTTCACCCCTTCCCATTAGACATTGGGAAAATAATAATTAGAGATTGGAAACAAGTGAAAGTTATGGTCACACATAAGAATTCATTTGGCTAAAAGTTAGATGAACTCAAAATGTGGAATCTTAGGAATAAGGTGGGAGATCATCTAAAGGACAAAAAGCTCAAGCTTGAGCATGTATACCAATTAGGTGTTTGTGATATCATATACATTGGAGCTAAGAACTATGGGTAAGTATTCACTAGATACTAGGGTCAAAACATCAATATAGAGCATAAATCGGTCAGAGATAATAATCCATTTAGTGAAACATGGAAAATGCACCTGTTGTAGTATCATTTACTATTGAGGCCATCTAGGATAGATCATGAGCAACCTTAGATAGGGTACCTATAACAGTCCCAATAATAGGTTGAGCTAATTTAGGATGATCAATCCAAAGGAAAAGAGAAATTTGGAGAGGTAAGATTATAAGAAAGACCTAGGGAAGGACCCTTACCTTCAACCATGAAACAAAAACCACCTTTTCTAATCTAGTTCATTGACATGCTTTCCTTGGATTTGGAAGAGACACTTGAGGGTACCCTTAATGAGCTTGAAAAATATTATGGCTTAGGTAAAGAAGAGGACCCTTTGGAGGAGGTAATAGGGAAGGAACTATTCCCATTAGACTCTCAAGAGAAGAAGCAGGAAGAATTGGCATTAGTCCCTATGAGACCAAGAAAGAAGCCCAGATTAAACTTCACTCATCCCGCTAGTGAAGTCAATCTCTTTAGTGATGAATTTCCAATCCATATACCGATCATTCTTGACTATTTCATTTATGGTAAGATGTAGAAGATCCATTCTCTCTTCCACTCATGGACCATAACAAGGATTGGGGTGGATGTACATGATGATGTAAAGCCTTGGATAAAATATATAATGAAGGAGCAAGAAGAGAGGAAAATTATGGTCACTCAAAGCTTACGATATAAGAAGATAGATGCTCTAGGAGCATCGAGTAGTTGATTCATGGAGGTCCTAGAACCTCTTAAGTTTAAGAAACTAGTTACCATAGTTTAATTCAATCCCGAGATAACACAATTAGATATGATTACTACTTGGATAACTATGGTAGGGATAGAATAATTCACCTTTCAGAAGGTGGAAATTTTTTTAGGTTTGACCCCTGTTGTATGATAACATCTTGGTGAAGCTGCAATACATGAAGAAGATGTGAAAATCTTGATGGAAGAACATTCACAACAAGCCAAGGTTGGAGTCTGGGGTCTAAAATAAAGGATCTAAAATTTAGAAAGGGAGAAGGAGAACTTGTAAACCTAAGCAATCTTTCCAGTACTAAATTCCATGATTAAGATGATTGATGAGTCATTCTATGACATGCTTGAGGCATTAAAGTCAATGAAGATGAGGCTAAACGCACTAGAAGACCAAGATACATTAGCTAAGGACCTGGTTACCTAATGGTAGGCCTTAGAGGATAATATTTCTTATCTCTTCAACATTAAAGAAAAGAGGTAGGTCCCAAAATTTAGATCCATAAGTATGGGACACTTACGCATAATCTTGGGGATTGTTATTGATAAAGTTCAAATCTTGAGTACCTAGCATACCAAGGTGATGAGAATTATAAAAGATGATTAGCATAATTGAGAAAATTCTTGGGACCATGCTTATTAATCCTACATAGCTTACTACCCTTGGCCTCATCAATAATGAAGAGTTCAAACATAGAGCCACTTTGGTGACTCAAGAAGTCTAAGGCAAAAACAAAGGCTAGTCTGGATATGACAACAATAAGATTTTGGTTATGATATTCAATGTAGGTGAGAGGATCAACGAATCTAGAAGCATCAAGGAGGCCTTGGTAAGAAATGACCAAGAATTTGATGAGCTAGTAAACCAAGAGGAAGAGTGCATCATGAATCTTGCTGTGGATCTCGAGCCAGTTGATAAATAGTATGAGAGGGCCATGAGCCTCCTCCAGCAATAAATAGTGGCCCCACCAACAAGTTAGAACAATATCCTTTTATAATAGAACTTAGATGGTATTTTATATTAGAATATTCCATTTTTAAAGGCATATACTAGTTTTATATCATATTTGCCTCTAGGTTAGTATAACTTTAGAAAAGACACATGTATCAAAAAGCTTGTAAGGATAACTATCATTGTCTTCATACACTTGTATGTATAAACTAATTGGTATACTGACTGATCTTCTTATAAAGGCATGTATCACCATTATAAAAAGGGAGAGATTTATGAGTAACTTTGTATACTCAAAGAATTTAAGATAGTCAAGGAATTCTACAAAGATTATCTATGTGTGATGTTAATTTCTAATATTGATTCTCCCAATTACGAGTTAATGTCTTTAATTTAAATGGTGTCTTGAATTTTGAGTAACATTTTCTAATCACAGGGTTTCTGATTTGTGCTTATGTTAGATTAGTTGAAAAGTTCATGGTCTTTATCATTTTCATCCTACACTATTTTTAAATGTGCACATCCTATTTGATTAAAGGAGTAAATATTTAAATAATAACTAATTATTACTTGTGATCCTTCACATCATCCTTTTAAGTTTGCCTAATATATATTGAAATATGAGATTAAGCTATTTTACATTATATATTGGTTCAAATGTATGCTCAGTTTAAATTGATACTTTGTCATAATGTTCAAGGCTAAAATTGGTAATCACCCCTTTTATTTTCTACCTTACCCTTCTATTTTCTCCCCTTTTTTACATCAAGATCACTTTATTTTATCCTCATTGTAAATATTCACTTAGATTAGTTTGTATCTTAGAACAGGAGCATAATTCACTAAGCATCAACAAATATTCATAGAAGATAGGCCAAGGTGGCTCCCAACCACCAAATTATACAAGTATTGTGTAACAGTTATCTTTCTTTGCTACTACTTCACCATAGACAACTAGATTACCAAAACCTGTAACTCATGCCTTGAATTTTATAAATTATAAAATGAGAAGTGTTATTTAAGCACTAAGGACACTTGTGGTACATTTAGAAGTATCAATAGGATATCTCCCATTGAAGCTAGAAAAAGGGCCAATTCTTCAAACCTTTATTGGTCTTAATTTTTTTTACCTAAAGATCAATGTATCTTTGTGTTTTGAGTAAATCCTTTGCATAGAATATATAAATATCATTGATCTTTGTTGTTTGGAACACATCTTTGTGGTCCCTTTATCATTCTTTGTGAATTGGTTCTTATTTCTAGTAAATTTGGCTTTAAACTTTAAAAAATCTATAATATCTAAGGTTAGAATGGTTTGTTTTGATCAAAGGTGGACATATCTTTCATAGATCTAAGATCCTTTACTCTTAGACTTGAAAAAATTAAACATATTCATGTAGTTGAACGCATCTTTGAGAAAATTTAGTCAAAGATCAATGTTATTTACAATTCTTTGTGCCACCTTTATAAAATAAGCTCAATGTGTAGGTCTAACTCTTGTTCATTATAGAATTTAACTTGACATGTCATATTTCAGGTAAGATCTTTGAAATTCAAGCTAGAATTGCCTAGAGTTAAGACAAGATCACACTCAACAACTAAAGAACCTCTACTTGAACTTGAGGTTCATAGGAAGGCCAGATGTGATAAAGGTACATGTAGGAGATCTAAATCTCTTCCAACATCACTAATTCAAGGTACCTATGCCTTTAACTATTTCCCAGGTATGGCATGGTTAGGGGATTCCTCAATTAAAGTGCTAAGGATGGTTCATGATCTTCCAAGAAACCTTGAGAAATATCTACTTGCATTTAGTCCAATAGGTATAGTGACTGCTGAGGAACATATAAAATCATTTGAGGTTTATTTAAGATTATTTAATGTTGTGCATAAATATGCGGCATGTAGGTTGTTCCCATTTAATTTTAAGGATGCTGCTTATGAACGGATCTTAAATTTTCTTGATAATTATATCACAAGTTGGAATGATTTTAACAATGTCTTTATTGATCAATTTGGTAAAATTATTAGTCCTTGTGTTATTTACCATCAGTTCACTACTATTAGAAGGGATGCCAATTAGCCCATTTGGTTCTTTAATTCTAGATTTCAAAAGATGTATAGCAGGACCATGTAACCTTATAAACCCAATGATGTCCTAGCCTTAGAAATCTACAAAGATGCAAGAGATCATATGACCTCTATGTTCCTAAAAAGGTCTATCCTAGTTATAGCTTCATTGGCCTAAGCCTATTCTAAATCAGTGATCATTAATGGTCAAATACATCCTAAGGGGCAAATGGCTTATTCAGTCCCAAATGTGAACCCACACTTGCCTATGACAAACTTTTTCTCCAACAATAACCAAAATCTCCCAGCCTTAAACCAACTCCCAAATCTAACCCAGTTGCCATTAAGTCATGTAGCTCTAAATGAAAGTATGGGATTATTGACTCATCCCACTAATAGATACAACCCAAGTGATCAAAGGGATTTGGTACCATCATCTACTAATAACTAAATACATAAATTTGAAACTCTTGAAAATGAGAATGGGTCCATCTTGAAAATGGTTCAAAAATTACGCACTGATTTCCTCTAGTTACAGAAACAAATGAGAAATATTGGAGAGCACTCTAGTAGGCATTTGTCATTTCAAAGGTTTAATAGGCCAAATAATAGATTTTAGAATTATAGTTTTCATAATAATAAGGATAATGAACCATCTTCCAATAACATGAATATGGACATTAATCTTATTGATATTACATTGCCTGACTATTATAGGGTACATTACACAACCAAGCATGGGGAAATCGATTGTATAAATTTTTTCAAAGCCTTTGAGGGCTTCCTAGAAGATATGGACACATTTAAAGTGGTCCCTAAAAAATAAAGTGGTGAAAACACCTCTAGATCTAAGCCATTTGATCAGGCTTTCATGATAGACACCTTTGATTTCCCCTTTCAAGAAGAAAATGAACCTGTTAAGGTCCCTGAGGAGATCCAAGCCTTTCTATAGTTCCTAAAGAAGACATATCCCTTGAGGAATAGAGAGTAGACATATCCCCTAACTACCTCAAAACCTATAAAAAACTTTGAAACTCCCCCTGACACTTCTTCAAGCAATAATCTGAAGCCACCAAAAGGGAGTACTTCTAAACCCAATGTTGATATTCCTAATCCTTTTATCAAAACTAGTTATAACATAGTTGAGGACATGAAGAAGATAAATACTAATATAACATTACATGAACTTACATATATTACAAAGCAAAGAGATTTCCTATTAGAATCCTTGTCAAGAAAACATAGTCCCTTCAAGATTGATCATGCCAAGGTAACAATCCATAAAACCAAAGCTGAGTCTCCTCCTTTCTTGCTCATTATCAAGATGTTTGGTAAGAACTTAAATAATTATTTATTATATTCATGAGCTTATACTAATATCATGCCTATATGAATATGTAAGCAACTTGGTTTAACACCTATAAATTTTTATAGGGTTGTAACCCAATTAGACAAATCTAGGGTCAAGGTTGTAGGAGAATTATTAAATGTTCATATGCAACTAGCTTCTAAACCTAAGGTGTAACAATTCATTGATATTTATGTGGTTTAAATAATTAATGTTTATGGAATCTTATTGAGTAGGGAATGGACTAAGGTTTTGAATGGTTACATGTCTACAGATTGCTCACACCTGTGGTTACCTTAGAAAGGTGTTCCCAATCAAATTAGAGTTGAGAGAGAACCAAGGATGAAGCATATGATAAATGAATACAATGCTATGAATGAGAGGGTCAACATAATAGACTCATACTTTGGGGTCTTCACCCTAGAGACTGATAAGGTATGTGATACTAAGGATGCTTATGTTATTCCTAGATTATGGAAATTTCAATTTGATGGTGCTAGGTGTAATGATAGATCAGGTGTTGGTATTATTTTGACTGACCCCATGGATAAAAGGTACCATGATTCTTATCGAATCTAATTACCTTATACTAAAAATCTTGCTGAGTATGAAGCCCTTATCCTTGGTTTACAATTTGCTATAAAAAACAAGGTCAAAGAACTACTAGTTTATGGGGACTCAAAACTAGTGGTTAACCAGGTTAGAAGCAAATACCAATGTAAACTTTCATATTTAAAAAGGTATAAATTCAGAATTTGGGATCTGATTAAATCCTTTGATGCCTTTGGCATCACTTCCATCCCAAGAGAAGAAAGTCAAGTAGCTGATCAATTGGCCTCTACTGCAGCTAACCTCATGTCCAATCATGATTCCCCTAACTTTAGTAATGAATTAATCCCTTGTCCTTCAGTACTAGAAAATATCCACCATTTCCAAGTCTTTAATGATGATCAACATATATTGATTTCATGACTAATTTTTGAGAATTTGATGGTTATATCATTAATGAAGCTGATAGAAGTATATCTGGGGAAGATAATTTTAATGGTAAAGTCATTCAATTAAGTGATAATAAAACCCCAAAGGGAATGATTACTTTAGAGAGACTATTTGATAAGGACAAAGTTGCTGAGGCTTTTAAAGTTCCTAAGGTAAATGGGAAGGACTATAATTCTATTGATTTAGGCCTTCATGATTAGCCCTAACTGGTAAATATTGGGAAGGCCTGCACAAACATTGAAAATGATAAATATATGTAGCTTTTTACCCAATACAAGGATGCTATAACATGGTCTATGATGACCTAAAAATCTTTGATCTAAGGGTCATCATGCATACTATACCCCTTAAGGAGAGTTGTAAACCTTTCAAATAGAAACAAAGGCCTGTGAACCTAGTCCTAGAACCCATGATCTTTAAAGAGGTCAAGATAATTCTAGATATGAGGATAGTCTTTCCCATCAGTCACTCTACTTGGGTGGCCAACTTGGTGCTAGTTAGGAAGAATAATGGTGAGATTAGGCTTTGTATAAACTTCAACATTTTTTACAAAGCATCAAAAAAGGATAACTACCCCTTTCCTTCCCTAGACCAATTAATTCAAGTTGTTTCAAGATCATCTATGATGTCCTTTATTAATGGATTTTTAGGTTACAACCAAGTATTGGTTGATAGAGAAGACATGATGAAGATAGCCTTCACAACAAAATGGGGAACCTTTGCTTACAAAATAATATCCTTTGGAATCATTAATTTAGAAGCCACCTTCCAAAGAGCTATGGAACATGCATTCCAAGGCTTTATTAGTAAGTGCATTATCACATATATGGATGATCTAATTTTTTTTTCTATAAATAGGGAAGATCACTTCATGCATTTACAATAAGTTTTTGAAAGATGTAGAAGGTATGGCATTTATTTGAACCCTACGAAGAGTATCTTTTGTGTGATTGAAGGGAAATTATTGGGTCATATTATAACTAAGGATTGGATCTCTATAGATCCTAAAAGAGTGGAGACCATATCAAGGATAAAACTTCCAAATAGTAAAAAAGAGCTAAAGTCATTTTTTGGTAAGATTAATTTTGTAAAAAGTTCATTTCTCGTTTTGGAAAAATAGTCAAACCACTAAATGACACATTGAAGAAGGATGCAAAGGTCACATACAATGAAGATTATAGAAAAGCATTCAATGACACCAAATAAGCCATTAGTCAAGCTCCATTCCTTATAAGTACTTATTTTTCAAGGGACTTCCACCTCTATTCCTTTTCATCTGACCACAATATGGTTGTAGTGTTAACTCAAAAAATTGAGGGGTGTGACCACCCAATTTATTTTTTGAGTACCAATTTTAAGAATGTTGAGTTAAATTATTCATTGATTGATAAATAGGTATATGCATTAGTCAAGGTAGTTAATAAATTTAGGCATTAAATCCTTAGAAATAAGGTGCATGCCATCTTACCAGACCTTAGCACCAAACATATGTTAAGTCAAAATGAATTAGGGGAGCACAGAGGTAAATGGATGTCAATCTTTTAGGAATATGACCTAGAGATGTAAATTAAAAAATTGGTATAGTGTCAAGCTTTGATCAGATGATTGATAATACTAACCCTAGACTAAGTATTATGTAGGTGGATCAACAAAACTTTCAAGCTAGTGAGTGGTATGACCCAATCATACATTTTATAATCAATGGAACTTATCCTAAACATTTATCTAGGGAGTAAAAGAGGGCCTTGAGGTTAAATGAAACCCACTACTTCATCAAGAATAGAATCTTGTATAGAAGGAAATTTGAAATAATCTATTTGAGATGTGTCTCACAAGAAGAATCCACCCAAATCATGAGCACCTTTCATAAAAAGCTAGGTAGTGGACATCCATATGGGAAAACCACAACCCATAAAATTCTTAGGGATAGATATTATTGACCAACTATTTTTAAGGATGCTCACAAGCATGTGAAGGAATGTCATTCATGCCAAATTTTTAGCACCAAGGAGCCAAAGGCAACAATGCCTCTATGGCTAGTCATGATTGACAAACCCTTTGCTCAATGGGGGTTAGAATTTATTAGTATAATCAATCCCAACTCATTTAAAGGTCACAAATATGTCCTTACCTCCATATACTATTGTACGAGGTGGACTGAAGCTACAACCACCAAGTAATATAGAATTGAGGAAGTGATCATCTTTTTAGAAGAAAATGTGTGTACTAGGTTTGGGACCCTGGTATCTCTAGTATGTGATAATGGATATGCCTTCATATCCATAGAGATGACCTAATGGGCTTATGATAATGAAATCACTCTCAAGTTTCCATCCAATCATTATCCCTAAGGTAATGGAGTCTTCAAATCAACCAATAAGAACTTGACGAAGGCAATCAAGAATTCTATTGATGACAAACCTAGGACTTGGCACAAGCTCCTTAAATTTGCACTTTGGGCTGATAGGATAAGAATCAAGCAAGCCTTAAGAGCCTCACCATTATTTTTGTTATATGGATAAGAACCCATCTTTCCTATCATTCTCAAGTTACCCACATACAAATTTATGCAATAATACATGGAGAAGAGCCAAGAACTGGCCAATTCTAGATTGATAGATATAATTTAGATGGAAGATGTAAGGGAGAAATACTTTACAAACTTTAGTAGACATCAAACCATATTCAAGAGATGGTTTGATAAAAAATCCAAAATCAAAGTGTTTAGACAAGGAGACTTGGTTCTTCTTTGGGACAAGGCATCTAAGCCTAAGGGTAAACATGATAAATTCACACCCTTGTGGATTGGCCCATATAAGATTGTAGAAACATTAAGGTACCAACACTTTTAAACTCAATAATTTACAAGGAGTAGAGTTTGCAGTGCCCACCAATGGGCAGTATCTTAAGCACTATTTCTCTTCTACTCCTCCAAGGGTCTTCATGGAGTAAATTGTAAGATGATTATATTAGTGTAGATGGATTAGTTAGTTTCTTTCCAATTCTTTATTTTTTGTCGCTTGTTTTTACATAAACATGCACATATTGGTTTATTTTCCTTTTTTGTTGATTTTTTTTTTGTGTGTGTTTTATTTCATGTTGCTTAGTTCCTTGATCTTAATAAGTCCCTGGGGACATATTGAGCTCAAAAGTTATGAAGTTTTCTTAAAATATGCCCCCCAATTTAGGAATGAAGGTATGAATCCCATACATGGAGTAACCATGGATCTAAAATATAAATCATAATGTTATATCTTAAAGAAACTGACAAGGACCAATGGAAAAGCCAATCATTTTAGTAAACCTTAACCATTATCTCAACCTCAAATTGGTTTTAAGAAAACCTTTAATGGTAGGAATAAGGTAAAAATTATCATGATATGACCACACTAACACTTAATCAACATCCTTTCCTGGGATTAGAGTTGTAGCCATAGGTAATTTTTGAAAAATCAAATACTTGGTCAAACCCTAAAACTTGGCTATCCTGGTTCCCAACCTTGCTGAATACATAAAGATAAATAATATATACATAAATAAGGATATAATGCAAATCAAAAGCTTTCAAATATAGGTGATTTTGGTATTCTCTTTCAGGGCTATGGATACTTGACTAACAGTGGATCAAGTCCATGAGAGAATCTAAAGGCATCTCTATCATGGCTATATATGCTTGGCTAGTAGTAGATCAATGCCCAAGCCTCCCCTAAGTTAAAGGCATGGTTATTAATGAACATCTTATCTTGTGATAAGTTAATTTAAGTGACTAAAGAAATGAAACTTGGAAGTTGTTACTTGAACCCCATGGCAAATAGTAAGTGGAATCAAAGCACACACACAGTTTGAATATGTCCTATATTTGACCTTAAGTCTATAAGGGCAACATTTATTTCAACCATAATCTAGTCCAGATGGTGGTTTTGATCAAATGAAGTGGATGACCTAGTCATTTGCCTAAGCTAGAGTCTTTAGGTTCTAACATTTTGCTATGTTTCCCCGATGAGTCACCATTTGTTGGGTCCAACATACCCCTATTTTCTTGAATTGGGACCCTTGAGAAATATTGAATATAAAACATGAAATTTTAGCATGTCAAATTCTGTGGCAAAATTTTGAAGGTCATCCACTTTATTTATGTAGAGATTATATGGTTTAATTGTATTTTAATATGGAATAACTGTGCTAATAATGTTCACTAGGCTCTTAGTTATAGGTTCCATGGCATGTACTCCAAAGGAGTCTATATTTTGAAACCACAACAAACCTTTAATTCAAATTTGAATAGAGGCGGGAACCTGAATTGGTAGGAAAGCATTTCAAAAAAATCAATTTAGGGACTTTAAGTATTAAATGCATGTTCCTAGTTAAGTCATTTGTTTCAACACAAATCGAATAAGAAAGTTGATCCCTTTAATAATCTCTGTCTCCCTAAAAAGTTCCTAAAAGCCTTACTAATATTCATTTATAGGGCCCCTTTTAATATTTCTTAACTTAAGCCTAAGACATTAATACTAAAGCCACAACGTATTTATTAATACAATCATGACCTTAGTCTTAATATCTTAAGCCTATTTTTTTTAATGTTCCCATGGTCATAACATTAACTTCCTCATGTTTTTTATATCCTATAGCTATCGCTTCATCACTGGATTTGATCTAATGGTGCGAGGATGACCCAAACTTTGAATTAAATAACATGCATCTTTGGCGATCCAATGGTTGTTGATTTATCATAGGACTTGATTAGATGAAGTGAATCATAGTTGAAAATAAAAAAGGCAACAAGGAACCCAAAATATGGATATGTGGTGCCATTACATGTGAGGATTAAAAGGAAGAGGGACCCACTTGACATTGCAACTAATCAATAGTAAGGACCTGGATCATGATAAACAATTGTTGCTTTATCATGGGACTTGATCTAATGGAATGAAGTAACACCAAGACCTTGAGAAGCTCCATGGTAATGCCAAGTTGTACCCTCACATTTGGCACTAAAGGTTTTAACAAATTTAGAATTGACGTTTACGTGACTATCACCCAAACATTAAAAAAGGCAAACTTGATGCCTACATAACCATCAACTTTAAGTCCATTAAAATGAAAATTTCATTGGTTTAAACTTGATGTTTACATGACCATCAATAAACACTCGCAAGAGTGTATTCTATGTCCATGAGACCATCAATTTTAAACTAATGAAATATCTTACTTAACTGTTTAAATGACATCAAAAAATCCCATTTTAATTTGGAGCCCTACAAGCCAGGGAAAATAATCAGAATATGTTTATAATGGAAGGCTTAAAATTTCAAAAGAAATGATATATACCAAGCCTCAATATATGTCTTAAGACTTGTATTACATTTTTCATAATCAACCTCAAAACATGAACTTACCTTATAAACACTTGCAGATCAACATCCCATGGTGAACCTACTTTGAGCATGGTTCATAGGATGTGACATAGATATTTTGGCCTAATATTTTTGGGGTGTTGCTAAACACAACATAAATCTTATCTTAAAATGTCCATACCTTTCCCCTTTTAATCACCAGTTAGGTTTAAGTCCCTAGCCTAAGGTTTGTCCAGTACTTAGTAAATGTGAAACAAACCTTAGCCTAATGAGCATAAGCCTAAGCCTTAAATTTAATAATGAACTAACTTAATGATCATAAATTTTACAAATCCTATGATTCATGCCTCATCATTGGATTTGATCCAATGGTACAAAGATGACCTGAAGACTTTTCAAAATCCTATAAGCTTACTACATGGCTGATACTCATTGTATGATCAACTGACCAAAAATATTTAGAGCATGAGGAAGATATGTAGATGTGCTAAGTATCACAACTGTAGGGCTTAATACTAGAGAACCATTCAAAGACAAGGACCTATATCATGATCAATGACTCAGGACAAGCCAATATTTTCATTCAACGGAGTGAAAAGAAAGGAGATATTTTTAAATAACAATGGCTAGTGTTCAAATGACATTTATGAAAAAATGCCATGAAATATCCACACCAATGCCACATAAAATCCACCCAAGTAGAAAAGGAGAAAAATTAAGATCTCATGGGCTCAAAAACACAAAGGTATAAAGGAAAAGGTCCAAATCAATTATAAAACATGTATAATCCAAAACCTAGATATCTTCTACCATTAAAGCTCTAAACCCTATACCCTATATAAAGGGACCCAACAGGTTCAATTTTCTAAAATTAAATCAAAGGACAACTCTGTTATGTTTTCAAAGTGCAAGAGGGATTTCATAAACATCATTTGTGATTCAATGTGAACAATTAGCAAGAAATTTAGGCCATGGTTGCTAGCAGACAATAATTGAAGGAAAAAGTAGAGCTCTATTTGATAACTGATAGTGAGGGTCAGGTATTTAAAGATACATAATTAGACCTCATAGCATTGAACATCCACAACATAAAAAATTGGTCTGAGATTTTCTTCATGATAGAATTGTTATAGCCCATCTAAAGGGAAGAACAAAGAAACACCACTGCTAATAGATGATACAATGACCTGGTTACAATCCAAATGGCCGATCTCCACCATGCCATGACAAAACCAGAGGTAATGCATTACATTGTTGTCCTTGCCCCCATTTTTTATTGTATAATTGATGGTGAATGGATTATTAGGGAGGGGAACTCAAAAAAGGTGGCATACATTTCCCCTATTACTTTTGAAAAGTTATACAAGCTCCCTCTTCCACATGTGGACATTCCCAAAATGAGAGAATGGACCAATATCAATGACCTGGACTCTATCCTAAGACCCTGGCTCCATCAAGGGCCTCACATCTTTAGAACCCTTGATGGAAAAACCCCTATAATTTATTTTAGAGAGGGAATTAGGGTGATTATGACCTTGTTGAATAGAGCTTTTGGTGCTCCTTCAACCACCTATGTGAATAAGGTTTGGGTCTCATATGTACACTTCTTGGTAGAGGAGAAAATTACAGCTCTAATAAGATATCTGATCAACACCTTATTTTCCAAAAAATTCATAGCCATCAAGAAAAAGACTTCCAAGCAATTTTACATGATGTCATACCTCCTACACTCCTTTCTAGCCTCAACTACCTTCCTTGGAATTAACAATTGGTCCCCAAAAGGTAGGACAACTATGTCACACTACTAATCCAAGTTGCACATCTTCAAGTACTAAAATCAAATAAAATTTATCTATGATTATATTTACCTAACAATAGTTGAAGCCATCACAGGTGTTCTAATATGTAGGCTCCACCCCCTCATCAAGAGACATGTTGAAATGATGGGGTATGTATGGTATTATCTTGATTGCACAGTCATCAAGATAGAAGGAATAATGTCACAAACCTATAAACTACTAGTGTATGTCCCAAATAATATTTTTTAGAAGGAGATTGCCTCCCAACTCATCCTTGGCATTAACAAGGCTTGAAAAGAGAAAAAGGAAAGGTCTGCTTCACCCCTTCCCTTTGGACATTGGGAAAATCCTAATTAGAGATTGGAATCAAGTTGAAGTTATGGTCACATATAGGAATTGATTTGGTTGAAAGATAGATAAACTCAAAACATGAGATCCCAAGAATAAGGTGGGAGATCATCTAAAGTATAAGAGGCTCAAGCTTGAGTATGTACACCTTCTGGGTGTCTATGACACCATATACATTGGATCCAAGAACTATGGGGAATTATTGGATAGAGTTTAGGGTCACAAGATCAAGCTAGAGCACATTTTGGTTAGAGACCATAAGCCATCTATGGAAACATGGAAAATGCACCCCTTGCAGTATCATTTACTATTAGGGCCATCTGGGATAGCTCATGAGAAACCTCAAAGAGGGAAACCACAATAGTCCCAATAGTAGGTCGAGACAATTTAGGATGATCAATACAAAGGAAAATATGAATTTGGAGAGGTAAGATTAGAAGAAAGACCTGGGTAAGGACCCTTACCTTCAACCATGCAATATAAACCACCTTCTCTAATCTAGTTCATTAACATGATTACCTTGGAGCCAACAAAGACACTTGAATGTGCCCTTAAGGATCTTTCCCTATGGCTCAGGTGGAGAATAGGACCTTTTAGAGGAGGTAATAGGGAAGGAACTAGTCCCAGGAGACTCTCAAGAGAAGATGTAGGCAAAATTGCGATTGGTCCTTGTGAGACTAAGAAAGAAGCCCAGATTGACCTTCACTCATCCCACTAGTGAAGTCAATCTCTTTAGTGATGAATTTACAATCCATGGACCAGTCATTCTTGATTGATTCATTTATGGTAAGTTATAGAAGATCCCTTATCTTCCCACTCATGGGCCATGCCAAGTGTTGGGGTGGATGTGCATGATGATGTAAAGCCTTAAATAAAAGCTATAATGAAGGATCAGGAAGATAGGAGAATTATGGTCACTCAAGGCTTAGGAGATAAGAAGATGGATGCTCTAGGAGTATCCAGTAGTTCATGCATGGAGGTCCCATAGGCTCCCAAGTTCAAGGAACTAGTTACCATAGTTCACTTCAATCCTGAGACAATAAGATTAGAGAGGATTAGTACCAAGATAGCTATGGTAGAGACAAAAGAATTAGAATTTTATAAGGTGGAACCTTTTGTAGGTTTGACCCCTATTGTAGGATAATAGCTTGGTGAATCTACAATAAGTGAAGAAGATGTGGAAATATTGATGGAAGCACATTCACAACAAGCCAAGGCTAGAGTTTGGGGTCTAAAACAAAGGATCCAAAATTTAGAAAGGGAAAAGGAGAACTTGCAAACCAAGGCAATCCTATTAGTACCAGATTCCATGATTA
Source organism: Torreya grandis (assembly GCA_037957365.1). Taxonomy (NCBI): domain Eukaryota; kingdom Viridiplantae; phylum Streptophyta; class Pinopsida; order Cupressales; family Taxaceae; genus Torreya; species Torreya grandis. The sequence continues at coordinate 2,110,539 of JARHVA010001274.1, read as the reverse complement.
AGATGCTTGATGAGTCATTCTATGACATGTTTGAGGAATCAAAGTCAATTAAGATGAGGCATAGTACACTAGAAGACCAAGATACATTGGCCAAGGACCTAGTTAACTAATGGCTGGCCTCAGAGGATAAGATTTCTTAGCTCCTCAACATTCAATCAAAGAGGTAGGTCCCAAAATTTAGAACCATAAGTATGGGACACTTGGCACAATCTTGGGGATTGTTATTGATAAAGTTCAATGCTTGAGTACTTGACATACCAAGGTGATGAGGCTTCTAAAAGATGATAAAGGACTCAGTAGTAGAATTGAGTAACTTCTTGGGACCATGCTCATCAATCCTACATAGCCTACTTCACTTAGCCTCATTAGTGATGAAGAGTTAAAACATAGAGTCACTTTGGTGACTCAAGAAGTCCAAGGCAAAAGAAAAGGCCAGATTGGATAAGATAACAACAAGAATTTGGATATGATCTCCAATGCAAGTGAGAGGATCAATGAAGCTAGAAGAATCAAGGAGGCCTTGGTAAGAAATGACCAAAAATTTGATGAGTTAGTAGACTAGGAGGAAGAGTACATCATGAATCCTATTGTTGATCTCAAGATGGTTGATGAACAACATGAGAGGGACATGAGCCTCCTCTAGCAACAAAAATGGGCCCCACCAACAAGTTAGAACAATATCCTATTCTAATATAAATTAGGTGGTATTTTCTATTAGAATATTCCATTTTTAAAGGCATATGATAGTTTCTTAGCATACTTGCCTATAAGTAAGTATAAATTTAGAAAAAACACATGTATTATAGAGCCTATAATGATAGTTTTCCTTGTCTTTCTACACCTATATGTATAAACTAACTGATATACTGCCTGATCTTCCTATATACTCAAAGGGAGAGATTTTTGAGCAACTTTGTATACTCAAAGCATTTAATATAGTCAAGGAATTCTACAAATATTGTCCATGTGTGATGTTGTTAATTGATAATATTGCTTTTCTCTCAATTACTAGTTAAGGTCTTGAATTTGAATGGTGTCTTGAATTCTGAGTAACATTTTCTAATCATAGGGTTTTTGATTTGTGCTTATGATAGATTAGTTGAAAGGTTTATGGTCTTCTTCATTTTCATCCTACACTATTTTCAAATTTGCACATGCTATTTGATTAAAGTAGTAAATTTTTAAATAACTAATTCTTACTTGTGATCCTTCACATCATCTTTTGAAGTTCGCCTGATATATAGTGAAATCTAAGCTTAAGTTGTTTTACATTATATATTGGTTTAAATGTATGCTAATTTGAAATTGATACTTTTTCATAATTTTCAAGGCTGAAATCGTTAATCACCCCTTTTCTTCTCTACCTTACCATTCTCTTTGCTCCCCCTTTTTTACATCAAGATCACTTTATTTTAGCCTCATTGTAAATATTCACTTAGATTAGTCTATATCTTAGAACAAGAGAATAATTCACTAAGCATAAATAAAGATTCATATAATATAGGACAAGGTGGATCCAAAAAAATCAAATTATACAAGTATTGTGGAAAATTTATCTTGGTTTGCTGCTATTTCACCATAGGTAACTAGATTACAGAAACTTGCAACTCATGCCTTGAGTTTTCTAAATTCTAAAATGAGAAGTGTTCTTTAAGCACTAAGGACACCTATGGTATATTCAAAAGCATAAAAATAAATGTAAATGTTTAAAATTTTATGTCACATGTGATGTGTCCTAGGAAGTCTTTGGTAATTGATACTAATTGAAAATTGTCATACTACTTAGAAAAAGGTAGTTTTCTTAAAGTAAACGGTGAGTTTAGAACTTGTATGACCTCCTTAAGAAGCATGAAACATGGTATAATCTCATGGAATTTAAATTAATCTTCCTCAAACTAATATAAATTATTTACATGATCTAAAAATTCCATTTCTTTCTCGAAACCGTTCTGCTCCACTTTCACCTTTCTTGGCAAGCAGAGGTGACTTGCAGGTTTTTGCTCGATACAAACAACCCATAAGGTTTCAGGTCAAATTTTTTTGGAGGTTATTTTAAAATAAGATAAATTAATTTAAATATAATAATATTTAATAATTATCAATTTTTATTTATGAATCATTGGTTTGAAGTTGACTGTTCAAATCTGCTAGTTGTTTCATGCACCCTATAGGTTTTGATCCATTTATATCAAATCCATACAAACCAATTGGTGATTTTAGATAAAGATGACATGGAATTAATTATCACATGGTATAAATTATTTTTTTTAGGTTACATGGTGTTTGGGTAAGCAAATTTGTTTCATGTTGTAAAAGGATCATCAATTTGTGTTGTGAGTAGTTTTGCACCATTTACAAGATATTCTTGATTTGATAATGGTTTTAGAGGATGGAGTTGGGTTAAGTTATATGTATCCAATGTTATATTATCCACATTCACCTATTGATCTCTTTTACCAAATCAATCAATATGGAAATGCAGTCATATGCAACTTACCTAGTTTGCCATGAATATGCATACACAATAGTTTGAAAGGTTTCAAACATGAAGTGAAGTGTGGAGTCTTGAATCAGGAACTTTGATATCATTATTTACCATTAAAACCTATTAAAGACATAATTTTGATCATAAATATGCATGCTTTGTACATTACTTGCCTAAACTCATTGTCTACTTGCATACAACTCATAATACATACCTGCAAGGGTATTGGTAGAGATTTAGAACCATTTGTAGGGAAAGCATGAGATTGGTTGAAAGAATATTTGATGACCTATCATGTAATGTAGAGAATTACAAGCCTATTTGAGGTGGTAATTGGAAAAATAGAAGATAAATCATGCTCAAAGGGTAAGGAACTATGTTTAGGGAAGTTTTCCTTGAATTTTTAAAATAAAGACCAACAGGATTTTTGTGGTTAGCCTAAAATAGGAAGGTAAAGGTATTAAAGTGTTTAAGTTGGCTAATATTGTATCCCCTAGCATATAAAATAACCATGCTAAATTTTAAGGTTTTAATGTATGGAAAATTTAGAATTTTGGGGTCTCAAATATGTATAAAAACATACTGGAAATCTTTAGTGATATCTATAGGTCTGTAGATGCAAATGACCCTTTTACCACTTAAAGAAAGCAACATTAAGAAATGGTTGTGACTAAGGGTTCTCAACTATTGAGATAAGGTAAAATGAATGAAAATAATAAATAAAGGGTTAATATAAATGCCCCTTTGAAATATATGACTGCCTATAGGCACTCCCTTGTATGGAAAACATCCACCTACAACTAGTCAACCTAGTAACATAAATGAGTATTGTTTGAGCATTGGAAATAAATTAGAGATGATTCATTTGAATAATAGAAAGAATGAATGACCCCAAAGAAAATAAAGAGGTTTCTAATGGTTTTTTAGAATTGGTTTTAAGGATAAAGGTCACCTATAGTACCCCTACAGTCACCCGTAGGTGACTGTGGGAAAGCAATCAATTGAGAGATATGTTTTGAGGGTGTTTAGGCTTGGCCCAAGTATGAATATAAGTCCTAAAAAAATAAAATGAATATAGGGAAGATATAGGATATTTTAAGAATTATTTTAAAGGAATATTTTATGTATTAATACCTATAGGGGTCCTTCCCAAGTAAGAACATAGTCAACTATGACTGTGGGGGACAATGAGTTGAGAAAGGTCCTTTATTGATTAGTATGATCCAAGAATGAGTGTAATTAAAAAAATTTAAAATGACATGATAAGGTTTAAAAATGTATATTTAAATGTTTCAATTATTACCTGAAGCCATAAACCCCTACATGACTTCCTAAAGTAAGAAGCATAGACATGATACAATCAAAAAGCAACTCAGTCTTGTGAATCCATGAGTATGAGTGATCAATGAGAGGTCAGAGTGAGGAAAAAAGGATATAACACATCCATCATGATTATGATAACCTATATATGGTTTTTAAAATTCAAATAAATCAAGAGGAGAGTCCCCAGTGGAACAAACTTAGTCTAAGTACTAAAAAACCCTGCATAGTCTATCTTGTTAAGAGACCAGTTTTGGAATTTGAAGGTTTGGAAGGTCATATGAGATGACCAGGTGCTCAAAGTTTTTGAGAATATTACTAAATATTTTATTAATCTCATGATATATTAATTTTTTTGGAGATAATAGGGTAAGTACCCCTATTTTGTCTCATATAAGGGGTACTTCCCTTTGAGCATAAACCTATAGTTTTGGGAAAAAGGGGTGAAATGGTGATTAAAGGAGATGAAGGACATATAAATAATGTGTATTAAGTTTAAATATGTATAAAAATAAATTAATAAACAATAAATAATGAGTGAAACCATACAGGGTGTCCTAGACCATCAGGTTTACAGTCAAACCTACATGAGCATGACTAGGCCCAATTTTCAAATGATGAGTCACTTTCATTTATAAACTTAGGAAAGAATTATAATGGATTTTAGGATTAAAATTTTATGATATAATATGTAACTAATTCTTGAAATGAAATTAAGCTTAGTTAGAAGGTCTCAAACACCAAAACATTACAGGCAGGCTTATGAAATAAGGTCTAGGCTAAGGCCAAAAGGGATCATCTTCATTTATAGATTTTAAATAGATATAAATATTATTTTAAAATGTTTATTAACTGGATATATATTTTTTATATCTCTTGAAGCTCATGGGAAACCTTGGAGAAGCCATTTTTGGCTTAGACACCCATCATGCCTATTGGAATGAAGGAAACAAGCTTGATAAGGCATTTTAAGAAGCTCACATCTCCCATGAGGATTTAAATGGATAAAAAAGGAGTTTATGGAAGATATTATGGGTATTTAAGGCCATATTTGTTTTATTTTTTTGGTATATTATATGTTATATATCTATTAACCAACCTTAAGAGTGGAAACAAGCCTAAAACCCTACTAAACCCTCAACCAGGACAAGTTTGAGAAAATGGAGTTAGAGATGAAATTTAATGGAATATTTTGAATATGAAACCTATTTTAAGTTTAAAATGACTCCCTCAAGATAATTCATATTCTAACTAGTTGTATGGAACTATATGGACATGGTACAAAACAAGGTTTGTTTCTCACTATTTTATGTGTTTTTCAAGTTCTATAAGGAGTCAAGAGATGGAAAAAAGTTTGGGGTAAATATTAGAAATTATAATAAATTCATATTTCCATATGATAATTTTAAATTTTTTATAACTATGCAAACCATTTGCTTCATTTCAGCTAGTCAAAACTGGGCTTTTAGACAAGCTAGTGAAGAAGATGGAAAACTTCAAGTGAGATAAATTTAAGGTGTTATTGATGATTATAAGGACATGTATGGTATTTAAAATTTAATACACTCACTACCATGGATTTATATGGGAAACTAAAGACAATTTGGAGGCCAAGTGGGTAGGGTGCATGAAAGGAGTTCTTTTTGGACTGTAGATGATGATTGTTCCTTTTTAGTTGTTTTTAGAAGACAAAAAATAAAAAAAATATATGGAAAGGAATGTATGATGTACCTGACATAAATTAAAATAATAATAATGGGTAATAATTAGCTATGGGATGTTAAAATAAAGGTAATCATGAAGGTAATGTTTTTGTGCAAAATGAGGAGATTTTATGCCACTTTTCATGAAGTTTATTCCTGAAATTGACACTTGTCATTCCAAAAATTAAATGGTTCATCCCAAATACATATAAAATGTACAATTATCTTCTTCTCTCATCTTTACAATTGTCTTTTTGACCATTCAAATTCTCTCTTCTTCTATCTCTCAAGTTCTATAAAAACTAGCCATTTTGGCCATTCTATTCTATGCTCCACCTGAGTATGGTGAAGCCCTAATCATTTGTATACCTTTTTATAAATAAAATAATTAATAATTAACTCTTCCATGACTTTTAATAGTGTGATTTACTTTAATGTTGAATTTCCTTAGTGAAGACTATGGATTCCTTAGCAAGCTATCACATTCCCTCACCTATTTGTAGAATCTTCTTACAGGTCATGTGATGTGTTCCAAGAAATTTCAAAGTTTAAGTGATTTAATCTATTCATTAGTTCCATTCAAGGCCTCTTTTCTAGTCCTCCTAGCTTTACTCATTCATCCATAATGTAACATTGATGCAAGAAGACATAGATTGGAGAGTGTATGTTTAGTTTTTCCTTTGATTTCAAGTGTAATATGCATATGGTTGGATGTCATCAATATATTTGGTATATCACATCCATTATTTTAGTTTTATTTCAATTATCTCTCTCCCTTTTTATCCCCCAAATTTAGTAGTACTTACAATCCTAAGTGGTACATCAAGGGAGCTAATGCTATTTAGAGACTCACCTCATTCCTTAGACTCCCCACAAGCCTAGTGGTGATTCCATTATGCCACTTGGATGATAAGATATTCTAATCTCCTCAAAGGGTGAAAATATAAGTGAAAATATTTTTTACCATGCTCGGTGGGATTCTTGGTCCAAGAAGTTGAGAGATTTTTGGTGTTGTCTCTCAAAAATTAATGTTTGGAGGCATCTATTCAAGCATCAATGAAAACTCCAAAGATATATCAACTAGTCAATTAGCCTAGGTGTTCCTTTGAAGATTTTTGGTAACATTTTATTTTATTTTCTTGTTTCCTAATGAATTTTCATGGTTGGTATTGGTGTCAAGTATAATTTTACACAAGTTGGTGAGACCTTCCAAGCTTATGACATTCCCTATCAATGTGATAAATTTATCAAACAACCATATCATGAATTATATCAGCCCCAATATGGTTATTTTCAGCCTCAATATGATCATATCCAACCCATGCATGATTCTTACCAGCCATAGAGCCAACCTGCTTAATGTCTTGTTCCTCATAGTCAACCTAGTCACTTCTCAAGTCAATCCATTTCCACCTTCAAACAAAATCTTTTGGGGTATGAGAAGTATATGGTAGATCTTCATACTCAAAGGTGATGTGATCAAAATATTCCTAATCATTCCATCCATCAAATGATAAATGCATTAGAGCTAGTCAAGAGAGAGTGGGCACTTATTGAAAGAGCCAATTGGTAAAGGCCTACAAATTAAATGCTAGATGTGAGGGGTTTGATTGCATCCTTAGAAGATAAGTTAAGAATTCATGATAGGAAGCCTTACCAAGTCTATCAACCTTCATATCCACTCCCACAAGTTTCCTATCAGCCATACATGACCCCTACTCATGAGATAAATCAAATCTATCAAAGTCATGTTTTTGTCAATCATTTGGAGTAGAGAGTTGAAAAAAAAAATCTTTGGTTTGAAGCTAATATTGATATACAAATTGAATTGGAAAATATGCATATGCAGCAATCAATGTTGGAAACAAAATAAGTAGAGTTCAAACCCTTGTTTTCCTCTCAAGTTGCATCCCCAATACCTCAAAAAGAGACTTCGAATCCTAATGTCCTAAGCTGGAGAAAGACAATAGACTCATGGGGAAAGAAAGAAGATAGAAACATTATCAAAGAGTGTGAAGTGGAGAATGGAATTAATCCTTGAAACTTCCCTCCCACCCTTCCTCAAGAAACTTCTTTTTTTCCATGGTATCCCTCTTGTATTCCTCATCCTCATAATGATGTATATCAGCTTCAAGAAAAGCTTTTCCAAGAGAACCTAACCAAGAAAATAGAGGAGTTATAAGCAAAGATGAAATTGATAAGTCAAGGTGTGATGGAAGGTTTAGATGTAAAATAAGATCCTATACCTAAACACACCCCATCTCCGCTTCTTCAAGATCTTCCCAAATAACCTCTTACAAGTGCATTCTCAATATGATTTTGAGCCCTATGTTCCACCTCCACCAACTAGTTCCTTTTGTCCTCATCCCATCACCATTTACCTTGATGGAACTATGGTGTGGGAACCTAAATAATAATATCTAGTTAAATGAAATTCAAAACTCTCACTTCAAGGGAATGCAACTCTTTGGTAGCCTCATTGGGATAGGCCATTGAATTTCATGATGCCTAGTCTTGGCATCACCATGAAGGAAGTTGAAGAATTGCATCCCTTTAAAACCAAGATCATATTATGATATTTTAGGTTCAATTTTAAATCCCTCAAGAGGTCTTAAGTGATGAATAAGAGTTAGGTTTAATTTAAATCTCTTTATTTGGCTGATAATGAAGAATGTTTTCTTTGTGGAAAAGAGGAAATCTTGAAAGAAGAGACTATCTTGAAAAGAGAAAGTGAAGATGAACAATCTCAATTCATGGCTTATCAATAAGACTTCATGAGTGTTTATGAGGAAGAAATTACCATAGGGACTCCCCTTGGTGAAAAAAGGACAATTCACAAGCTCTTGCCTCCATATTTGAGAGGATGTGTATCCATGAAGAATGTACCCAAGATTTGAATAAAGAGATGCATGAAGAAGACTCCATATCTGATCATGAGGTTGTGGATGACCATTTAAAACATGAAGAGGTATTGGTATTAGATGGAAAAGAGGACAAAGATGATTGACAACTGTAAATGGAGCTCTTTCAAGAGCTTGAAGAGCCTTGTCAAGATGAGGGCAAAGTGCATGACATGGTGAATAAATAATCTTCCTTAGAGAATAATGATCGAGATTGGGAATATTTTATGAAGCTACTTGATGAACTAGAAGAAATTGTAGCTAAGAGGAAGCCTAATTTTGTTAAAAGCACTATGGAAGACAAGAAGGTATGCCTTGTTGAATCATTATTAGAGGTCATACTTTAAGGATCACATGAAAAAGTTAAGGCTATTTGGATGTAATTAGAGTTTATTTCCTTGTTCAATTTGTTTGTATCTTCTTGGTTCTAATTGAACATCATGCCAATGAAGTTGGAAAATGTTGTGAAAGAGTTGGAGACATCAATGCTATAGATAAAAGGCTATATGCCTCATTCAATCCTTCATGTCATGAATAAATAAGAGTCGTAATATTTCCCTTTGACCCAGGAGGGATGTATGCTCATTTTTAGTTGTATATAATAGGTTTTTCTTTATTTCCCCTAATTGCCTTGAGGACATGTGTGTGTGCTTTCCTTGTTGTGTGTGTCCTTGATTTGTGTGGTTGAGGTGGTAATTAGTTTGTATTCAATGGTAAAAGTTTTTATTTTTTGTATCAGTCCTTAGATAAATCCTAAGCCCAATGTATTAATAAGGCTACTAGTCTAGTTAGTATAGCAGGCCTACTACCCCTATGACTCATCAATTTATTGACCTAATTTGGCTTTTAAGTCAAATTGGAGTACCTATAGTTAGAAACTTGACTTAATAGGTCTATATGAGGTCTAATATATTTTCATGGGGTGTATTGAATGTTATTTAAGGTCAATTAATGTTGTACTAGCTTTGGTCATTAGCTATTTTGGTTCTTATATCATTTTTGGGTCATTTTGAGGTCAAAAATGGTGCATTTAATGATTTATATGGTTTTTTTGGGAAATGTGAAGGTTTTAAAATTTATGTCATATTCCATGTGTCCTAAAAATTATTTGGTAATTTCTACTAACTAAGAATTGTTAGGTTACTTAGAAAAAGGTAGTTTTCTTAAAGTAAAAGGTGAGTTTGGCACTTACACAACCTCCTTGGGAATAATTACACATGGTATAAGCTCATGGAATGTAAATTAATATTTCATAAACTAATATAAGTGATTTACATGCTTTTGAAGTGCCATTTATTTCTCAAAACCATTCTTATCCATTTTCACCTTTCTAGGCAAGCAGAGGTGACTTGTAGGTTTTTGCTCGATACGAACAACCCATGAGGTTTCAAGTCAAATTATTTTTGGAGGTTAATGGAAAATTATATAACTTAATTTAAATATAAAAACATTGAATAATGATTAACTATGCTTTATGAATCATTAGTTTTGAAGTTGACTGTTTAAATTTGTTAGTTGTTTCATGCACCCTATAGGTTTTGCTCCATATTTACCAAATTCATATGAACCAATTGATAATGTTATATAAAAATTATTTATAATTAAATATCACATGGTATAAATTATCTTTTTAGGTTACATGGTGTTTGGATAAGATAATTTGTCTCATGTTGCAAGAGGAGCATCAGTTTGTGTTGTGAGCAATTTTGCACCATTTCCATGATCTTCTTGCTTTGATAATGGTTTTAGAGTATGAATTTGGGTTGGGTTACATGTATCCAATGCTATATTATCCAACTTAACCTATCAACCTCTTTTAATAAAGCAATCTATATGGAAATGTAGTCATATGTAAATTGCCTTTTTTGCCATGAATATGCATACACAAGTGTTTGGAAGGTTTCAAATATGAACTGTGGAGTCTTGAATCAGGTTAATTGATATCATTTTTTATAATTTTAACCTTTTAAATACATAATTTTGATCATAAATATGTATGATTTATACATTACTTGCCTAAACTCACTGTCTGCTTGTATACAACTCAGAATACACACCTACAAGGGTATTGGTAGAGATTTAGAACCATCTATATGGAAAGTATGAGTTTGGTTGAAAGAATATTTCATGACCTATCATTTCATGTATAAAATTTCAAGCCTATTTGAGGTGGTAATTGGACAAATAGAAGATAAACCATGCCTAAAGGGCAAATAACTATGTTTAGGGAAGTTTTCCCTAAATTTGTAAAACAAAGACCAACATGATTTTTGTGGTTAGACTAAAATATGAAGTTAAAGGTATTAAAGTGTTTAAGTTGGTTAAATTGTAGCCCCTATCATAGAAAATAACCATGCCAAATATGAAGTTCTTAAGGTATGGATAAGTTAGAGTTTTGGGGTCTCAAATATGCCTAAAAACATACTAGAAAGCTTCAGTGATATCTATAGGCCTATAGATGCAAATGACCCTTTTACCACTTCAATAAAGCAACATTGAGAAATTGTTGTGACTAAGGGTTCTCAACTAGTGAGATGAGTTAAAATTAATGAAAATAATCAAGGGTTAAGACAAATTTCCCTTTACAATCCATGACTACCTACAGGTACTCCCTTGTATGGAAAACATCCACCTACAACCAGTCAATAGGTAGTAACATAAGTGAGTATTGTTTGAGAATTGGTAATACATTAGAGATGATTAATTTAAATCCTATCAAACATGAATGAACCCAAAGAAAATAAAGAGTTTTCTAATGGTTTTTTATCATGATTTTTGAGGATAGAGGTCACCTATAGTATCCTTACAGTCACCTATAGGTGACTGTGGGAAAATAATCAATTGAGAGATATGTTTTTAGGGTATTTAAGCTTGGCCCAAGTTTGAATACAATTCCTAAGAACATAAAATCAATCTAGGTCAGATAGAGGAGATTGTGAGCATTGTTTTCAAGGCCTATTTCATGTATTAATACCTATAGGGGTCCTTCCCAAGTAAGAACATAGTTAGCGATGACTGTTGGGGACAATGAGTTGAGAAAGGTCCTTTGTTGATTAGTATTATCCAAGCATGAATGCAATAAAAAAACTTTATAATGACATAATAAGGTTTAAAAATGTCTAGTGTAATATTTAAAATATGACCTCAATCCATAAACCCCTATAGGACCTCCTAAAGCAAGAAACACATACATGATACAATCAAAAAGAGTCTCAGTCTTGTGAATCCATGAGTATGAGCTATCAATGAGAGGTTAGAGTGAGGAAAAAATGACATAACACATAAATAATGATTATGATAACCTATATAGGGTTTTTAAAATTAAAAAAAAGCAAGATAAGAGTCCCTAATGGAATAAACTTAGTCTAAGTACTAAAAAACCCTACAGAGTCTATCTTATTAAGAGACCAATTTTGAAATTTGAAGGTTTAAAAGGTCATATGAGATAACCAGGTGATAAAATTTTGTGATAAGAGTAATAAATATTTTATTAATACCATGATATATTCAAATTTTTGAGAGAATAGGGGAAGTAACCCCTATTTTGTCTTAGATAAGGGGTACTTCCCTTTGAGCATAAACTTGCAGTTTTGGGAAAAATGGGTGAAATGGTGATTTAAGGAGATGAAGGACCTATAAAGAAGGTGTATTAAGTTGAAATATGTATATTAATACATGAATAACCAATAAATAATTATTGAAACCATATAGGGTGTCCCAGACCATCAAGTTTGTAGTCAAACATACATGAGCATGACTAGGCCTAGTTTTTAAGTGATGAGTCACTTTCATTTATTAAATTAGGAAAGAATTATAGTGGATTGGAGGAAGAAAATGGGATGATATAATATGTAACTGAGATCTTTGAATGAAATTAATCTCAGTTGGAATGTCTCAAGCACCAAAAAGTTATAGGTAGGCTTATGAAACAAGGTTTAGGCTAAGGCCAAAGGGGAGTCATCTTCATTTATATATTTTGAGAAGATATATAGATGATAAAAACATGTTTATGAGATGTATATATATGTTTTAGAGCTATTGGAGTGCATGGTAAACCTTGGAGAATCCATTTTTGGCTCAGAAACCCATCAAGCCTATTATAATGAAGGAAACAAGCTCGATAAGGCATTTTTAAAAGCTCACATCTCCCATGAGGTTTTGGATGGTAACCATATGAGTTTATGGAAGATATGAGGGTTATTTAGGTCAATATTTTTTGAATTTTTTGGTAGGTTATACTTAAAATATTTATGAGCTAACCTTAAGAGAGGAAATAAGCCTAAAACCCTACTAAACCCTCAGCTAGGACCAGTTTGAGAAAATGGTATTAGAGATGAAACTTAATGGAATATTTTGAAAATGAAACATATTTTAATTTTAAAATTACTCCTTAAAGTTACTTAAAGTTTGAACTAATTGTATGGAACTATATAGACATTGTACAAAATAGGGGTTTTTATCACTATTTTATGTTTTTTATAGATTCTTTAAGGAGTCAAGAGATGAAACAAATTTGGGGGAAGTATTAAGAATTATAATAAATTAATATGTCAATATTATTATTTTAAAAATTTTCTAAGTGTGAAAACCATATGACTCATTTCAACTAGTCAAAATGGGCCTTTTAGACAAGCTAGTGATAAAGATGGAAAAATTGAAGTGAGTTGAATTTAAGGTGTGTCTAATGATTATAATGTCATGGAGGGTATTTAAAAAATTTATAAACTAAATCCCATATATTTACATGGGAAATTGAAGCCAATTTGGAGGCCAATTGGGTAGGGTGCATGAAAGGAGTTCTTTTCAGACTATAGATGATGATGGTTCCTTTCTAGTTATTTCCAAAAGACCATGCATGAAACCAATGAATGGAGAGGCATGTATGACCTCCCTAAAATGTATTAAAATAATATTACCTGGTAATAATTTCTTATATGATGTTAATATATAGTTAATCATGAAGGTAGTTTTTTTGATTCAAAATGAGGAGTTTTATTCCAATTTTCATGAAGTTTATACATGGAATTGACACTTATCCTTCTATAAATTTCATGGTTCATCACATATCCATATCACATGCATAATTAAATTCTTCTCTCATATTGAAAAGTGTCTTTGTGACCCTTGGACTTCTCTCTTCTTCTCTCTCTCTCTCAAGTTCTATAAGAACTAGCCATTTTGGCCATTATATTCTATGCTCCACTTAAGTATGGTGAAACCCTGATCATTTAAATACCTTTTGATAATTAAAATGGATAAGTTTTACCTATTCCATGACTATTCATAGTGTAATTTACTTGAATGGTGAATTTTATTAGTAAATACTATGGATTCCTTAGAAAGCTATCACATTCTCTCACCTATTTGTAGCTTCTTCTTGCAAGGCATGTGATGTGTTCCAAGAAATGTCAAATTTAAAGTGATTTAGTATCTTAATTAGTGACATTAAATGCCTCTTTTGTATTCTTCTTATATTTACACATTAGTCCATAACCCTACAATGTAACATTGATGCAAGAAGACATAGGTTAGAGAGTGTATGTTTAGTTTGTCCTTTGATTTCAAGTGTAATATGCATATGGTTGGATTTCATAAATATATTTGGTGTATCACCTCTCTTAGTTTATTTTGATTTCATTTATATCTCTCCATTTTTACCTCCCAAAGTTAGTAGTAGTTGCAATCCTAAGTGGTACATCAAGGGAGCTATCCCTATCTAAAGACTCACCTTATTCCTTAGGCTATCCATAATCCTAGAGGTGATTACATTGTGAAAGTTAGATGAGGAGAGATTTTCATCTCCTCAGAGGGTGTAAATATATGTGACAAAAGTTATCTCTAATGCTTATCTCATGGCATTTTTCAACTTCTCAAATCAACAAAAATATAAAGAATTCAAAACACAATTTTTCCCAAGCATACCTTGCCTTAATATATTACTAAAATGATGTATATACATTAGGGAGAAGTCTTGTCTAGCATCAACATGTCTGATTCTCTATCTAACCTAGTCTCATTCTCTTAATAAGTTATCATTCAAAACTCCATGTCTAGTTTTCTCTTTCTATTTGCTTCTTAGGCTTAAGGGTCTCGTTAGAATATGTTACTATTTAGTGTGATCTCAAAACACTTCTATAATTACATAATAACTTCATCCATGTCTTATGAAGTCCCTCTCTAACTCATTCATTATTTACCCTTCACAAAATTCTCTTATACTAGGCACCATCCCTTGGGGTGCAAGCACCAATCCTTTCTTATAGACTTAAGAGTTCAATACTAATATCTGAATAGTCTTAAAATATCATGGTATACCTATATACATCTCTTAAAACTATTGACTCCCCCTAATTTTCTTCTTTCAATACATTTTCCTTCTTATGATTACACTAGGCTAATAGCCCTTTTACCTTTGTTCAAAAAATATAGGCTCTCTTAAATATATATAAATACACCTTAATACTTAATTTATTCCATGTAAAGTGAGTATAAATTATCTTATCTCAATTATTCCTTTATCTATCACTTTCACCAAGAAAATACACTCTTTTAGGCCTAATTAGGTCTAAGCCAATACCTTTGTGCCCAAATACATAATAGTCCAAATTATATCAAAACCAAGCCACTTTAATAATATTTTTCACCATAAATATAGTAGGAATACATTTTTTTAGATCATTCTGATGGTTAAATCTCATGTTATGCTCCAAACCCTAAATCTAGGGTTTCACTCATTCTACATAGGCTAAGATCAGTCAAAATTCAATATATTTCATTATATGAGTTTAAAAAGGTAAAATAAACCTGAATTATATATATTTTAACTAATTTAAACTTTTATAAGGTCTTAGATACTTTATTTTATCAATCCCATGCTTTAAATAGTGAAAACTCAGTCAATTTGTATACTAAAATTGATAGTGATAGGGTTTGATAGTTCACTCTATTCACATGCATTCTAGAATCATGTCTAGGTTTTCAATATAGGTTTGTACATACCCTTTATTTATATACCTTTCCTTCCACAATGATCAATCAATCACTTCCATTAGATATGAACTTGCTCCTAGAACTCTAACTATGCATGACAATACTGTTGGGCAGTGTCTTATTGAATGTAATGAGTCTCAATCAATGAAATTTACAAAATATCAAAGAGACTTGTCCTAATTTTGGTATTCCTATTCCTTATAAAATTATTATCAATAAAAAATGCTTCCATTCTCACTTTGTCCTTGCTAGCAGACTATGCAAAATAGGGGTATAGTTAAATGTGATTGTGTTGAGTTGTAATGACTAGATGCTCCTCTAAAGTGATCTCAAAGTCTTAAGAGACAGTGTATAGATTTATTTATTCTTGTAAATATCACTCATTTACATAAAAATATTCATTATTCCTTTCACACTATGACATATTTCCTTCTTACCCTACACATAGGGTCTGGATTACATACTTAGAGTTATTCTCAAGATTACTGCTTGTAGTCTCTTTGTCAACCATTTGTTCTTAGAGTATAAGTTTTGAATCCACTTATATGTATTTATTATTCTCATATAAATTTTAAAAAATAAAATTTAAACCACACTAAATCATGCAAATCACTTATTTGAGATGAGTTATGCACAATGGGGTCTTATGAAAGAGAGCCTACTTAATCTTGATTGAGCATTTTAAACACTATATATGATACAAAATTTTTACTAAGAATTATATTCTAGTAGGTGATTGCAACCACATCATCATATCAAATATATCATATTATTAATCTCAATAAACAATACACTAACTACCGCAATCTTACTAGGAGATAAGTATGCTCAAAATCTTGAACATGGTCTAAGACTAGATGTTTTCTTATGCTGAGTCTTTATTAACCTCATAAAGGAATGTGTTATTAAAATAGAAAAAATTGTATAAATATTGATACATTATTCTTTCCAATCCTATGGAGAACCACTTGAAACACATTCCCTTCATGTTTGAGTTATATAGCCAATTATTGGACTATCAACACCAGTTAATCTAACAACCTGCAATCTACACAAAGTTAAACAAACATATGGCCTCGAGGGCATTCAAAGAAAATGTAAATGATTCAAAGTAACTAATATAATACCAAGAACATAAATACACATAAGCTTATTCCCTCTTTATTTCTTGAATCACTAAAAACATTACACATTTTGTCCTTCTTGGGATTGTATCAGCTTCTTGAAGGGTTTTATACAATATTTGCATTCTCAAACCCCTTCTCCTTCTTCTTGGAGAGTTATCCCTTGTCTCTTCATCATCCTATCTAAAATTTTCACGCATTATTCTCTTTTTCCAACTTTTACATTGGTTTTTATTAGAAGTTACATCAACCTTTTTGTCTATAACCACCTCAATGTGAGGCTTATATGTCTGGACAAGAATATGACCACCAAGATGATGTTTTAGTCTTATGTCCCCTTATAACACATTTTTTATGAGCCCATTGTAATATTTATCACACTTGACCAATCTATTGAGTCTTCACATGCACTTGACCTATGTAGACTCACTTTGAATATTTGAATTTTTAAATTATGGATTTTGGAGGGAAACTCTAAACCTTTTCAAAACTTAACCTATGGCTACTAGGGACCCCATATGACCTCATACATATGAAATGAACCTTGAAAGATATATTAATGCACACTAACACCCAATATTGACTATTTTTGACTCCTTTAGACTAAAATACAAAATTGATAACTTTGAATCTTGAAGCCCCTGCATCAAGCCACTAGGCATCTTGAAAAATGGTCATGGGCAAATGCACAAAGTTGAGGGAAAAAAAAGGTGACACTCATGGGGAAGGATTTTTTTTTTGAAAAGGGTGTACACCCCTTTTTCTAATTTCCTTGGTATGGTACCAAGGCAAAAGGGCATACATCCTTTGAGGTACAAAGGGTGTATGCCCTTTGTCATTCTAAAAGGGTGTACACCCTTCTCTTTTTTAATTTTTTTCTCCCTTTGTTAAAACCCATGTTTCATTTTTTAGCCTTAAAGTAACTCTCATGTTTTGTAAAGGATGTGCATGCTTTGGATTTGTATCCTGCCATCATGATTCAACATTTTGATCATGGTCTCATTTATGTTGATTGTTAAACTTTAATTTAGGTTTTTTAAATTATATGTTTTTATGCATAGTATTTTGAAATTAAATTTTCATTAAAATATATCATATTACATAAAAATATCTATAGTTTTATAAATCTAGATACAAAATTCAATGTAACCAATGCCTGAGGAAAATCTCAAACAAAATTGTGATCAAAACCCTTAGTAGTTTGACTTCACAAAAGAAGTCAAATTGTATGAACAATATAATGTAAAATTCCAATAATTACAAATTATTATCAATAGTTTATGTCACTCCTCAAGTCATAATGGATACAATTTAATTATGAGTACATTGGAGGCTGTGTTTAATGAAGTGGGAAATGTCACTTCATAATTTGATGCAATGTTGCATCAAAGAGAGGTCCTAAAACCATATTATTCTAATAAATTATCATATGATGATGTTAACAAAAAAGATAACAAAATAAGATGTGTGTGCTTTGTTTCTTAAGCCTGGAACCAACCAACCACTACAAATGAGTTTCAAACATATTAGCATTGATTGGTGTGTTCATGCAGAGATTTAAAACAACTTTTGGGATAGGTCATAGATAGTGTTTGATGAGCCTCCATGCAATAATAATTATGTTCCATTAATTTTTGAGAAAAATTTATTATGAGTTTGTGATATAATAAATCCCAAATTATTTCAGCATGAAGGCCTCCCAAGGTAAGGGAGGTGGGTCCTCATTTAATATAAATAGTGCCAGGTTGGAACAAAGCCACCCTAACCAAGTTTAAAGAAATATAAGGATAATAACACATGCTTACTATACCTAAAATTTTGTATCATACCACATAGATAGACACTCTTGAATAAGTTATTAGTCTCACATAGGTTATGATTGACCCTGGGATATATACACTATGGACTTCTACATAGAATTTAGGTGGTGAGACATCTAATAGTGTCCCTCTTACTATTGGTGCAAGTTTCCCTCCTACTAGTAGTGGCATAACTAGTAATCATCCTAAAGTTCCCATACATCATTATGCATCATGTTTGAGGAAGTGTACTAGTCCTCCTATTTAGGTATGACATACATGGGATTCATTTATGGAGACTAGATGTAAAACTATGAAATACACTAGGACCTAGCTATCTATGCCATTTATAGTTGATTTAGAATCTTTGAACACTATTACAAAACATTATATTTCATCTATAGTCTCTGGAATGCCTCAAGACACTAACACACCTAAGTATATGACATTTGGAGTTGCTTCAGGACCTTAGGAGACTATCATGTCAGAGTATATGCCATTTATAGATGCTTTAACACCTCATGACACTAGTATGTTGTAATTTATGCCAGCTATATATACTTCACCACCTCACCTCATCACATGTTGGCATGTTATGCATGAATTATTTGCTTCACCATATGTATTTGACACACATGTTTAATTTTAATTCAAGTTTTTTTATGTATGTAAACTAATATTAAGTTAATTTTTAGTATATGTTTAATTAATTGATTAATATTTGACTAAAATTTTCATTTTTTGTTTATATAGATGATCATTGATATCTTAGGTACCACATCTACCCTATATTCTATTGTTGAGGATGCAATCAACACTACAATGCCTACACTCAGGGTTGGAAAGTTATGTAAACTACATAAAAGTTGATACTTAATGTTAAATTAAAAATTTGTGTATTATGCCTAAATTTTAGTTTTTTAGTGATATATTTTCCAATTAGTGTAGTTATGAATTTTATTATTTTTTATAGATACATATTTTTCATAAGCATAATATCCTAGATAGAGTTGAAACACTCTCATAAGTGTAACATTTTTGTGTTTCATTTTCAAGAAGTGTTTCCTTAAAATCTTGTAACTTTATAATATGTTGCATTTAATCTACACTTAAAATTGTGCATATGTTTCTAAATATTTGTAGACATTTCTATCTTACATTCTTGTCTTAATCCAAAATAAATACGAGCTAGGTCATTATGATTTTATATTGATAACAACACAACAACTATGATGACAATAATAATGAAAGTCAAAATGTTACTAATTAAATTGTCTAAGGTATATATCTCAGTCTCAACTACACAAGATGATCTCAATTTAATGTAGAAAAAGTTATATCACCAAAAGATTGCTTTGATGTAGTTTGATCACAAACAAATTCCCTATAGTGCTTCTTGTGATACCATCCATATATCAATGCTTTTTATCCACATCTTCATCTAAATAATTCTTGTAGTTGTAATTATGATCAAGGAATTTGACAAAGAGGGGAGGTTGGATCAAGTGTTAGTCCATAAAACCATGAAATCAACACACTAAAATACTAACATCTCTAATCCTATATCTTAGGCAAGCTTAATAAACAAAGAATAATTGAAAACCCAACTAAAACACAAATAAAAACAATCTTTACCTTCCTTGAGAGCTTAAAATGATAGCTTCATTTGGCTTTCTTGGATTATGTATAATAATTCTTCATCAATGACATATGGATATCATCATCTCCTCTATGCACCATTGTTGAATGCTTGACTTGATTGATATGGCTTCACTCAATTTTGAAATTATAATAGTAGTCTTTTAGCTTCATGAATCTATTATTTCATTATAACTCTACTTTTATTGTGCTCCCTAAATGAAGAGATCTAGGATTGATTTTATAGGCTTTCAAATACCTTGGAATGGGTCAAATCTGACCACGGTTGAGTTTGGCATATTCTTAGGATATTCTTTTAGATATTTTCCCTTTGAGACAAATCACAAAAGTAATGAGTAGATTCTAGAATGTTCTAAGATGCTCTTGATATTTGAATTTTTATTTTTGGTAATTGATTTATTATCTCATTTTCTCAAGGGTGAATTTAATTAGAATTTGAAATTGATTTAACTTGTTAATTGATCTTGATTAGGATGTGCAAGTCAATTAATTCGTTTTAGGGATTTGTTCATTTGTTTGATTTTGATTAATTAAATGTGTATTTGCCTTGTTTAATTGATTTAATAGGACAAATTGATTTAATGCAAGGTTATAAATCCAAATTCGAGACTAATTTAAATTTTTAGGTTAAATGTTTGATGATTGGTAAGAATTGAACTAATAGTCTGATGCAAAACCATTGGTGGCCAAATTTACATTCTAAAATTTTCCCCTATTTGGGATGATGTTTAAATATATAAGAATATTAAAATATTTTCAAATAATAAAATGGTTCTTTATGATTATGACTACAATGGTAATGATTGAATTATAGTTTTCCCCTCGAGGAAGTGATTGGCAAGTGGGTCAACAAATGGTCCCTCAAAAGAAAGAAGTGAAATGAGGGGACCAAAAAAATGAATATGATGGAGTGAAAACATAATTATTCACCCAAAGTTGGGTAAAATAATTGAGAAACACAAGTGGTATGGTGTACAATGGTTTGCCCAAAGGTGGTTATAAGCAGTGTACCTTGCTGGTGGTAACATGGTATGATAACATCATGATTTACCCTAGCAAACAATATAATAATTGAAAAGATGGAGCTACCCTAGTTAGGATAGACAAAAAATAAAGGAAAATTGGTGATAACACAATGATTTTCCCCAATAGGTGATATAATCATTGAGAATGCATGTGAGACAGTGTATAGTGATGATGCAATATACCTTGATTATGAAAACATGATTGACAGTTGATGATTGATAAGTTGATATAGAGGATAAATATGAATTAGGATAACCTAATAGTAGGGAGATGCTCATTCAAACTAATAAAGGTTAAAATTCTTTCGTTACTTAATTACTCTATTTGGGATATGATTGGGTATTGGATTGGGATTGTTGTTGATGTCGGTGCCAAGGAGATGGTGATGTTGTAGACATCTCAAAGCTGATTTTTGTAGTATCATTTGATGGTATGCCTAATGATGGAACACCATGGGGTATTGGCCAACATATACATAAGGACTAACTCCCGATATCTAATATTCAATGGAAAATAATTACACTGATGATAAAACCATGATGACAATGTAGATGTTTGAATATGGATAGATTAAAGAATAATGTGAAAAGAATCACCCATTGAACACACCTAGACTAAATTAAGGCCAAAATGATGAAGTCAAAAAATAAGAACAAAAAAAAACAAACAAAATAGACAAACAAAGAAACAAATAAGTGTTAGTCCCTATGTTAGTATAAACAACACAAAAAACATTGCCCCTAGAAACTAGGTGATAACTAAGCAAATAAATAATATGGGGGAATAGAAGAAAAGGAAAGGGGAAACTGATTTGCCTCATATTTTCACTAGGTAAGTGGATGTTTCCTACATAGTTCCATAGATATGATGATCTAATGAAGTTTCAAGCTTAATGTAGTTCTCCCAAGAAATGGGAAGAAAATGATGATTGATAGAAAACATGATGGATGTGATAGAAGAATAGGGATGAACTTGAAAAATGGTGATATCATAGGATAAAATTCCAAAATTAATGGGGAAACTAAGAAATAAGTGGTTTGTTTATGACTTAGTGAGGATTCATAGAATCTTAAGGCAAATATGTGGTCAATGTTTTTGTTTTTTCTAAATGATTTTCGAATGTTTTTGGAAATTTTGAAGCATTTCAACTCAATCAAGAAATGATGAGACACTAAAATGGTCCAAGCTCACAAAATTATGAAAGCGTTATAACTTAAAATGATGCTCATAAAATGGTGAGAGCATGGTTGAAGTTACTCACAAAATGATGAGAGTGTTATAACTTGAAATGATGCTCACAAAATGGTGAGGGCATGGCTAAATTTGTTCACAAAATGATGAGAGCACTATAACTTGAATTGATGCTCATAAAATGGTGAGAGTATGGCTAAAGTTACTCACAAAATTATGAGAGAATTATAAATTGAAATGATGCTCACAAAATGGCAAGAGTGTGGCTAAAGTTGCTTGAAAAATGGTGAGAGAGTTATAACTTGAAATTATGCTCATAAAACAGTGAGAGATTGGTTGAAGGGGGACTAAGCTGACCTTAACATGAATAAAATGTGACCCACATAGTCCAAAAATGGCTTTAGTTCATAATAGTTCACCTCATAGCTGATGAATCTGACTAGTGTAGTAGTTAATTCAAACAAAATAGGCACAATTGGTATGATGACATATTACAGCATAAGAATGGCTAGGTGATATGTCAAGGCACAATAAACAAATGTTTCCCCTAGTTTTCCCATAGGTGGTTATAACTAGGATAAAACTAATAGATCAATGATACTAATTCTCCCTAATAGGCAATATAATCAGTATCAAAACCGATGAGCACTTATTTGCCCTAGCAGGTGATATGATCAGGCTCACATAAACAAACTTGATAATAAGGGAATAAGAAATGAAGGATACAACTACCAAATTTTTTTTCATACTACTCCAAAATATTGCCTCTATTTGAAATTCTTGAAATAAATACTAAAAATGATCTGATTTTGTATGCTAAAAATGTGAAACCAATAGATGAACTAAGGTCAAATGGGATAGGTTGATAGGATTCAAAAAATATTTGGTTGAGTAGGAATGGAATGGTTAGACGGTCTGGTTGGAATGTCAAAATGAGAGGATGATAGAAAAAATAGTTTAATAATGGTATAAATAATAATATTTATAATATGGTGCAAATTAAAATGGTCCTTATAGACAATACATCAAGTTACTCAAGCATAGTACCGCTTAAGGTGAATAATGTTCACCGACTCATCAAGTTTGTTATCATCTAGTATGGAGAGCCTATATGCTCTAGTGCTATAGTATGCAATGATGATGAAAGCACCCACCTAG
The DNA here is from genome assembly GCA_037957365.1 of Torreya grandis. Taxonomy (NCBI): domain Eukaryota; kingdom Viridiplantae; phylum Streptophyta; class Pinopsida; order Cupressales; family Taxaceae; genus Torreya; species Torreya grandis. Next base: position 2,087,184 of record JARHVA010001274.1, on the reverse strand, counting down.
TTGGGTTTGAAATTTCCTTTATGTTTCTTTTTTACTATGGTATTCTTTTGGTTCTCTTTTAGGACAATATCACCAAGTTCAAATGTTCTATGCTTTACATGTTGATTGTATTGACCCTAAAGTTAGTTCTGATAGACTTTTATATTATTCATAGCATCTATGTGTTTATCATTAAGTAAATATATCTCTTATAGGTGAGCTAATCGATAGTAATTATCATCGAGAACATGCTTGAAAGATATGTGTAATGAGGGAAACTTGACCTCAATGGGAAGTATGGTTTTAGTGACATAAACAAGTGAGTATGTATTGGCTCCTGTGGGTGTGTAATGATTGGTATGGTATGCCCAAAGGGTATGGAATATTTGAAGGTTCTATTCATGACTAGCATCATTGACAATATTTTTGAGAATGTTGACAATGGTTTTGTTTGATGCTTTGGCCTAGTCATTACCTTGAGGGTAATACAACATTGAAAAGTGTTATGTGATCTTGTATTCAACACATAGATTTTTGACATCCTTGCTCTTAAATAATCCTCAATTATCAGATATAATGTCAAAATGGATATTATATTGGTAGATGAGATGGTTAAATATGAATTTGGAAATTTTTTTTCTAGTCACATAAGTGAGGGGTATAGCTCTGACCCACTTAGTAAAATATTCGATGGTAGAGAGAATGTGTTTATGGCCATATGATGAGGTGGGGTTTATCTTCCCAATGAGGTCAAGGCCCCATGTAGAAAATTTGCATGGTGTTAGCATTGATTTTAAGGTCTTGGTAGGTACATGAATCAAATTAACATACCAATGACACTTATCACATTTCTTAACATATGCAGATGCATCTGTGTCCATTATCAATCAATAGTAAATAGTACATAAGAGATTTTTGGATAGGATTTCCCCATTGGTGTGGGATCCACATACTCCATTGTGAAATCCCCATAATGTTATATAAATTCTACCAAAGGTAAACAAAAAATCATATTTCCATCAAAACTAAAATGGTATAGGGTTGGTTCAAGTAGGGTATAACATTGGGCATTATGGATGAAAGCTTTGGTTTGTTTGTAAGATAAATTTGGTGGGAGGATTTGATCATGTAAATAGGCATATAGGTTTGAGTACTAATTAGATTTGGGACCAACAATATCACATATTATTATAATAATTAAAGGTTCATGAGCTAGTGCTGTTAGATTTTCTACAAAAAATTGATACTCTCTAGCTGTGGTTGCATGATGAATCAATGATACAATGGTAGCCATGGAATTTTATATTATATTTCTCACTCTTGATATATGCTCAAATTTAATGTTGGCAATCTATTGCTTAAGAGTGTCAACCATTGCCTTATATGGAAATAACTTGTCATCTTTAGTTTGGAAGTGGTCTGTATCTTGATTGATGATTAATTTAGAATCACCATAAACTATTAGATGACATATGTTCCATTGTACCCCCTATCAAATCCCTATGATGAGTGATTCATATTTAGTCATGTTATTGGTAAAAGGAAAGGTAATTTTGAATGACTTGGGGATTATATCCCCCTGAGGCACTATGAATAAAAGCCCTACCCCTGATCCATGTGCAGTGAATGATCCATCAAAATATAGATTCTAGGGATGATCCTTAATAAGTGTTTCAATGATGGTCATGATGGATTCATTAGGAAATTGGAATGTTAATGGCTTTGTGTCTTTAAGAGGTGCTTCAACAAGCTGATTTACAAGAACTTACACCTTAATTGCTTTCTATTTCACATACTCTATCTCAAATTCATTGAGTATCATGATCCATTTAGCCATACGGCCTTGCAAAACTATTTTTGATAGTAGATACTTCAGTGGATCTAATTTGGAAATAACCATGGTCTTATTGTTCAACATGTAGTGGAATAGTTTATGAGCTATGAAAACCATAACAAGATAAGATTTTTTGATGGGTGTATAGTTGTGTTCATACATAGCCAATGTAAAACTTAGATAGTGCACTACATGCTCTTTTCCCTTGTCATCATGTTGAGCTAGAAGTGTCCCCAGGGCATTATCTGTAACAGAAATATATAACAAGAATAATTTCCCTAGTGTTATAGGTAATAGAATTGGGGGATTTATGAGGTAGTCCTTTAGCTAATAAAAAGCCTTTTGACAATTGTTATCATAATGAAATGTGACACATTTATTTAGTAGGTGTGTAAATGGATGAAACTTATTTGATAATTAAGCTATGAAGTGTCAGATGGACTGGATCTTGCCTACAAACTATGGAGCTACTTTAGATTGGTCAGTGGTAACATCTCTATTATGGATCCTAATTCAGCTAGATCAACTTCAATGCCCCTAAGAGACATGATGAATCCCAATAATTTTCCTGATCTAACTTTGAACACGTACTTCTTGGGGTTAAGCCTACCTTTATATTCTCATAGTTACTCAAATATCCTCCTTAATGCTACTAGATGGTCAACCCTAGTTTTAGATTTTCCTAATACGTTATCGACACAATATTCGACAATGTCATGCATCATATCATGAAATATGACTGTCATAGCTCTTTGATAAGTGCCCCCTACATTATTAAGGCCAAATGACATGACTTGATAATATAATGTTCCCCACAAAGTGGTGAATGCTATTTTATGTTGGTATTTTGGTGCTATTTTGATTTGATTTTAACTTGAGAAGCCATCCATTAGTGAAAGCATTTTGTAACCCACTATGGAGTCAACTATCATTTCAATGTTAGGAAGTGGAAAGTCATCCTTAGGGCATGCTTTGTTAATGTCACAAAAATTAGTATAAATTTTGATTCCCTTTAGTTTCTTAATAATAAGTACTACATTAGAAATCCTTTCAGAGTATTAAATTAGTTTAATACATCCTAATTTTAAGAGTTTCTCTAACTCTTTCTTTACTAATATAGTAATGCAAGAATGCATCTTGCACAACTTTTGTTTTACTAGTTTAGCATTAGGATTAATCATAAGGTGGTGTAGAACCAAGGTGGGGTCCAAACTAGGCATGTAATAATATGCCCAAGAAAATATATTTACAAACTCTCTCATTAGGGCTATGAATAATTCACACTCCTTAGGTTGGGATGCACCTAGATTGATCCACTTTGGGTCATCTGGGGACCCGATGTTAACCTATATTATATCTTCCATTAGAAGAGTTGAGTCATCATCAAGGATAGTTGGTAATGATTTTAACTGACTGGTAACATTAGAGTCCTTTGTTAGGATTGGTTCTTTGATAAGCTTTCCAAGACATAAAGAATTATAATCTCCTAATGGGAGATCAGGCCATGTGACAAAGACAATTGTAAATTATTGTATGACTTGATCAAAGGATTCTTGCCTTTCAATATTGAATTCAGACCCATTACCATGTTCATTATGAGCATCCTCTTGAATGATTTGATCAAAATCCTATTGCTCTTCAGGGATAAACTTAGATCCATAGTGAACTGCATCATTGTTAGTTTCTTATATGATTTTCTCAAAATCCTAATGCTCTTCAATAATAAATTTGGACATATAGACAATTTCATCATTGGTGGTCTCCTAGTCTATACATGAAAAAGGTTGAACACCCCCATCTAGTGGCACCTGAAAAAGGTTTTCACCACTAGACTAGCCTTATCTTTGCTATTTACCTAGTTAAAAAACACCTCAAATAGGTTTTCACTTTGAGATCTCAATGTTTTATTTATTTGTTTTTGGCTAAGGGTGTTCAACCATTCTAAAAAATAGGCTCCAGGATCTAATTTGATTGAGAATCCTGATTTATGATCTCCCAATAGAACATTGTCCCTAAGGCCTAAAAAATCATAGAATGATTCATCATTTTGAAACTCATCAATTGGTATGTGTATCTCTTATTGGTCCTAATATATTAGTTGGGGATAATATAATGGTAAGGGATTTTTAAGAGTGATTGGGTGAAGGGTGCAATGGTGTGATTATCAAATAGGTTAGTCTAGGCTAAGTCATCAAATAAGCTATGATTGGAATCTACTTCATTTCTAGCATCCTCATCACTAGTCAATGGTGATGGAACATGAGTAAGGTATATGGGGTCACCCCCAGGCAGTTTAAATCCAAGTCCATAGGGTCTTTCATTCTTGGTCATAGAAATAGGTTTTAATGTTCCCTATAGATTTGGCTCGAGGCCCCTTCATTCATAATATTGATTTTACATGATGCAATTGGGAATGGGATACTTGGGGTTATTATAAAAATTGACCAAATTATAATTATACAACCATGAATCATCTCCTTCGAGAGGGTATTATTCTAGGCCAAAATCTAGTATGAAAATGATTGGTCCTAGATTATGAACATGGCCTTTGCCCTTTCTTTGCCAATGCATGCATGGCATAGCTTTAGGTCTTCCAAAGGATTTTAGCTTTTGAGGAAGCTTTATGATATGAAATGTATCATGAGTCAAGTACTCTCCTAAGCCATTAGCTGAGATGGTAATATGATTAGATACTTTAGGAGGTGGCATGTGATCGAGAGAATCAAGGGTGTTAAGATCAATGTAGTTATATTTTAGTAATTTGAGGAGTATTGCCTTTCCCTTATCGTAATTATTAGATGGATTCATGTTGAAATGGTAGTTGTAACTTTAGAACTCAACCTTTAGATTTTTATAATACTCATATAGATGCAAATATCTTGAAATTTTAACCTCCATCCCTAAGTGGGAGAACTTATTACATTGGTGTAATGTTGATGGGGCTGCATGAATCTCATGTAACCAAGGCCTACCTAGAAGTATATTGTATGATAAATCAAGATCCATGACATGGAAAAGGTATCATGAGTCAAGAGCCCAATGATAACTGGAAAGCTAATGGTGCCCTATGATTTACGTTCTTGATTGTCATATGCTTTGATGATGATCATTTTTTCTTGGAGATCCACCATTGTATACCCAAGAAGCTTGATGAGCTTGAGAGACACTATGTTCAGACCTAATCCATTGTTTATAAGGATATGTTTCACTTTGTGCCAAATTATATATATAATTCAACATATAATAGATTATTAGACAGTGGGCCAAGAGATGACATATCACTTTGGTTGAATGTGACTTGTTCGGTTGGAGCTTCATATCCAACCAAAGCTTGGAATTGGTCAGGGGATATGTCATTTGGAATAGTGGATTGGATAAGGTATTCATTCAAGATTTTTTTGGATTTTTGACATACACAACAAATCTAAAATGGATACTTGTGCTAGTATCTTTTTTAATTATTCCACTATATCTAATGTCTTTTCTTGAATAATGTTAAATGGCTTATTTTGAGGCTAAATAGTGGGTTGGATGATGGGTGAAGTGGTAGGTGGTTTTGGACCTAGAATGGTAAGTTTAGACTAATGAGTTGTGATTGCACCATCAGGATTAGATATAGGACTATTGTTGCTAACTAATGATGGTGGAGGGGGCCCAAATAAGATAATTCTAGGTCATTGATGCACTTGAGTGTGGTCATGGGTGAATGATGAGTTATCATCATAAGGTACTAACATGGGAATCCCTACTTGCTAGTTTGCCTATATGTGGTCCTAGGTCAAAAAATGGTTACTAGAATGATTGGATTAGTTTGGTATGAATATAAATGGTCTTATCTAATTGAAATTTGGTCTAGGATTGATGGAAATGGTGTTAACACTACCTCCCAAGATATGACCTACAACTAAGTTATAGTCATGTGCAATGGCATGGTAGGTTTATTGGTTGTGGCCACTATTCTAGCGTTGGTTCTATCCATTATTTTGGCTTTGTTGGTTCTACTTATTTGGCCTCTTTTGTTGATGTTTTTGTTTTTATATAGGCTGATTATTATGTTGAGGAAATGGGTTCTGATAGATTCCAAGGTTTTGATTGGATGTAGAAGCTCCATTATCCAATGTGACCTCACCATTCTTGAATATATTTTGAATGACATGTTTGATTTGCACATAACATTCCAAATTATGGCCTTTAACCCTATGAAACTCATAGAATTGTTCTAGCTTGTACCAGTCTGGCATGTTTGTACCCTCATGATATTGTTCTTTTAGAACAAGGTATCTGATTAGGTTAGCTGCTATGAGATTTTGAAATAGTGCTACGATGGGTTATCCAAGGTTGGTAAAATCATGATGAGTAGGTGTTTTTCTCCTTGGAAGAGGTGGGTTTTGCAAAGTCAAATGCTATTATGGTTGTTGTATTTATTACACTGGCTTAGGTTGTGCTTGTTATGCATGTTGTGGCTATTGAAGAGGTTTTTGGGTAGGAGTAAGGTGGAAAGGTGACACTAGCTGAGCAGATGGTGTTTGCATCATTTGGACATGGCATGAATATATTACTCCATTCCTAAAAACATTATTATTATGGTTAAATTATTTTGGCCTATCATTATTATTGGCCTGTGCTAGTTATGATGTTTGTACTTGGTTTGGTTTTTGGTTCTAATTATTAGTTTGATTTTGGTTTTGACCATTATTTTGATTGGTTTAGTTTAGTTTTATGTTTCCTTTATTTATAAGGGATCTTTTGACCACTAAAACTTTTTTGATGATCTCTTTGAACGTATGCACACATTGTAACTCCAGATAGTAGGATATTTCACTGTGTAGATTTTTGTAAACACAACTACTAATTACTTGTCTAGTAGACTATGGGTAAAGTAACTTGCAAGGGATCTCTATCACTATAGATAACTTGTAAATCTTTCACCTAATTTTTTCTTTGCTTACATTAAGTTGACTAATGAAATCTCATGTTTGAGATTATATGAGAAGTGTTGAATAAACTTATCTGATAGATCATCAAAGTTAGAAACTAAGTTCTTTGGTAGTTTAAAAAACCATACCAAGGCTTGTCCAACTAAACTCCTTGGAAATAACAACAATAAATAAATGTCACTATATGCCACTAGCTGACATGGAAAAAAAACTCTGTCAGATGTGCTTTGGGGTGACCTTTCCCCTTGTATTTATCAAACTTGGCTGGCTCATATCCTAGAGGAAATGGAATCTATAAGTACTCCATGTTAAAAGGATATGAACACACATAATCCAATTTTAAATTTTAAACCTATTTCCTAGCTTGGATGGCAGAAATTACATCCTTCATTTGTTGTAATTCTTGCTCAAGGAAACTTGTTGGAATATTGGCCTAGATGGATGATTGGGTAGTCACAAGTGGATTAATTGAACTAGGATATGATGGAAGGATTTGTTGGTGTAAGTTGTATTGGATGGAGAATGGTCTAATAATGCACATGCATGGATTAGGGTGTAATTATTGAAATCGTACCTATGATAGTGCAACATTTGGTTGGGGTTAGATATGTAAGATTGATTTTTTGGATATTGAGGCTAAGATAGAGGGATATAACTATATTTTACCTATTGTGGTTTAATAGGGACTTGATATCAACTATTTCAACCTTGATATTCAGTGGGAAATTGTGAGCCAAGACCCTCTCCCTGAACCTATGGTATGTTCGACACAAAAGGCAATTTTTGCCTTAAAGGTACTTGAGGAATATTGGAACCTCTTTATTGCATGAATACCTATTGGAGATACCTGTCATTGACCAATATGAATATGTTTTTGATTAGATATAATTCAATTTTAGATTGGTATATTTGCCTATGAAGGAAGATGTATGTTCACTGTTACCTGGCGAGGTGGAACATTAGTTGCCCCTACTGAGGTGGCAATGTGTTCGGCCTCTATTGCATTGGGATACTTGATTGTGCATATTATTATAGAATACTATTCATCACATTTTAGGGAAGAGTAGGATTTGACATGTTTTGTTATGGTGCAATACTGCTTGTTGGTTGGCTACTTAATCTTGTTGGTTGTGTGCTTGAAGAAACAACTATTTGAGGATTATAAGTAGTTGGTTGAGTTTAGAATGTAGAATCTCTTACTCCTTTGTTTTGAAAATCATTAATGGTGCTAACTAAAGGCACATTTTGTTGTTGATTGATTGTTTGTGTGCCAATACCACTTTGGTTTAAATTAGACGTTGCTTATGCATTATCCCCTTTATTTTGCTTAGTATCTTATATAGAAGCTGAAGATATTTCCTCTATAATTGGTGTATTTAACATGGTTTCTACTTAATTGTTTTGCATAAATGGGTCTAAACCTTTATTCTCATGACCTGTCAACTCCGTTAAAACTTCTCTTCATGGAGCTAGATTAATAAGAGGTGCATTTGACAAGGCCATATTAGTGAAGTTACACATTAAATTAAGATATGTCTATTATGTTTGATGAATTTTATTGAAGTGTTCATCTATGGGACCTCTTTGTGGGATAAACACATGGGGGTTTTGATAAGGTATTGGTACAATGGCATTAGGATTACTAGAAGAGAACTATTCATGAGTCTGATTATAAAACATATTGGAAGGCTCTCTTTCTAAATTTTGTAAGTTTTTGTAATGTACCTCTATGGTTTTACTGGGATCATACATCAATAGTGTTACTATGTGATAAGGTTATTGTTGAGTACTTTCTACAACTGATGGTATGTTAGATAAGTATTGGGCCATTATCTCTTGATCTTGCTTCGTATATGGAGGTGTACTAACCAAATAGTTGGCCAAAGGATCTTAAATTTGTCCCCCTAGTTGAATTTTTTGGGGTGGATAAGAATCTATTTCCTAAATAACATTGTCTTCAGTAGTGTTTTCCACAAAGTCCCCTTGTGTGAAAGGATTTGTATATTCTAAATTATACATAATTCCACTATGTGTATAGTGAGCCATGTTTAAATTAAATGAAAAATATTTCACAATAAGAGAAGGGATTAGGTTTCTATAAACTCTAGGAAATCTATGTCTTTTGGAAAGACAAAGGGTTCAAACATGATCTAGCTTGGTCAAAGGTGGAGTTGAATCTCCAAAAAGTCTATGCAAAGACTTGATAAAAATAGTGTAGCATCAAATGAAAAATACTAAGTGTCTGATACCCACAAAGGTCACACAAAATGACCTATTGATTCAAACTACCAAACTCTAATGTTGAAACATGTTCCAAGTAGGTCTAAGCTACTAAAGGGAAAAGTTGCTAGGTCTTTTGTCCAAATGTAGAGTCAAAAGGTAGGCTCAAATAAGATATTCAAGGACTAATGGCCAAGTGGTGGAAAAATATTAACTTAAAAAGGATGACTGATTAATCTAACAAACTTGTAATAGTCTAACATAGACAAGGTACATGACTCTAGGCATAAAACATGATTTTATTGGTATAAGATGATAAATAAGAGATGTTTGAAGATAAATTAGTTTAATCAAAATAAAAGAACAAAACAATATGATTTTTTGAATTTGAGTTTTGAATTAACCCAAGTTACATAATCCAAAATAGGAAGATCTAGGTATCAACCCCATGAATTGAGGTATAAACCAAAATCAACCAATATTTGAATTTGAACTTGTAATAGTTAATTAAGGACTCAACTAAGAATAAAATATGAATTTGATGACAAAGAGCTAGAAATAATTGGAAAATGTGACCACACTAATCTAAGATTCAATAAGTCTCAAGTGATTGGTTGCAAACAAATGATAATGAAGATGCAAGATGAAACAAGACAAGTCTTTTGAAACAAAATGGGTAACCTAAAAATGTTAACACTCCTAAAAGATGATGTGGAAAATGGTTTATGTTTCAATACTTTAAAGTCACAAGATTTTGAAATGATTTGGGAAACATAATGATGCCCTCTTCAATCAAGTGATACTCCTAATGTTTTGACACAAAAAAGGAATGTTTGCTAAGCTAAATCAAAGTGTCATATAGATAGCATAACACCTCCTCAAACAATGGAGTGATGTGGACTCATGACTCATTAAATGACATGGTTTAAATAGTACAAGTTTTATTCTAACACACCAAGCAAAAATGACAAAAATACACTAAGTATAATCATCCAAATCCTAGCAAGGGTATGATAATGTGGGGTTAACTAAACTAATTTTTTTGTGAATGTTCTAGATAGATCAATTACATAATGACTTTCACTCAAAATAATGCAAAATAAGCACACTCTAAATGAGTATCCATGGTACTTGGCTTGTTGCAAAAAGGTCTTGCCCTTTTTATAATGACTACATCTATCACTTACTTAATGTAGTGTGATGTCCAATGTGAAGATACATTTTGGTGCTTAACCCTAACACTAAAAGGTGGTTTAACTACTCAAACCTCTAATCCTAGTGGGGGTGATAAAGCTAATGGCAATAGATGAAACCCTAGGTCAAAGCTTCCCTATAGAACTTGTGGGAGGTAATGAATTCCCTCTCACAAGCCAAGATGCAATGAAATAAATGATACAATATAAAGACTTTATGGTCGCCTCAAGATCACCCAATACTATTGTGATTTTTTGGGGAGGGATTTAAATGACATTATTTATATGCCTTGAAATAGGCTCAAAGTATGATGAGATGGTGATTTTGATCCTAGAAGTTCCCTAAAGGAGACATATAGAAGAGCATACACACACATCTCTTTTCACTAAAACACATAATTAACAAGAAAGTTTGCAAATAATTGAAGTGAGGTTAATTTCATTGCACCAAATTGAAAGTGTTTGATTAGATTTATTACTAGCCCCTTGGATTTAAGAATTATAAATAGAAATAATTGCAAACCACCCAAAAATAAGTTGGCTTGATTTATATGGCTTGGCTCAATTTCAACATTATAACACTAGGCTTTTAGCTTCATGAGTCCATTCCTACATTATAACTCTACTTTGATTAAACTCGCTAAATGAAGATCTCTAGGTTTGCTTATATAGGCTTTCAAATCCATTGGAATGGGTTAAATATGACCTTGGCTGAGTTTATTAACTTTGGCTGAGTTTGGCATATTCTTAAGATATTCTTTTAGATATTTTCCATTTGAGACAACTCACATGTGAGTAGCTTCTAGAATGTTCTAAGATGCTCTTGAAATTTGATTTTTTATTTTTGGTAATTGATTTATTAGCTCATTTGCTTAAGGATGAATTTAATTAGGATTTGAAATTGATTTAACTTTCTAATTGATTTTGATTAGGATGTGCAAGTCAATTAATTCTTTTTAGGTGTTTAGTCATTTGTTTGATTTTGATTAATTTAATATGTATATTTTCATTGTTTAATTGATTTAATAGGACAAATTGATTTAATGCAAGGTTATAAAGCCAAATTCAAGACTAATTAAAATTCTTAGGTTAAATATTCGATGATTGGTAAGAATTGAACTAATAGTCTAATGCAAAGCCATTAGTGGCCAAATTTACATGTCTATAGTAATTACTAGAACTAGTTGGTTCATTATGATATCAAGAACTTACTTAGTTCTAGGTAGCTAGAAAATTCATGTATGGTTAGTCAATTAGAAGGTCACTTATTAGTACAAATTAAGACATATAGAATACTTATCTTACAATCTAAATATCCTTACAAGTAGTTTGAAAAATTTCATCAATAATTTACATGATCGTGTTATCAGGGAGTCCACCCAAGATCTCTAAATCAAGCGTATGCATAGGTTCAATGATTAAAAGACAATTAATTGAAAAAATGCTAAAAGTGAATGAAATCATACATGAGAACAATTACAAAAGCTTAGAGTTTAATATTCAACACTCCATATAATAGATCAATAATTAATATATGCAAATGATGAGTGAAATGTGTAAACTCCCCCCCCCCGCCTTACTGCCATGACATTAGGTCAAATGTGCTAAGAGTAGAGTGTAACTCCCATACTAGGAATATCCAATCAAGAATAACTCCATATAATTAATGATGAGTCAAAAATGTAACTCCTATGAAAATGTACACCTAAGAAAGAATATCCCACAAGTTTAGGGAAATTCCAAGTGAGTTGGAATAACCCATGTGGCATGTGTAGGAAATAATCCACAAGAAGAAAAAGTGGAAAATAAACACCTTACACTAACACATGTTGTTGTTTGATTTAACTATAATCAAGTGAATAAAAATTGAGCCATTGTCCATAAATTTCCTACCCATTAACAACTCCATGAGAAAAATTTCATAATTATAGGCATCAAATTTATCATTAATCAATGTGAGATCCTTTCCAAGAGAGCAATGGTAGCTAATCATACAATGTTTTTGATGTTATGGCTATTTTATTTTGCATACGTTTGAGAAATGGGCATTTGGAAGGGATTAGGTTAAATTAAAGGTATGGGAAAAGACACACAGGGAATTAACTAATTTTCTCCCTCATTGTCACTTCTTCCACTTAGTAATAAACCACTTTTGTGTAGCAAACAATGATATGATATATAACTAGATATTTTTCCTTATAATATTTATAGTTGGTGCTAGAAAATGGTGTTCTCTCCCAAGTTGATAGGTTTATTCATCTTCTTGTCTCGAGGATGAGAAAAAAAATCAAGTCTTAAGAAATTAGTGGTAGGAGGATACTTCATCTAGTTGATATGGATTTTATCATATACCTTGACAATACCAAACATGTCATAGCATCTTTACTAATGACATATATCTACAAAATAGGGTGGTACTAAATCTATTCATGTTTAACATCGCATGATGCTTCACAACATGATATAACTAACTAGATGAAGAGTGGGAATCTATAAGATATATGCCCCTTTATATTATAATGTATAGAGATATTATATATATCATTGTAATATATTATGAAATGTACCATATATGAGAAGAGATAGTATAAAAGTCACTAGAAGATATAAAGATATAACATATGGAAAAATGCCATATCTAAGAGACATGCCCCTTTATATTATAATATATTGATACATTATATATGTCATTGTAGAATATTATAAAATGCACCATATGCAAAGAGATATTAGAAAAGGGACCATAATATATATAGAAATAACATACGGCAAAATGTAATATACCATTATGATGAAAAAAATATTATAAGAGTACGAATTACCAATGTTCAAATGTTATACATGTGAATTATTATATACCCTTCTTAAAACTTATATTATTTTAGTGTGAACTCTTATGTGTGAATACATTCTAGCATTAAAACTTATAGGTGTGATTTTTTCTCTTTCTATCCCTCTCTCACTTTTTGTTTATGTACAAAAGGAATAATATTAATTTTGATTTATCTTAAATTAGGTTTAGTTTTATTTGATTCATAATTGACCTATTTCATTTGTTTGTTTTATAGATGATGAGAGATGTTATGGATACCATACATGGATCAAAACAATGTTTGACTGATGTTGTGGTTTCATCTCAAGATCTACTATCTCCCATGCAAACACATGAGTCAATTACATAGACTTGTGAGAACACATAACTTAATTTTTTTTAGCTTTAATAAATGATACTCTATGCCATATTTATATTTATTTACACATTGTATGCTCCATAGGATTATCCATATTGGATATATTCATGGTCACACAGGTCAAGATAGTTATTTAGGTGGCATATGGTGAGTTTAGAATCACCTTGTTGCAAAACTTTGATCATGGCAACTATATAATTTTCATTATATCATTTTAATACATTAAAATTTATATTTAATATATTGCTTAATTTCCCCAATTTTTTGAGGTTGTGGAAGAGCCATTTGATGCTTCACATGCTCAGAGGAGATTTTTTCCGCATAATGAGTCATGCAACACCCCTAGTACTACATCTATGATGAGGAATCAAAATTAATTTGGAGGCAATCATGAGAAGGGGAGTTATTTTTTTTTCTAGGGGTCTTGTTATAGGCATAATCTATTTTGTATGTTGATATGGTCCATATTGTATGACTATATGGTGCATTTTGGGTATGAACATGTTACGGTCTAGATTTTATCTTGATATATGTCTTATTTTTTATGTCATTGTGACATAATTTACATACACATATATAATGTTTGACATATCTAGAGTGAGTCATACATTTTTATAATTCATGTGTACACATTTACTTCTCAAATATGTCATTATTATTTTTTGAACATGTTCATAGATATTTGAAATGTTTAAATTTCATGAAATTAATGTATTGATGTTGTATTGGGTATAATGAAGTCATTTTGTTGTGCACATCTATGTGATGATTGTTTATTTATGTGATCGTTTCTTAGCATTATCATATATTTCATTAAAAAAAGAAAGAATGAAATTTTATAAATGTACACAAATTACCATTATCATAGAGTTATAAGAAGAGAGATAGAAAGAAATAAAGTAGAAAGACATTTTGTAAAAATTGTAAACATATAATCTTTTCATAACATATGTATATAAAGAACCTCCATTAAAAAATAATAACCAAATATCATCTTAATTTATCATGAACTCTATTAGTTCCTATAATTTCATGGGAAATTCCTCTAAAAACCCTCTAGAGGATTCTCCCTAGCTCAGGATGAGTGAGACATGGTGATGAGTTTTCTCTTTCAGCCAAATCTCTCTTAAAGGACAAAGTTTGGTCAGTGGGAGGTGTAAATTATAACTCATTATCCTAATTGATAAACTATTTGTACAAACATGTTTAGATAGGCACTTTAACATTAGAATGGCCTCCCTCTACTCTCTATCAGGCCTTAGGATTGAAATTTGTAGTTGATCAAATGCATCCATGAAGAGAATATTATCATCCCTGAGTGGGAAAATAAATAAAAATTACACCATGTGTTGTAGGAGAATAGTGAGGGGTAGAGATGAGCCTTAGTTCCTATAGGTTCATAGAAAATTAATCTAAGCACCCCTAGAAGGATTCTTCCTAGCTCAGGATAAGTGAGACGTGGTGTTAGTATAGATTCCTAAAAGACTCTATAAAATGATAGTTATAGGGATACCTTGCACAATAAAAGAACAAGGATAAACATGACATATAATTCATAATTATATATTGTTACTTGAAACCATAGATGTACTTATGAAATGAATAATCATAGAAATAAGAATATAAAGCAAGTTGTATATGAAAAATGAATAACATATGTTAAAGCAAAATAGATTAATCATTACACATAGTACAATGATAAAAAATAATTAGAAAAACCATATCAAGTCTTTTCTATTATTATTTACCACACATTAGAACCATATTTCAAGGCATCTAAGTGATATACATATAGCATTATAAAGTGTTGTCTCTTTACATTATAGTCTTTCGATATACTCAAAAGGAAAGACTCTTCACATTCTTCTACTATTACTTAAGCTTACAAGGTCACATACATCTGAAAGACTATACAAAAGACAAAATCATATACTTCATGCATATGTCTAGCCAATTATACTTCATAATTTTTATGACCTTGATTCATACCCAACACTTTCTTGGACTTAATTTTTTGTCTCATCCTAAGATAAAGTCACACCTTGAAATCTTCTCTAAAGTTGACAGGATGAGTCATAAACACTAGT
This sequence comes from Torreya grandis, assembly GCA_037957365.1. Classification (NCBI taxonomy): domain Eukaryota; kingdom Viridiplantae; phylum Streptophyta; class Pinopsida; order Cupressales; family Taxaceae; genus Torreya; species Torreya grandis. The sequence continues at coordinate 2,071,743 of JARHVA010001274.1, read as the reverse complement.
TGCAGTAATTTCTCTAGGTGCCATTTATTGGTTTTCATCCATTACATACTACTTATCCTCCCTTTCATGTTTTCAACTAACTAGCATACTATAAATAGACTAGCATAACTAAGTGACCACCTTTTATGGATTTTTAACCAATCTAACCCCAGTTCTAATGTTTAAGACTATCTTATATTCTTTGTACAAAACTTGCGTAATATGAAAAATTGAAGTGCATAATAACTATTGATAACATGATGGTGTACTTTGGAGTGGGTGCATAGAGTGTGTTGGAGGATTTTATTATTGTTGGGTACCTACTTGAGTTTACATAGTTGCCTTCCTATACTAAAACATTTACTAGAGTTGGTATGGTGGAATGAATTGAGGTACCTCCACTAGTTGAGAAAAATAAATATTGATCTATACAATATATTGCTTCAACATCTTCTTATCTATCAAGACCTCATACACTATGGAAATCCAAGATGCACAGTGGAGTGTAGATCAACATAAAATTATTCACATCATCATCTTCTAGAATGAAGATAAGTGATTTTGCATTTGACATTTTGAGATGAATAACTAATACCAACTCATCCAATCAATCTACATCCCTTTGAGATTGATTGCATGTAAACATGTTTTGCATTGTTTCATTATGCCATATTTGGAGCTTTTTCATAGTGTTGTCCCTAAAATCCAACATTTCCTTAAGTGCAATACTCATTATGGCCATAGTATCTATTTGATCATCTAACACTTATTTGGATTTATGGGTTGTTGTGAACTTAGGTTTCATAGTAGCCAAATATTTTTTGAGGTGTTTCCTCTAATTAAACATTTTTTGTCTTACTTATTTGACCTGATATGCAATGGTCTCCAAAACCTACTCATTTATTTTAGTAGCTCACAAATTTTCTCTATCTCTATCCTTAGGGCCTAACCCTATGCACATAGTGTTTGTAAGTGTTGCATGACCAACCAATATTTAGTAAGTTGCATCAATAGGGTTATGATTTATTTGTCTAAAAAAATTATATGATCACCTAACACCTATATAACTAAAGTGGGGAAAGTATAATCTAGTAGTTAGCATGCATTTGCTAGTTCATTATTAAGGTCTACATTGTCATCCCATAGCCTCAACACTTCTTACTCCAAGTCTGATGCCTTTTGTGAAACTCAATCTTGGAACATAGTTGTACCTTCAATTTGATTTGACAATGATAATTGGGACAAATCCAAAATTATTTCCAAAGTAGTAGTGGAAAGTACCATGGACATGGTAGGAGTTGTAAATGGAGCTGGTATGAACTATGCCAAAGGAAGATCAAAAGTAGTATATTTGGTGTATGTTATGGGAATGTCCCATATCCATTAGATAAAAATATGAGGCTTCATCTATGAGGGATACTATTGCACACCTGATTATGTTACCAAATTATGATGTACTATAGATTCTAGCTCTTTCTTATCTTGTGCAGTTTTAGCTTTAGATTTAACCTTAAATTTAACATCTATATCATTTTGAGCTTTGGCTTGCACCTTGGCCTGAGCCTTAGATTCATCTTTGAATTTTCATCCACCTCAGCGTTAATTTTGGCCTTAGACTTAGCCTTGGATTTCTCTCAATTTGCTTGCTTAGCTTATTCTTCCTTAGCCTTTTTTTTTCCTCCTCTCTCTACCATTACATAGTATGTGCTTCTTTTTATTTCTTATTTTCTTCCTATTTCTATTTATTCCTTGCCTCCACTTCTTAAGCTTGATTTATTCAAGCCTCTACTTCTTTAGATTATTTATTTTGGGCTTATTCTTACATAGCTTTCCTCTTTGTAGCATCAACTTCATCAACTTGTTTCTTGGTGACCTTTACTTCTTCATTCCACTTTTGTGTGGCCTCTGCCTCTTCAACCTATTATTTTTGTTGTTTCTCTTGTGCATCTTCATGTTGTTGGAATTATGACTTTTGCATAGATACTTATTGTTTAACTTGTTATTTATTTTTATTTTTATCCTCCTTTCTCCTTTTATTTTCAATCCCATTATGTTTATTTTCTAGATCTTCTTGTTGATGTGTAGCTTCTTATGGCTCATTTTGAGGTAAACTTCTTTTTATAGTATCCTCCATTTCTTATGGTGCATTGAGCTCAATGAATATTTGCATTTCCTCCAAGGAGGTTGATTTTATCATAGTACCTCTCCACACAAAAGTGTTCTATCTTGATAATGGTGGGGGGAGTTAGGTTATCATTGAATCTCTTCATAACTTTGGTTGTTACTATGAAGCTTGTGTTTTTTGTACACTAGTCCCTTTTATTGCTTTGTCAAAAGACACCATCCTTTCTATGACATGTTGTGTTGGCCTTTTCAAAAAATGAGTCCTTGACTTGTTATTTAGAGATGGAAATGGATTTTCTTATGTTGGTTGCTTTTGTTCTTGTGCAACTAAAGATCCCTCAGCTATATTTATGTGAAATGTCTTAGCTTATATGCCACACTACTTCCTATCCTATAGTGTCAATAATGATGGAAGAGGGGTTACATGATGTCAATCTAGAGATCTTGTCTTACCTAATTTATCACATGACAAGTTAACACTACATTATAAAATAAAAAATATTTTTCTTCCTCCTTGTCATAGGCTTCAATACCTATGTCCTTGAGAATGGTATTCAATACTTATTTTTCTTCCATTCCTAGTTTAAGAAAGTCACATTGATTTTTTATGCTTGGAATATGTGTATTATCTAACTAGGACTTTGTTTATCACATCTACTTATTGGGTGGAAGAGGTGAGGCTTGTTTTTTATGTGCCTTCCTTTTTAATTTCTCTTATTGGGATGGGGATGTTGAAACTTGTGGTGGTACCTATGGCTACACTTGTTGTGATTGTGGTTGATCTGATGCTAGTTATTTCCCTTATGGAGGAATAGATTAAATAGTTTTAACCTTCCTCAAAACTAAATATTTTTTCCTTCATACTTTATCCTATGTTTCTACCATTGTAATGAATAATGGAATTAGAATCATATTTGGAGTGGCCAACTCATGAACTTTGATCTAAATGCCATTGTGTAGCTTTATAACTGACATATATTGTCCCAAATATTGCATGAAATCTTGTGGGATTCTTGGTTGGATTCTGATTAAGGCTAGGGAATCCATCCATCATTTATTAAAATACCCCAACTATTTATAGTAATACCATGTTTTAATCCATGTGATGTTTTCAAGGGCAATAATAGGCTAAAAATCTATAGTAACATTGACTAGTCCTAGTGGATATTTCCACTATGTAAAACATAATAATAAGACCAAAAACTAATATTAAATTTTTTTTGAGCCACTTAAAAGTACCTTCTCAATGTTGGTGGTGATATTTGATGTTAAAAAATCAAGCCAATTGAAGTCCTCCCCTAGATGTATCATGCGATACACAATATTAATTACCCCTTTATTGTTTGATTGGTGTGTTTGGTAGTTTGCCAAAATATTTTTGTGATGCATTCAACTAGAATATGCATTGAAGCATCATCTATTAAATCAATTTTTAAATCTTATGGTATACTTATCTTGAACATCTAAATAAATCAGTGGTGCAGTATATTTATATTAGAGGAGGGATTTCTCATGATTGTGGAGGCCTGTGGCTCTTACCATAGCTAGAGAATTAATCCAGATTATAATATCATGTGATAAATGGATAGCCCCTTAATTATATAAACTTAAAAGAGTGAGCATGACCTCATAAATTTTCCCAAATTTATGGATTTTAATCAACCTCTCTATATCTAAACCTCATAGTGGATGTCAAAGCACTAGGGCTCCAACATGTGTAAGTTCTTGTAGTCCTAGAGTAAACAAGGTAGATTATAATTGGTTGACAAATTTGAAAGGATATAGGTCATTTTATTTAGTTTGATGTAAACCCAAGCCAATCCCAATCTCTTATTTCTATGCATATGTTAGAGGGATCAATAACTAGGATAGATCCATGGTTGTTTTTGTAGCTTGGGATGAACACCTACTTTAATGATTTAGACTCTAGTATGAATTTTTTGTGTAGTGAGGTATTTTAAAGGTAGATAATAGAATTTTCTTATTGACTAGAGTGTGTAATGTCTAAATATTTTTGATATCCTTCTTTTTATAACTTTTGGTGCCCAGTTCTATGTAGCCAATTATTTTAAATGTAATTAACTTAGTGTGCATGAGTTGTGCTCCAAAATTAATATGACTTGATTATTGTTTGATATGATTGTGACTCTTTTTAGATTAAGACCCTTGATGTATCCCTTGATGGTTACTTGATTTGACATGATATCATTCCATCTTCCATATTTATTTTATGACTCTGGCTATCCATTTGCCACTCAGTATGCGTAAAAAATATGCAGTCTCTTCAAGCACTATGTATTTAATGGTCTTGAATGACCATTATTTATCTTTTTATCTTATATGTCTTATCACCACCACCTTCCTAGACTTATTTCACAACCTCTGATAGTTGGTTTTAGTTGTCCATCCTTAGTCTGATTTAGAAGCCAATTACAAATTGTGACTATAACTGCTTCTTGTTGGTTGTGATGTGTTTTGATACTAAAATTGTACTACATAAACATAATACCCTATCAAAATAAAACACACACACTAAAAAACAAACAACGTAAAATAAAATCCTAAATACATGGTTCCACCCAACACCCACTCATATTATCAAAAAATATAGAGATTAAAGGTGGTAAAGCTTAATCCTCAACCATTTATGTATTCATGTAGTATGGTTTCCTACAAATATTTTAACATAATAGTACCTTATTATAAAAATTCATGTATAATGTAGGGTCCTTTCCATCTAAAGCATTATTTTTCTAGGAATGCTCTAAAATTTCTATCATATAACATTATTGCTTATTATGGATAAAACTTTTTAAATCATATGTTATTATCATGACATGCCTTCTAACTTAACTTGTGTATTTGTTGTGTCTATAATTACCTTTATCAATTTTAATATAAGTTAATCATGTCCAATAACCTTTGCTTCAAAGAGTCATGATCACCCAACCTCATAATAATTATAATGCACAAGCTCAAAACTATGTACTCCATAGGCATTACTACTTCAAGTCCATAAACAAGCTAAAAGGGAGTGAAACCAATTACATTATTTTAGTTTGTTATGTATGCCCAAATAACCATATGAATGTTATCATCTGAATCATCCCTTTCCACATTATATATCTTTGCTAGCTTTTTACCCAATACCTTGTTTGATGCTTTAGCCTACCCATTTGATTCAAGATAACAAGTCATGATTTTGTGGTGTGATATCATAAACTCTTAAATGAGAGTATTTGTATTTTTATTGAGGAAATGTGTTCCTCTATTTTTGACAAGCTCAATAGGACATAAACTTTATGATGATATTTTCATATAATAAATTGGTAGTATCCTTCATACCACAACTTAGGGATGCAACTACTTTCACCCATTTGGTAAAGTAATTAGTTGTAATAATAATATATTGCACATGAATTCACTTTATAAGATGAGATATAGGCCCAATAAAGACAATTAACCATATTTAAATGGTTTCTCTGCGATCATTAGAACTAACAACATCTTATCATGCTGATTTGCCTTGCCCATTTATTGGAATACATCACAATGCTTAGTTACTCTATTCACATCATGAAATAATGTAGGACACCAAAGACCAATCCATAATATTTTAATTGCAATGGATTCACCTATAAAGTGACCGCTGACAATTCCTTGATGAGATTCTTAAAGAAGTTGTGGTCCTTCATGCTCTAGTGATACTCTATGCAACACATCATCTTTGCCTAGCTTGTACAAAAATCCATTGATGAGACTATATGGTATAGCCCAGGTGACCATTTTTTCCCCTTTCCAAATAGTGCATATGGAAATTGTCTTTCTCTAATAAGTTAGCAATATCCTCCATATTATCCAGAATTGCAACAACCTTAAATAAGTGCACATTTGGGGATTCATCTTCTAGTTATTAGGGTTCCTCCCCATTGTCTAGCCTACTCAGATGATCTAGACCAACATTTTCTTAGCCTAGCTTAACAAAGATTTAGAATTGAAATTACTAAAATAGCATAATCCACCTAGATATGCAACTTCTCAACATTGGTTTGTTAACTAGGTAGCGCAGTGTTTAGTGATCTATAAAGAACTCAAATGGTATAGCCAACAAATAATGCCAAAAAATTTGTAGTGAAAACACCATATCTAATACCACTCTCTCAGTATTTGTATATTTATTTTATATAATTGATAGTTTTATGCTATAAAAATGATGGGATGATCCAACCCACCTTCATCTGGTTGTGCTAAAACAACTCCTACTGTAGTCTTAGAAGCATCTACATGTATGTGAAATTGCTTCTTCCAATCAATAAAAACTAGAATTGGTGCTGTTAATAGCCTTTGTTTTATCTCAATGAATGTTTCTTGGCATTCTATTATCTATTCAAAATATGTATTTATGTGCAGTAGTTTCTCCATTGACACTGATATGGCTACATATCCTTTGATAATTTTTTTGTAATATCCCATATGATTGAGAAATGTGTGCACTTAGATAAATTTGGTTGGAGGTGGCATCCCTAATATTATAATAATATTAGTTGGATCAACCAAAATACCATCATTACATACCACATGGTCCAACAAAACACTAAAAGGTGTAAAGAACAAACACCAATTTAAATTCAAAATAATACATAAAGCACAACACCATTCTAGAATTAATCATAGTTTTGACAAATGTTATTTAAACAGAGAGAAAATAACCTATCATCTAAATAGACTTATATAAATTCATGGATGAATTCTTTGAATGCATTTACTATAACCCTAAAAAATACTGTAGGTATATTTTTTAAGCCAAAAGGCATTACCTTGTATGCAAATGATCCCCATTCAATTGTGAAAGTAGTCTTATCTTGGTTATACTTTGAGATGGGAATATAATGGTACCCATTTAATCCATCTATGAATGAATACACTTCATGACCTATGATAGACTTAAAGAATTCATGTATGAATGGTATTGGGAATGGGTCATTGACGTAATCATCATTGAGTGCATGGTAGTCCCCAAACACCTAAATATCCTCTATTTTATTTGGATAAACAATGATAGGACTCATTCATTCTATTTTTCAATTGGATAAGTGATTCTATCTTCTTTAATTTGATCCATTTCAACCTTTACTTTGATTTTCATATTGGGGTTGAGCCTATAGGGATGATTTTTAATAAGATGCATGCACTCTTTCAATTCTATATACAAATATCCTAAAGATGGATCTACACCTTTCACTTCTAAAATTTTTGTTGGGAACACATATTTATAATCCCTTAGCAATTTCAAGGAACCAAATTTATTTTATTTCCCCCAATAGTCTCCCATAGTCATAAGCTTATGAGCCAACTCTATTCTAATGTTATCTTTAATCTTTCTTAGGGGTTCTTGGTATACTTTGTTTGATACACTAGGTAGAACATATTATATAATGAACTTATCTTCTCATTGTGGGATGTTTATGTTGGGAAGCCTTTCTTATTCAACTTATTTTGTGCTTTGAATTGGTTTTTTTTCAACTTCCCATTTTTGGTTAAATAAAACTTCTAGGTCCAAATATTCATCATTATCAATAGACTCTATCAATTCCTCTATTATTATATTACATAGATTAATAAGATCTTGTTCTTATTGACTATCCTTATAGTTATGTAGTGCCAAATGCAAATCCTGAATGACTTCCTTCTAGGATGATGACTTAGCTTTAGTGTGTAAGTCTTCGGCTTGTCCATGACATCAAAATATTTTGATATTATAAAAGGCATTATTCACCACTAGATTATCATCTTCTAACACAAAAATTTGAATGAAATATTATTGCATTTTTTCCCAATGTTTGTCCTCTCTCCTACACTCTTGGTGCATATACTAGGTTGTTGGTGAGGTGCTAATGTATGACTAAAAATGTGCACTCGACACCTTGGATCTACTCCCTATGAAATCTCTATATCCACATACTGATGAATGTGCAACTCAAGACATTGACCTTCTTGAAATAAATTCCATTCTAAATGCACAATATTTGGTAACTAAAATCTTACATAAAAAATTTGCATGCTTCTTCTCAATGAATTTTCAAATTTATATGCACTACCCACCAAGTTATATCAATCCTTTTTAGCACATAGTTGAGTGCACTAACTCATTAGTCTACCTCAAGCACATGGTTTTTGAGCCTCAAAATGAAAGGATTAATATTCTATGTTGAAAAATATTGAGGTGTCTATAATTAAATAATAAACACCATGCTTAGAGGTTGTATCTCATGATCTCTCTAATCCTAATTAAACATATTAGTGTGTGAGTCACCACTTATGTATGATGTTATTTCCCAAGGTAGAAGACCCTCTAGAGTAGGTTCTATGTAATCCATCATTGTTGCACCTGTATTATACAAAAATATAATTTATATTTCATGGGAGAGCACATTGATGGAGAAACACATTATTCTATCTAAACCTGCATGGATGGAGACTTTGTTATAATAAGATTATACACTAGTCACTCTTCCTAATGTGTCATGTATAATTGTCCAACTTGATACTCTACAAGTCACAAATCAATTTGTCTTTCATTTGTGCTAACCTTAAACTGATTTTATCCCCATATACATAAGGAGACTCTAGATATTTTGGGATGATATTCAAATTTTGCTCAGATTTATTAAGGGCTATAACTATTATCTTATCCCCTTGATGTGCCTTTAGCTAATTGTGCATAGTGTTAATGGTCATTTGGCCATCATAGGCCCATTTCTTATTGATTAAGGCAAGATAATGGGTCTTTATTATCTTCATATCAATGACCTCAAAATATCCATGCAAACTAAGCTCAACTACTTTAATCTCAACGTCCTCTATCCTTCTAATAGGTTCCACCCTATCATAATCCATCAAACTGAGAGTAATTGGATTGTAGCTTAAGGTTGATTGACCAATGGATTTCCAAGTTGATCACAAAATCATATTAACCATACTACCAAAGTTAAACACTACATTCAAAATATCATATCTAACCAAATCAATGTCAATACAAGAATCATCATCCCAAGGTTTATTAGTTTTAACATACCATACTACTTTGTCAAAATGTTATTGATCTTGATGCGTGCACTCCAAAAGATTATGTAGGAGATTAGTAATGTTATGTGAAATATATTCATTACACAAGGTGTTGAGTAACTTCATCAAGTATGTCAAAGGTAGTCACAACACCCTCATGTCTAATTATTCTTATGATTTTCCCATACATTTGAGCATCAATGCCTGCATTATCACCTTGAAAGCCTGGTTGTTGTTGGATTTCTAGTAGATACTACATAGTTTGGTATATAAAATTCTAAATCCCATTGTATTTTTCTAATCCCTTGATTTGGTGGAATTTTTAATGGTGGTAACCCTTGTTCTACTCTTTATTTCTTGGTGACTACTTATACAAAGCCATTCTCATTTGGTTGTGCATTAATCATGTTTACATTGTGCACTGTCTTCTCCTTCCTTTTTTTCTCAAGAAATGGACAATCTTATTTTTGGTGCTGACCTTCAAATATAAAATATATATTGTAGTTTTATTTTTGTAGATTAGTAGGGCAATTCCTCACATAGTGATTATACGCTCCACATAAATAACATTGCATAGGTGGTTGGGTTTCATGATTTTCATTGTTATGACCTCCTTGATATTCACCACGATATCCTCCCTTGTAATCTCCCCTATATCCACCTCTATTTTTTTGGTATTCCTAAAATTGTATCTATTTTCTAACATACCCTCCTTATTTGATTTATTGTACATCATACCCCCCATATTGGTGTTGAGGGGATCTCATAGCCCAATTTTATGGTTGTTATTAAAGGTTTGTATTGGTCCAAGGATATTGATACTGACCAAATTATTGATAAGATGGAGATGATGTATTATTAAAACTTACCAAAGCTTGTAGTTGATATTGGGGTGACAAAAGCATCCATATGGGACTATCTTGAGTTGCACTTATCATCTCCACTTCTGGTCTTGGAATCACCTGCTTTGTAATCAATATTTGTTGTGCTACTGCTATGGATACATTCTTAGTAATATTTTCCTTTAACTCTTATAATACTCAAAAATTATTTTCATCATGGTTAGTGGACTTATAATAATTTCAAAATAAACCCTATGATTTTTATATGTAGTGATGTAAAATATGGCACTTGGAAGTCTTATGCCTTACTAAAATGCATACCTCACAAAATTAATTATTAAGCTTAGGACATTCATTTATATGATGTCCTTCCCATATAAATTTTATGCACCATAAGATTAGTTTAGGATTGTATTTTTCATGCATCTCATCCATTCTTCTCATAAATGCATGTATCTTGGCCGAAACCTTGGAACTAGCTCAGGGAGCATCCCCATAATCCTCTATTTTCTCTACTCACAAATTAGTAGATCGAGCGTCAACTTTGCTTGGGTACTTGGTGTCTGTAATAGAAAATATAATTCTTGGTCATAGTCCTTCTATGAACTAATTAACCTCATCCTTATCTTTCATAATGAATTCAATTCTGCTCATGAAATCATTAAATCTTTGATCATATTCTACAACTAATTTGCTAGACTTTTGTTGAATTTCCTTTAGGTCTTGAATAGTATAGGTTGTACATTTATTTACCTTAAATTATATTACTAATAGATCTCTAACTTGGATAAATTTAAGGGTATTTACATTTATTTTATAGCTAAACTCTAAGTCTCACCTGATAAAGCTCCTATGAGTTCACATCTCTTGACATCAATAAAGATTACCCCTTTTACATTCCACTTCATATCGTAAGTTACCAAATACTGATCAAGATATGTAAACCCATTATATTTCATTAATATAAAAAACATACCTATATTTAGTGTCATAGTTGGTACACTTGTAATTGGTACCCTAGGTTGCTGAATATTAGAAACTATGACTGAAGGTAGATACACACTATTTATTATGCACTAGTCTTCTTAGGTGTCTTAAAAATAATTCAAATCTATTTTCCTTCTATCTATTGTTTACTTTTTTTATGCACTTGGCTTTCCAGATTTATCTATATATGATTCAAACTGATCTATATCTACTTGTTTTCTTGCACTTCTTTTTTATATTAATAAATTGGGTTGGGTGGATGAGTAATCTTGAAATGAATGATTTATAGTTTGAATTTATTCTAACTTTTAACTTGAACCTATGATATTTTCGCATTCAAATCTAACTTCTTCCTAGGAACTTTCCTTCACAGGTCTAGATAAAACCATTTCAGTAACTGTGATTTACCTCTACCATCTAATTGTTATGCTACTAGCTTACCTTCTTCTTGCTATTGAATTATCTCCATATCTGCATCATTTTCATTTTCTTCCTTCTCTTCATTGGTCCCTCCTTCATACTCTACACATCCTTTTCTTCTATCATCTTTCATAGTATCTCTCTGCATCTTTCCATCTCTAGCATCATCTACCCTATCTCTACTCCTATTCATAATTAATTATGGATCTCTTATTTTTTTCCATCATCTGCTATCATAGTTCTCTTTCTAGTCCTATAATTTTATTTGAAATTTGAGTCTTCTCATATTCTATTTTTTGGCATTAGGTTCAAGTTTCTTGTACCCAAATTCACATCATTCACTTCATCCTGCATGCATCCAAATGGTTCTTGAAGTGACAATTCCATGTTGGTTGGAGTAGGTACCATGGCCTTTTTTACAACTAACACCTTAATTAATATAGTTATTTACTACAAAAATTCCCCCCTTATTCCTTAGATAAATTATTCTGGCATAGCTTCAAAAGCTACATATCATTGTATTGTGAATTTGGTAATATAACCATCAATCATAGTCCTCATCCAATAGGTTATTATTGTGGTCCAATATGTATCTAAGTTGTGTATTCTGTCTAACTTCTCTTTTATCTAGATTATAATATTTGGCCTCCTTTAGCTGAAAAAATAATATTCCACCCTAGATAGTCATGCAACTAACAATCCAAACAACTCATAACAAAATATTTCATAGATTTAACCATATATATTCTCTTGGATAATCTCCTTCATAGTTGTTTTTTCTCTCCTCTCTTCTTCCTCTAAATTTTTTTGGATTCTCTCATCCATACATCTCTCTATATACCTTTGTCCTAGTAACCATGTCAACATATTTCATCCATATGGTTCCACACTTACTGCACCATTAATAACAGAGGTTCTTGGAAGACTCAAAAACTTGCTAATTTTAGGGATAGATTGCGTAGTAAAGGAACATGGATAAACATGAAATATACTTAATAATTACATATTGTTACTTGAAACCACAAATGTACTTATGAAAGGAATGATAATAGAAATATAAAATATAGCATAAACTAGCATATGCAAAATAAATAATAGATGTTAAAGCAAAATAGATTAATCACTATGCATAGTAAAAGGATAAAATATAATTAAAATAACCATATCAAGATCATTCTATTAATTTATATCACACATCGAAACCATTTTTCATTACATATGAATGTTATAAATAGATCATTCTAGAGCATTTTATCTTTACATTATAGTATTTCAATATACTCAAAAAGAAAGACTCTTCGCACTCTTATACTATTTCTTAAGCCTATAAGGTATCATACACATGAAAGGATATACAAAATAAAAAAAATTATACTTAGTGCACATGTCTAGCTAATTATACTTCATGATTTTAATGACATTGACCTATACCCAACACATGGTGATGAATTTTCTCTTGCAACCAAATCTTTCTTAAGGTACCAAAATTTGGTTAGTGGGAGAAATATATTATGATTAGTTAGCCAAATTTATGAAACATATACATGGATGCATATGGATGGGTGTTTTAATGCTAAAATGACCCCCCTCTACTCTCTCTCAGGCTTTAGGATTGAAAATTGTTTTTAAATGGATACATCCTTGAATATAATCTTCTCATCACTAAGTGGGAAAATAGAGTGAAATTATACCATGCATTAAAAGATAATGGTGAGGGGTACAGATGATATATCAACACCTATAGTTTCATGGTTTATTCCTTTAAGAACCCCATAAAATATTCTCCCTAGCTTGGGATGAGTGAGACATGGTGGTGAGTTTTATGTTGAAACCAAATATATCTTAACAGACCAAAAGTTGGTCAATGGGAGGCGTATCTTATGAATTGTTAACCCCATAGATGAACCATATACATAAACATGTTTTTATGGGTGTTTTTATATTATAATGCCCCCCTCCACTCTCTATCAAGCCTTAGGATGGAAAGTTACAATCAATCAGATGCATACCTAAATAGAATATTCTCATCCTTGAGTGCTAAAATAGAGGGAAATTTTGATGCACATTTTAGGAGAATGGTGAGGAGTAGTGATAAACTATCAGCTCCTACATTTTCATGGGAGAGTCCCATAAGCACCCCTCAAAGCATTTTCCCTATATCATGACTAGAAAGTCACATAAATGAGTTTTTTCTCATAGTATATTCTCTCTTAAGGGACCAAAAGTTGGTAAGTGAGAGGCATATTTTATAACTCATTAGCCCAATCGGTGAATCATATACATGAACATGTTTGAATATGTGTCTTAAAAATAGAATGGCTCCCTCTATTATTTGTCAGGCTTGAAGAATGAAAATTTTAGTCAATCAAATGCATCCTTTAAAAGAATCTTCTTATCCATGAAGTGTAAATTGATCGAACTTATAACATGCATTGAAAGAGAATCATAAGGGATAGAGTTGAATCATTAACTCCTAAATTTTTAAGGTGAGTACTCTAATCACTACCCATAAGTTTCTCCCCATCCTAGGATGAGCAAGACATGGCAATGAGTTTTCTATCATAGCCAAATCTTTCTTAAGGGATTAGAAGTTGATCAGTGGGAGGTGTATCTTATGACTCATTATCCTAATAAATAAACCATATATGTAGACACATTTGGGTTAATATTTTAATTCTATAATATCCCCATTCCACTCTCTACTAGGACCCAAGACTAAAATTTATAGTTAGTCAGAGTCATCCCTTAAGAGAATTTTCTCATCCCTAAGAGTGAAAATAGACCAAACTTATAATTCACATTATAGGAGAAACATTAGGGGTAGAGACAATTTATTCACTCCTACATTTTCATGGGTGAGTCCTCTAATAAATCCCTAGAGGATTATCCTTAGTTTAGGATGAGTGACACATGATAATTAGTTTTATCTCATAGATAAATCTCTTTTAAGGGATAAAATGTTGGTCATTAGGAGGCATATATTCTAACTCATTAGCCCAATCAATGAACCATTTATGATAAAATGTTTAGATGGGTGTTATAATGTTAGAATGACTCCCCTCCACTCTTTTTTAGGCCTTGAGATTGAAAGTTGTAGTCAATCAGACACATCTCTAAGAGAATATTCTCATCCCTTAGAATGTAAATGAACCAAATTTATAATGTGCATTGTATGAGAATTTTGAGGGATAGAGATGAACCATCAACTCCTACAGTTAAATGGGAAAGTCATATAAGCACCTATAAGGGATTATTATCATCTTGATATGAGTGAGACATATTAAAAGTTTTATCTTGCAACCAAAACTCTCTTAAAGGACTAAAATTTAGTTAGTGGGAAGTATATCTTCTGAATCATTATCCCAATCAATGAATAATATACATAGATGCATCTATATGGGTGTTTTAATGCTATAATTCCCCCCCTCCACTCTTTGTCAAGCCATGGGATTGAAAGTTACAGTCAGTTGGATGCATCACTTAAGAAAATCTTCTTTTCCTTGAGAGTAAAAATAGATCAAAATTTTGGTGCACATTTTAAGAGAAACATGAGAGGTAGAGATGAATTGTTAGATTCTATAATTATATGTGAGAGTCCTCTAATAACTCTTTAGAGGATTATCCCTAGCACAAGATGAGTGAGGCATGGTGATGATCTTTTTCTTGTATCCAAATCTCTCTTAAGGGACCGAAAGTTGGTTAGTGGGAAGTGTATCTTCTGAATAGTTAGCCAAATTGAAAAACCATCTATATAAATATGTCTAGATGAATGTTTTCATGCTAGAATGACCCCCTGCCATTATATGTTAGGCATCAGGACTAAAATTTGTAGTTAATTAGATGCATCACTTAAGATAATATTATTATCCTTGAAAGTGTAAATGGACCAAACTTCTGATGTGTATTATAAGAGAAACATGAGGAGTAGAGATGAACCATCAACTCTTATAGTTACATAGTTGACTCCTCTAAGCACCGCTAGAGGATTCTCTCCAAATTGGGATGAGAAAGACATGAAAATGAGTTTTCTCTTACAATCAAATATCTCTTAAATTTTTTATCCCAATTGATGAATTATCTGTGCATACACATCTAGATGAGAGTTTTAATGTTGGAATGGTCCCCATCTACTCTTTATAAAGCCCTAAAACTAAAATTTACAGTTGGTTAGATTAATCCCTTAAGAGAATTTTCTTGTCTTTGAGAATTCAAATAGACTTAAATTTTATGCACTTTGTAGGATAACTATGAGGGGTAAAAATGAATAGTCAATTCCTATAGTGACATGGATAAGTATTATAAGCACCCCCAATGGATTCTCACTAGATCAATATGAGTGAGACACTTCGATGAGTTTTATCTCATAGCCAAATATCTCTTAAGGGACCAAACATTGGTCAGTGGGAGGCTATATTCTAACTCGTTATCCCAATTAATGAATTATATGCATGTATGCATCTATATGGGTGTTTTAATGTTGGAATGTCCCCCTTTACTCTCCATCAAGCCTTGGGACGAGAAGTTGTAGTTGATCTAATGCATCCCTTAAGAAAATATTCTCATCCTTGAGAGTATAAATAGATAAAACTTCTAATGGACATTATAATAAAAGCATGAGGGATAAAGATGAACCATCAAATATTATAGTTATACAAGTGAGTCCTCTAAGTAACTCTTGGAGGATTTTGCATAGCATGAGATGAGTGAGACATGATAATGAGTTTTATATCATATCTAATTCTTTATTAAAGGACCAATAATTGGTCAGTAGGAGGTGTATCTTATGACTCATTAGCCTAATAGATAGATCATATATATGAACATGTTTAAACAGTAAATTTAATGTTGGAATGGCCCCCCACCATTCTATTTTAGGCCCTAGAACTGAAAGTTGTGGTTGATCGGATGCATCCCTTAAGAGAATATTCTTGTCTATGAGAGTGCAAATAAACTGAGCTTCCAATGTGCATTATAGGATAACCATGAAGATTAGAGATGAACCATCAAATCTTAAAATTATATGGGAAAATATTGTAAGAACCCCTAGATGATTTACCTTAGCTCAAGATAAGTGAGACACAATAATGAGTTTTCTCTCACAACCAAATCTCTCTTAAGGGACCAAAAGTTGGTTAATGGAAGGCATATATTTTGACTTGTTATCCTGATTGAAAAAACATCTATGAGGATGCATTCATATGTGAATTTTAAACTACAATGGTTCTCCTCCTCTCTTTATTAGGCCTCAAGACCAAAAGTTATGGTCAGTCAGACATATCCCTTAAGAAATTCTTCTCATCCCTAAGAGCACAAATACAGTGACTTATGATGCATGTTGTAAGAGAACCAGGAGGGTTAGAGACTAAAAATAAACCACTAAAGCTACATGGATGAGTCTTATAACCACCCACTAGGTGATTATCCATAGTTTAGGATAAGCAAGACATGATAATGATTTTCTCTCACAACCAAATATCTCTTATGAGACCAAAAGTTGGTTAGTAGGAGGCGTATATTCTAAATCCTTAGACTAATTGATGAATGATATATGTGAGAACATATAAATGGGAATTTTAATGTTGGAATGCCCTCCCCCTCCAATCTCTATTAGTCCTTAGGAGTGAAAGTTATAGTCATTCAGATGCATCCTTTAAGACAATCTTCTCATCCTTGAGAGTAAAAATAAACTAAAATTTTGATGCACATTTTAGGAGAACCATGTAGGGTAGATACAAATTGTTAGCTCATATAATTTCATGGTAAGTATTATAAACAACCTCCAGAGTATTATCTCTAGGTTGAGATGAGAAAAATATGATAATGATATTTCTCTTAGCCAAATCTCTTTTAGGGACCAAAAGTTGGTCAATGGGAGGTGTATCTTCTAACTTGTTATCCCAATAGACAAACTATCTATGTGGACACATATAGGTAGGAATTTTTATGATATAATGGCCCTCTTCCACTCTCTATCATGCCCTAGGACCAAAATTTGTAGTCGGTCATATGCATCCCTTAAGATAATTTTCTTATTTTTGAGAGTGTAAATGGACTAAACTTCTGACATGCATTGCACAAGAACTATGGGTAATAGAGACAACCATCAGATCATATAATTTAAATGGAAAATACTCTAAGTAAATATTGGAGGATTATATGTAGCTTAGGATGAGTGAGACACAACAATGGGTTTTCTCTCACAACTAAATCTCTCTTAAGGGACCAAAAGTTGGTCAATGAGAGGCATATCTTTTGACTCATTAGCCTAATCAATGAACCATCTATATTGATGCATTTAAATGGGTCTTTTAACATTATAATTTCACTCTCCATTCTCTATTAGGCCATAGGATTGAAGGTTGTAGTTTGTTGGATGCATCCCTTAAGAGATTCTTCTTGTCTGTGAGAGTAGAAATAGACTAAACTTATGACACATGTTGTAATAGAAATGTGAGGGGTAGGACAAATCATCAGATCCTATTACACATGATAGTATTATAATCACTCCCTAAAGGATTATCCCTAGATTAGGATGAGAAAGAAACAATTTTTTTTTTAATATTATAGCTAAATATATCTTTAAGGACCAAAGTTTGGTAAGTAGGAGGCATATCTTCTAACTCATTAGCCAAATTAATGAATCATCTACACAAATGCATCTAGATGAGCATTTTAATATTGAAATGGAACCCTTTACTCTCTATTAGGCATCAATATACAAATTTTTAGTTGGTTGGATGCATCCCTTAAGATAATATTCTCATCCTTGAGAGTGTAAATAGACCTAAGTTTTGATGCATGTTGTAGGAGAACCATGAGGGGTAGAAATGGTTTGTTAGCTCTTAGAGTTACATGGGTGAGTACTATAAGCACCCATGGAGGATTATCCCTAATTTAGTATGAGTGAGATAAGAAAATGAGTTTTTTCTCATAGCTAAATCTCTCTTAAGGAGCAAAAAATTGGTTAGTGGGAGGCATATCTTCTTACTCATTAACCTAATCAATGAACTATCTTTGTAGATGCATCTAGATGGGAGTTTTAACATTATAATGAACTCCCTCTACTATTTGTTAGGCCTTGAGACTAAAATTTATAGTTAATTGGATGTATCCCTTAAGATGATCTTCTCGTCTCTGAGAGTGTAAATAGACTAAACTTTTTCCATGCATTACAGGAGATTCATGATGGGTAGAGATGGACCTTCAATTCCCAAAATTACATGGGTGATTCTTTTAATCACCCCATAGAGGATTATCTCCCACATGTATCTACTCAACATGTATTATTTTGTATTATTTTCTTTATTTCAAGAAAATAATAATCTATACTCACGACACCAACCATGTGAAGGTGGAAGGTCATTTGGTACTACTAACTGACATTAAAATTGTTAGTAAAAAATTCAAAAAAAAATAAACACATAATGATATAATAATTTAAAATTAAAATACAATAAATCAAATAAGTTCACTTAAGTAATTTCAAATGTTAGTTAAATTGAAAACTAACCTTACCAAGTCAATCCAATGTATCTTCAGGATCAACTCTGGTTTTTATTATTTCAATAATCACTTCATGCTCAGATTAATTAACTTTGCATAAAGTTTTTTTCAGAGGCTTTCCATGATATTGGATCATTTTATTATTTTTAGTGATAACCAAATTTGAATAATGAAACACCACCATATGTGTTTTAAAGTCCTCAAATAACCATTGTCTTATTTTTTTAGATAATATCTATAAAGCCAAGTTTTGATAACCACCACAGATCTAGTGGGATAAACTAGGTCTTATTCATCCATGATAGTTGTTGTTAAATTTTGTTTGCCTCTACATAATGAGACAATTATTCCCTCATTATTGTCTTTTGGTGCAGTTATTGCAAAAACTTTCCCTGATTTTAAAATATAATCAATTCGTAAGGACATGTAGGAAAAAATTAAGATATCACTAATAGAATTAAGGTTATATTTAAATTATAAAATTATAAATAAATTATACCTAGTTACATAAGATATGAGATGTGGTCAAATTCAATTGATGATGTCATTTCATGATTCTACAATGGTTGAAATGAATTGCTAGACTCTATAGGCATTAGGGGTCTACAATACCTTTTTTTGAACCATTCTTTTGACTCACATTCATTCCAGTTAAATTCCATACTATTTTAAAAAAAATCATGCCATATCCCTAGTATTAACAATCCATGAAATAGAACTTGAGCTTTGAATGCAGTGAAAAACACTCAATACAAGTATTGTACTACAATGTTTATACATTGTCTTATCATTTTACTCTATTAATCAAAAGAATATTCACAATGAGAGTATATATCTAATCTATGAGAGAGTTTTCAGTACACCAAGTCACAATAATTACAACATCGATCAAATTAACATCATCCTTGTACTTTCCATATTCTTTTTTAAGGGCTCTTTTTAAAAATGCACCTGCACCATCGTGTTCCCCTTTACCATGCCCAACCTCAAAGGAACTCCAAAAATGTTGAACCCTCTTCTTCTTATGCATCTTGCTTAACAATTAAAACATTTAAGAATTCTTAAATTATCCTACATAATTATTTAACCAAATTTAGTGTGTACTGAACATGATTTATCTTGAATTCATATTTTTATAAAATAACTCAAAATAATCTTAGATAAACTCTAGAGAATGTGATCAATTGTCACTCATATAAAATTGGTACTACCTAAAATATTTATATTCTTGTATGTGCTAGTACGTGCATGTATGAATGTAATATTCAATAAAATTCCAAATTGAATTGAATTATAGTAATATGATTGAACCTCATTATGTGGTTGTAGTATGTAGTTTTAAACAAAGTCCATAAATAAAACAATGGTGACAACTAAGAAGTTGTCCTTGCATACCTTGAATTAATTATATAACCAATTTGATTTATGTGTGTGTCTTGCACATTGGTAGATAAAATTATTATTTAATTCAAACATGAAATCATATATAGATACTTGGGTCATAACCAACTCACATCTTGAATCTTTTCCATCTTTTAAAACATAATTTACAAATTTGTACTCTTAAAATCAACTAGTTTCTTTCCAAATTTATGTGAAATTTATTCATGTATACAACTGCTCAATTTTTAAAACCCACCACAAATGTTACATATTCCATCTATACATTCTATGGAAAAAAATCTATCCCTCAGGTCCTTGAAAGAAAAGACTTGATATTAACTCTCTTGATGTTTTAGGTGGGGAAGCCACCATACATTCTTACATAATCTTGTTAGTATGTAAAGTATAATATTTATGATTAAAAAAACATTAAAATGTGATTACAATATGAATTTTTTGATGGATATGGTGAAAAATAGGGAGAATGAGAAGGAGAAAGTGAAGGAGAAGGAGAAGGTGTGGCAATGATCTCAAGGGAAGGACTCAACTTTGCTGATGGGGGTTGGGAAATAAACTAATCTCAAATCAATGGTGTTAGGAGTGAAATCAGTGGGTAATCATGGAAAAAAAAGATGACAAAAAACTATTGGAAACTATGATTGAAGAAGAAAGAGAATGGTATAATGAAGAAATGAAGTCAAGCAAAATAGGGGCTAGATGGAAAGGGAAATTACTAGGGAATCAGGCTTTGGATTGGTAAAAGGAGGTAGAAGTAAAAGAGGCCTTAGTTTTCTCAAGGGAGGAGAGCCTAGAAGATCCTAAGGAATTTTTTAATGCACTAGAAATAATTGAGGTGGTAGATCAAGTGGAAACTTATACAAATAAACATTTGGAGGTGTTAGAGAATGGAGTGAGGATTGGTGAATCTAAGGTTTTGGAATGGTTTTTAGACCCTTTTTTAGCTAAGATTAAATTGTTGAAAAATTGTTCCTTAATTTATAAATGCACTATAAAATGGCCTTTGTTAAATTCTATTGAAATTTGGATCAGTGAAAAGTGGGGTTTAATTATTTATGTATGTTTTCTTTCAAAAGGGTTTTTTTGTGGTAGTTTTTCATTCTTAGGAAGAAGAGGTAAGATTTTAGAAAATAATTCATAATATTTTAATGGATTTGGGTTATGGATCCAAAAATGAAGCCCTAATTTTGATCCCCAAAGGGATCATAAATGAAGTTATCCAATTTGGGTAAGATTCTATGGGCTTCCCTTAGATTATTGGAGTAAAGAGTGTTTGACAACCATGGGAGGTCTGGTGGGTCAGGTAATGGAAGTATATGATTTTTTCACTAAAATTTGGAAGGGAAGCTTATGCTCAAGTTATAATTACTCTATATTTGGACCAATAAATTTTGGAACATATTGTTATTAAAATAAAATGAAGGATATGAAATAAAAGGATTGATGTTAAAAAAATTATTTTCAAATGTTATAAATGTCATCGACCAGGTCACTTTCATAAATTCTAGAAAAAAGGTAGGAGCTCTCCACAAACCAAATATATGAAGATGATACCTAAATGGACACCAAAAAATATTTAAGGGGATTAGGTTAAAGTTAATGTAGATGAAGTGCCTATTAAGGAATAAGGGAAGGAGAAAGAGGAAGTTTGGAAAACGCAATCTCATAAAATAGGTGAAATAGAGGAGTTGCTAAAAAAATTAGGAGTAACATATATAATTTATCTATCAATGATGATTAAGAGATGTGATTTTATTAAAAAATAATCTCAATTAGTCAAATCTCTTGTTTTGAAAAACCAACAAAATTCAATTTATCATATTGGAAAGGAGCAATTAGATGAAGGAGAAAGAGAGGTTTTAGTTTCAGAAGATCTTTTTTCTTCATAAGGATAATTGGAAAAAGATTCAGAAGGGGACTTGAACTATAGAGAAGTTCTCTCAATTTCCCAAATTTAGTGTTCTCTTTCCCAACCTAATTGGGGTTCTAGGAAGAGATTGGGAAGGAGATCCAAAAAATATAAAGTAGAAAGTGAGATTCTGGGTGGTAAACAAGGAACTTTAGAAGATTTTATTGATGTTGCAAGGTGGGGGGTAGAATTTCTAATTTGAAAGCATGAAAGTCATCTATTAAAATGTTAGGGGTTTGAATCACCCTAATAAAAGGTTCTTGGTAAAGTGTCTTCTCAGTGTGGAGAAATTGGATGTCTTAATGATTCAAGAAACTAAATTAAGTTGTGTAAGCGGAGGGTTTATTGAACATGGTTTAGTAACATTGGAAAGGGTTATTTATATAATTATTGGGAGATTTAGGAGGTTTGTCTATTCTTTGGTCTCTATATACCACCAAATTTGTGCTAGAAGATTCATGGCATAATTGGTAGTTATGTAGAATGTCCAATTTCCATTCAGATATTCAGTTTATGTTATTGAATATATATGGTCCTTAGGGGATTCTTCAAAACTTATTTTTTGGTCTAAAATTTATAATATATTGAATAGGTTTTAGACAGATAATATTATTTTAGGGGGTGATTTTAATTCTATTTTGAAGGACATAGATAAGAAAGGGGGAGCTCACTATGCCCTTAAGCCTCTCAAGGTTTTGATTTTTTAATTTCAAAGAATAATTTGGAGGATGTGGAACCTAAATTAGGTTAGTTCACTTGGGATAATAGAAGGTTAAGTATTGATAATATTTAAGATAAATTGGATATATTTTTGATTTATTCTCAATGGATTTAGAGTTGGGTTTTATCTCAATCAAGATCAGAGTATTGGCCAATTACTTTGAAAATTGAATATGATAGCCCCCCTGAGAAATTTCCATTTAAATTTGAATTAACGGGGTTAAGAGATTATTCTCCTTCCATGCCTATTCAAAAATGGTAGAATTAGTGTTTGCTTCCTCTAGAATCTCAAATGTATCAAATTTGTAAAAGGATACAACTCATTAAGGTCAAGCTCAGGTTGAAATGAAGAGAATTTTAAGAATATTTTTTGGAAAAAGTGTAAATTGAATAAAAACTACATAGCCTTAATGAGAAAGTGTTCTAATGGGGATGGATGCTCAGGATTATCATCTTGAAAAAACTTTGGTTAAGGAATATGAAGAACTAATCTATAGACAAGAATATTTTTGGAAACAAAAATCTAGGGAGAATTGGCTTAAAGATGGTGATAGAAATTTAGCTTTTTTCATCTGTCAGTTAAAGCCAAAATGAAGGTCACCAGGATTTCTTGCATTAGATCTAGGTAGGGTGAGTTTTTAGAAACCTTGGAGGAAATCAAGACTAAATTAGCTCAGTTATTTCAAATTTTGTTGAATGAAGATGATAGATATAATGGGGAAGCTCAAAGTTTATTTTTATCTTTAGTACCTCCATTGATTTTAGAAGTATTGAATGAAAAGCTTCTATCTCCCTTTACTTTAGAAAAAATTAGAAGGGTGTTTTTTTCCATGACTAAGGATAAATCACCTAGTCCTGATGGCTTCCTAATAGCCTTTTTAAATCTTTTTGGGAATTATGGGAGAGGATGTGTAGTAGATGGTGGAAGAATCCAAAAATAAAGGGAAAGTAGCTCTTAATTTAAATGTAACCTTCTTATTTTTGTTTCCTAAAGGGGAAAATTAATCCTCTTTTAGTGATTTTAGACATGTGGATTTATGTAACGTGGTGTATAATATCATTTCTAAGTACATTGTTAATAGACTTCAACCATTGATGGAAATGTTGATCTCTAAAGAAAAAGTAGGGTTTATGATTGGTAGAAATATTCAAGAAGGGATAATTATGTCTCTTGAAATTATTAATTCCCTTTTACATAACCATCAAAAAGGTATGTTGATAAATCTGGACATCAGTAAGGCTTATGATTGGGTGAATTAGAGGTTCTTATTTAATATTCTCAAGAACTTTAGATTTAGATTAGAATGGTGTAAATGGGTTTTTAGTTGTATCTCAAGCCCCAAATTTTTTGTGCTAGTTAATGGTAGTCTAAAAGGTTCTTTTGAAATATATAAAGGTTTAATACAAGGGGATCCCCTCTCCCCTTTCCTTTCTATCTTGATGTTTGAGGCTTTGGTAAGAGTA
The DNA here is from genome assembly GCA_037957365.1 of Torreya grandis. Classification (NCBI taxonomy): domain Eukaryota; kingdom Viridiplantae; phylum Streptophyta; class Pinopsida; order Cupressales; family Taxaceae; genus Torreya; species Torreya grandis. Next base: position 2,047,329 of record JARHVA010001274.1, on the reverse strand, counting down.
GTAAAAGAGGCCAAAACTAGTGGTAGACTACAAGGTATTCAAATAGTGGACAATTTAGATAGCCTCACTCATCATCAATTTACAGATGATAAATTTCTCTTTGGAAAGGTAGAAATAGAGTAAGCTTTAGAGTTAAAATGGATTTTTAAAAAATATGAAGAAGCCTCTAGTTAGAGGGTGAATGAAGATAAGTCTAAAATATACTTTGTCAATTATGAGAAGTGGGAAGAAATTGACTTAGCTAGAATCTTAGGCTTTGAGATCAGAAATCTTCAAAGAAAATATTTGGGGATCCCTTTATTTAAAGGGGTAGGTAAAGTTGGATTATAGTGAGAATTAATTGATAGATTCAAAGCTCAACTAGTTTCTTGGAAAGGTAAGTGGCTCAATCTGGCTAGTAGAATTTATTTGATTAAATCAAATCTTAGTGCTCTTCCTAATTGTTTCTCTATGTTACATTCCCCAGATCAAATTATTAGAATTATAAATAAAATTATGAAAGATTTTCTCTGACAAGGGACTAGTGAAAATAAAAAATATCTATTGATGAAATGGGAAAAGGTGTGTAAAAGGAAACAAAGAGGTGGAACATGTATAAAAGATTTTTAACCTCGGAATTTAGGCTTGGGGGATAAATTGGTTTGGATAATGGTGACACATTTAGATAGTCTATGGTGCAGACTACCTAGGGCCAAATACCTTGGTTTTGAGTTACTAGAGAGTATTATTTTAGTGGCTAATCCTCCTATAGGTTCTCATGTTTGGAATTTTCTTCTAAAATGTAGATCAATAATTTCTCAACATGTTTCATGGATAGTAAATAATAAAAGGAAAGTAGATTTTTGAAAGGATTCCTAGAATGGGCATTTCCCTTTGGAATTTTTTTTTAAAGGATAAAAATTAAGGGTTTTTTTCAAAATATTTGGGGATCCAAGGTGGTAGATTATTTGGATCTTTGTTTTAATGTGTTGAGACCTAACTGCAGTTAGAAAAGCTTATCAGATCTTCCAATCCCATAGGTTGAAGCAAGGGATTTGGAAAAATGTTTGGTATAAAGGAACATCTTTTTAAATAACAAATAAGATTAATTACATTAGATTGGACTAAAATAGGTGCTTATATAGTGAAACTAGATTATCAGATGGTTGAAGTAGTGGATGATTCTTTGGTTTGGGCCAACTTACCATGTTTGGGTAAATAAGGGATTCAAAAATACAAGGATTTTACTTAGTTTTAGTTAAAATTCATATTCTTACCTAGGACAAATGTAATAAATTAGGGTTTGTAGGGCCTTCAAGATACTATATGTGTAAACAAGAGGAGGAAACAAAGGATCATCTTCTATTTAATTATTCCTTTGATAATTGGTGCTAGATATAGATATGTAATAAATTAAATTGTGCTTGAGATTAGCCTCCCAGTCTATATCAAGCCTTTTCTTCTTGGCCTACAGTTGATGTGAAGCATTCACTCTATAGTTTGTGGAGATGTATTCTAGCTATTGTAATATGGACAATATAGAAAGAAAGAAATGTCTGTATCTTTGAAAAAAGAAAATGTTAATTATATGTAGTTATAAGGAAAATGGAATTAGCCATTTATCAAGTGGTTTCAATGTAAATAAAGAGGAAACATGGTTTTTTAACTCAATGGGATATGAAAATGTGTGCTACTTGGAAAAATATTAAGTCTTCCCCACATTAAAGGGTTAATAGTTGATAAGAAGAAAAAGATAAATAGAGAAGGAGCTCTCTAGACTCCTCCACAACTAGGTTGGTTTAATCTAAATTTTGATGGGGATTGTATGGGAAATTCAAGAGATTTAGGTGTAGGGTGTGTTATAAAATACTATAGTGGTTCTTTAATAAGAGCCATATCATTGAAACTACATGATGGAATAAATAATAAAGTTGAATCACAAGATCTAGTATTAGGGATCAAACTGGCATTAGATTGTGGTATATCATTTCTTGAAATAGGAGGATATTCTCAAGTCATTATTCAATCCTTTTCAAGACAAAAGTACAAATAATCAAAATTGGATAAAATTCTCTCTATTATATGGCCTAAACTAAATCAATTTCAAAATTGGAGATGTTCTCATTGCTTTCAAGAAAGTAATAGAGAAGTCAATTTCCTAGCTAATGTGGAATTGATTAAGAGGAGTTATCCAGGGTTGACAATACCAAGGAAGGTTAGTGAGATTATTTAGGGGTGAAATTGGTAGATCTATAATTTTTTAATATTTATTAAGTTTTTTTTCTAGTGATAGGGTCTTTTTCTAGTTAGTTTATATTGGATTGGCGTAGGGTGATGGTAGAGGCAATGATGATGGTAATTATGGAAAGCAGGTAGATTTGATGGGGCCTTTATTACATTTTTCATGAATTTATTAGGTGGAATATTATATTTGATATGGCCACCACATTTAAGAATTAGGTTTTAAGTTTTGGGCTAGTTTGGCCATTCAGTATGGAGCTAAAGTTTGTGGAATTACTGGGTTGGACTTTAAGATTTGGAGGGGATAACACTAGAGAGATGGTATTCACAAGTAGTGTTCCTATAATGAGGTTGATGAATGTTATATAGGTGCCTATTTTAGAAGTGGTAGAATCTTTAGAGTTTATTTTGGCTTGGAGGTGTTATCTAAAAGTAAAAGGGTGAGAGTAAATTCTAATCTAGTGGCTCTTTTTACAAGCAACTTCTGTCTGGTGGTGTCTGATCAAGATTAGATCAAAGAAATGGTGGTGTTTTTTTTTGGCCTAAGTATAGGGTGGATTTGATTTTAGATTTATATTCTCTACCATTAGGTCCATTTTGGGAACTACCATTTTATTGAAAATATGGTCTTAGATTTATTCCTTTATCTGTGTTTCAGATTTTGGAATAAAGATTTGTTTTTATAATTAACTTTGATTAAGAGGATGAATAAGATTTCTTAGTGGAGGGTGGAAAGGAGGAATATATGGGAGTGGCTATGCCCTACATACAAGATTTATTGATCCCTATTCTATAACTAAAAGTGTGGCAAGCTTAGAGGAGGACTCTAGGTAGACTAAAGGTGATAAAATGGTTAGCACGTGGTATTATGAGAGGCCTTTTTTAGGCACCTCCATGGTGGATAAAATAGAGGAAAATTTATAAACTATAAGGGATTCATAATAGGAAATTAAATCTTTCAAAGTCTATGGATATTGTGGCCCAAACTTTTTCTAAAGAATTAAAATTGGAAAGTTTGAAATCAATGGAGTGTTCACAAGTTCAATTGGTCTAGTTTTATTAGATGCAAAAGAAAACAAGGGTCTAGAAATCATGTCTACTAGTTGATGGTGCTTGGAAAGAGATAGAGATGATATTAATGGACTAAATGTAGGCTTGATATAAATTAGGTTCTTTTTTATTCTATTGGATGGTTTTCACTGTTTAGTTCTTTACTATTTGTAGCTGGTATACTATATTTTGAAAGGTTATGTATATAATAACTTTTTTTAAAGTTAGTTTGGTTTTATTTTTATGGTTATATGCCTTGATAATTTTATTATTAATCAAGACCATATGGTTTTATAAAGCTTTTATGTTTTTGGGAAGGGGAGTTGTTAAGCCTTGATACCGATCTAATAAAAAAACATTAAAATGCATAGCAAACTTAGCATGGACCCTACAATAATAGGTCATGTGTGATTGATTAATTTTAAAATAGAAAGGATTTCAAATCTCAAATGACCTTTGGCTAATTATCAACTACCCATTAAATTTGTAAATAATTTTTTTATAAAATTCTATTTGGGGTCATGTCAAATTAATGTTTTGCATGTGGCTCATGGTTTTTTGAAACTTTTATTCTTTTAACAACATATTTTACACTATATGAGACCCTTGTGTTGTCATGCCAAAAAAATCAATCAAATTCCTTGTTCCTTCAACTAATAATTTATTTTTTTATGGGAGTCTACCACTAAGGGGCCCATAATCTATGTGTGAAGGGTCATCAAGAGTTGATCTTTTTTAATGGAATTTATTAAAGTTTTCTCATATTCAAGTTCAAGGATGTACTTGAATGAAAAATAAATTAAGCTTTAGATGTTGAATTATTCACTATAGATTTTGTTATTACTTGTCTTGCCACATTACTATCTTTTTTTTTGAGTTCTATTGACTATTACAGTAAATACATTAAATAGTTTATTTACTATTGCATTATTTTTTCCATTAATATTTCTTGTTCTTAACCCTAAATTAAGCATCACATGACACAATTTTTGCATTTTCATTAATGAAACAAATAATTAACATCATTTTGTATGGATTTTGTTCTCAAATGCATAGTCCCATACACATTGAGCATGATGTTGAATTTATCCTTTTGACATTTTACCTTCTATAGGTTATAGTATTTTCTCATCTATTTCAACCAAATACCTTTGTGTTCATCATATTATACTTGGAGGTGTGGATCTAGGAGATATATTTTATATTAAATTAGATGGTTTTACCACTTCAATCATAGAAGGTATATTAGAGTATTATATAGGTACATTAGACCCTATAGGTGATGTGAATTCCTCTTCATCATGAGAGAGATGAATTGGTGTCAATAATTGATATTTATTATCATCAAGCTAAAAAACCTCATTATGGATGGATGTTTCATCATATTGTGTTTCTCCATGTGTTTCATCAATCAATGAAAATTAATTAATTACATGTTCCATATTTTGAATTTCATCATTTAACAAGGATTGATTAGGTTCTTTTATCTTATTTTAAGACATATTTAAATTAAATTCTATCAAATTGGGCATGTTATTTTCATTTAAAATATTACCCGGTGTGGAGGAAACACCTTCACTTTACCCAAAATCTCTTATGGATGCTCTCCTATCTACTTATCTTTTTCTTTATTTTTCTCTCTTCACTTAAATTTCCTCATTTGTTAGATCCTTAATTCATATTTTATGATGACTACCTAACCCCATCACTTATATTTACTAAAACAAGTCTAAGTGTAAAATATAATTTGAAAAATTAATAGTGATTGAGACAAAGTGAATAGAAAATTTATAAAATTTACATAGTTTCAACAGTAAAAATGAGTTTTAAGTTTGTAAAATTCAAATTGGATGAGTCAATTCGACGGACAAATAAATAAAATTCATGAAACATAAAGGGTATGCATGCTTTTAGAAAGCACGCATGCCCTTTGTTGTGGTAGATACAAATGGATAAAACCATCAATGCCCTTTGTTGACTCTAAAGGGTGTACACCCTTTATAAAAGGTGTATTTACCATTTTCCCTCTAAAATAGGCTTAGTTTTAGGCCTAGGGGGTTTGAACCTAGATTGAACTCTATCATTAACTAGTCCAATTGATTTATTAGAAATTTGTGTCTTTTTCATCTTTAATGACACATCTAATCAGTTGAATTTTATTATATTTATAAAAAATTATATGGATTTATAGAGGTGAAAACTTAGTTTTTAATTTTTTTTCAATTTTAAACTATCATTTGTAATTATTACTTAATTTGTACACTACATAACTCATTATGGACTATATACATATCATTACAAATACCTTTATAAAATTTTGACCATTTATCAAATGTTTATAAAACTTATATCTCAACAATCTATACATCATTAGCTATGTTTAAAATAATTCATTTTGAAGAAGTTAAGGTCAAAAATTTGTGTTTGTACACTTGCAATTTCAATTTTGTAGTTGTCTTGACTTATAAAATTATTTAAACAATACACACACACACACACACACAAGCATGCATGCATGCATACATACAATTTTGTAGTTGTCTTGACTTATAAAATTATTTAAACAGTACATACATACATACATACATACATACATACATACATATATATATATATATATATATATATATTAAAAAATTAATAAAAAATATTTTCAACAATCTTCAACATTTCATTTATCCATATATGAAATTTCATACAACAAATAATTTGTTTACTCAAAAAAAGTGTGTTCATACACATGCAATCTCCTTATCTTTTTATAAAAAGGGATCAAGGCATAAACATAAATGCATCTATTTCTCACAATTTTATCATTTGGGTATTGAAAAAATTTATATATTTAGAAACTAAATTCAAAATGACACCATTCATATTATTACATCATTATCAAATTATTTTTCTAAGTGTCTCTAACATTCTCTCCAAGTTCAACTATTTTTATGTTTGAAAAAAAAGTGTCACTTTAAGCCCCCCTCCTTTTATCCCCCATTATCCTACATATACCCTAATTTCTTACTAATAACACAACTATCTTCCAACATGTCACTTTGTTCCATATTAATGACACAAGTATCTTCTAACATGTCCACTTAATTAAGAAAATGATATGGTTTGATATAGAAACAATAACATTTATTTTCATGTGAATGAATACTTTGAGGGACACCATGAACATACTAGTAAACATTGACTTAGATGTGAAGGAACACAAAAATACCATGAACATAGAAGGCACAATGCCAATAATAGGCACATAAAAATAAAAATAGCATAATTGTGCATTTAGTTACATGCAACACACTTGTGGGTAATGCTTCATCTCTCTAATATATTAAGTCTTCCATTCCAAGTTCAAATCCTTTCCCATACAAACAAGCACTTTTGTGCATACCATTTTTTTTTAATTATTCCATCCCAAGTTCAAATCCCTTTCCATCCAAACAGGTATTTGTGTATAGTAGTAAATGTTTAGTTTTCCATCATGTTAGGCTCAATTTGTGACCCACTTAGAATGCAATGATTGAATTAGCTGATCTTAGAGGATAAAGAGAGTTTATATGACATTGTACAAATGTATCCTTATTTTTAGGATTCTAATAGGGATCCAAGGGTTGATAAATTTTGAGAATGTTTAGCTAGGTGAGAAACAACTCTTACCACTAGAGGTTCAACTGATCTCTTTACCTTAATTAAAGTTGTCTAATGTTGTGGGATTATTGAAACCATAGGTTTAATATATTATTTCATAAGATAATTTAGTTATAATCTATTAAATATAACATCTTATCATAAATAATGTAAAAGAGAGGGAAATAATAAGGGAAAAAGTGGATGATTCTTTAACTGAGATCATATGTTTTAGTGTTAAGAAATGGAAATCATGGTTGGTTGTAATTATATCATTGGGCATCAAGTTTAGCTATTGCACAAATCAAATAAATCAATGAGATATACTCAAATGAAAATGTGAACATATAATTCAGAATCTATATTAAAATAAATCAATTACATAAGCCTATAGCTATCACATAATAAATTAATAAAAGCTTCAAAATAAATAGAATGAGAATTCAAAATAAATCAAACTAGCTGATGCATAGTCTAATTGTATATTCAATTGTAAACCCAATATTCAAACAACTTATTGACATGTATTAATTGTCTCAAATTAGTATCTTATGTCATACAATATATACAAAATAAAGGAGAGTGGTAGATACAATCCTGACATAATTCTAGCAACATTTTAGTATAAAAATAGTCAAACCTTTATAATGGTAAGCATTGTTGATTATATAGGTAAGGGAATTAGATCCATTACCTTAGTGAAAAACTAAAATTTAATGACCTAATACCCAAAATTAAATGTGGTAACTGATTATAACTTAGTTTATTGAGACAACACATCAAGAAAAGATAAGAACAAGTCATGGCACAATTCTCAGATTATAACCACTTCAAGATGAAAGGAGATGTAATATCCATGCATTTCAAGTTCTAATGATCCAGTGTTTACCAAATTTAATTATTTTTAAAAGTTAATTGATGGACCATATAGGAAAATTGACTATATTATATAAAGATCCCAATGATGGAACAATTAGTTCCTGTTATAGTTTTGTCCATTCCAAATTTTATGTGCTTATCACCGTGACAACAAAGCCTCCTCTAGATGCACCTTTTTCTTATTAAATGTTGATAAATAGACAAATCAATATCCAAATAATGGTTTATCCTAGTATGTAAATAGGTGCATCTCTTACTTGATCTCATTTCTCTCCCTTCATCCAATTTTAGTTATCGCTCTAGTTGTTTCTAACTTCATGTTCATTTTACTTTCTTGATATTGGCCCAAGATAGTCATCCTATTTCATTGCAAGAATTTTTAGAATTTTTATGCTCTAATTGTGACTATCTACTTATTTTTCCTTTTGTGATTATCCCATGAGACTACTCAAGTTCATTTTAGACTTGCTCCATTTTCACTCTTTACATAACAACCTACAATTATAGTCAAGCTAAAACTATAATTTGCTTATCTCCCTAATCTCTCCTTAGCTATCAAATTTAGGCTCTCTATGCTAAGGTCATCTTATTATTTTCACCTATATCTATAGATTCATGAGATTTTGACACTTTTTGAAATATATATTTTGGGGAGGTCTTTTGGGATTCATATTTTAATTTAGATACATTTTTCAAGTTAAGTCCTTGACATTATGCCATGTGGTATGATCTCAAGACTCTGGGACATCATCACTTGACTGCTCTATGTTTTATATCTTTATGGATCGAGTCATGAGATCATGCCAAATGGAAAAATATCATATATTTAAGGATATATAAACTATTGAATATGCACTCACCCTTATGAATGCTAACTCCTTGAGATGCAACCATATGTCATAATATCAAGACTTCAAGCTCATACTATCTTTAGAAACATTTTCATTATGTATCACCTTCCATGATCTCTGAATCCCTTAGATAATGCCATATGAAATGATCTCAGGACTCAAAAATCTTTGATATATATCCATTTTTACAATATTTTATTTACTTTGTTTGAACAAGCTATGTCACGTGGCATGATCTCATAACTCACTACCTTTGACACTTAGTAAATTTTACAATTCTACTTCTTTATTTTTTTGAGTGAGCTCCAAATTATTGATAATGCCACATGGCACCTTTGTATTTAATACTTCATTAGAGGCCTATGTTGTTTTAATTGATCATATAAATCCTTAGTTCCCATGATGATTCCACATGGAACCATCATGGGCCTTCAAGCCTAAGAACTTCTATGGATTATCATCAACCTTCTGTTCCCATGCTATTTGAGGTAGTGCCACATGGTATAATCTCAAGACTTTGGGCCTTGAAGCTTTCATGGATTGATTCTTAGCTCATATCAATTAATATATTGACATGTGATGGATAATGGAAGCTTAAGAGATTTCAAAACTTTGAATTATTGACTGCCTCTCTTTGAGCTTTGGGTGCCTAAGATATGACCATGTGCCACAAATATTAGAAGGTTAGGGCTCAAAAACTTAGTAATTTTTGAATGATCCCCCTACCTTGAACTTCAAATGCTTGAAATTTTTATAGTTGGAAAATATCAATGGCTCAAAAGACTTTAAAATATTTATATGAACAAAGACAAGGCAAAGTCTACTTGAGAAACAATTAATAGGTTAGTCGATAAAACCATTCCAAATAAATCCCTTAAAAACATGAAAATGTGTATAAGCAAAGGTAAAAAAAGGAAAAAATAATTCATAATTTAATTTAAGTGAAGTTCCAAATATACCCATGAAATCATGAATTAGTGTAGACCAAAGTTATAAATATTTAAAAGAGATCCTGACTAAAGCAAATTCGGTTAAGTAGAATACAATACAAACTTGAGTAATTCATTTTTAAAATCCAAAACAAGAATTTTAAAATGATAATATGACCATTTAAAATTAAATTTGAACTACAATGGTCATTAATTAAAATTAATTACTTTTATCATTTAAAGTTAAGGTCTAGTGTCATAAACTAGTCAAATTTCCCCCTTTTTCAATTTAATCTAAAGAAGAGGTCATGTTCATGTTTTATTGCTCAAATGTTTAAAATAATCATCCAAATACATCATGATAAACATAAGGTAATATTTTAACACCAAGACAAATGTTTTATAACTAATGAAATACTTTGCATTGATAATGATAAAATTGGGCCAAAGCTTTAACCATCAAATATAATACTTTAAACCAAGGCAAAACAAAAATAAAATGAATGCATGAAATCCCACTTCAACTTGATCCTAAGAAAAATGTGGTTCAAATGTCTAAATTTCATAAAAATATTAACTCATTTTAATAAATACCTCAATAAAACATTTTTATGTTTGAACCCTAGACAAAGGATTATTAATCATTATGAACAAATAGTCAAGTGAAGCTATGTCAAAATCATCAAACATATTGGACACATGAGTTAAAAACTAAAAAAATGAAATTATTTCTTAGAAACTTGAATACCATTAATAAATGAGGTCATGTAATTATGCAAGAAAACAAAAACAAAATATTTATGTTGTATCAAGAGGGTCCCCATTTGAGATTCCAACCAATGGGGTGTGTTAGACCCAACAAATGGCAACTTCTATGGGGAGAATGTTGTTTATTATTTGAAACATAGAAATTCAATATTCAAAATTAAACAACAAACACATAACTACAAACAAGTCCTTTAGACAAAACTAGAAAGATTAAAACACTAAAGTCTATATTAACATGTGACATATTAAGTTCAAGATCTGCCTAAGACCACCAATGTGTGTCAAAGAGATTAATTATTTTATAGCTCTTAAATTCAAATAAATAAATTTAAACTTGTTTAAAACAATCAAAGCTTCTGAGAAGGTAAAAATTGTATATTTGGCTTAGAGTGGATTGGCATGGACATTGATTTGCTTCCATCCATGCATCTATAACCGTGATAGAGATAACTTTGGTCCCTTTTAAGGCCTTGATCCACTACCATCCAGGATGGGAATCTTGTGATAGAGGTTACTTGAATCACCCTTTCAAGGAAAGAAATTGTATTTTTCATTCTATTCAATTTCCTTAGAGTTTCTTTCTTTTGAAAAGATTTCATTTTTTTAGTCCATTGAAGGTTGGTGACCAAGCCAAGGGTATAATGATGGACTCATAAAATTCATAACTATCAAGACAAATTTAAATCAATTTAGTTTTTTAATTTGGATTCAAATGTGAAATTAAGTGTAGTTTGATGGATTCAACAATAAAATTAAATGTTTCTAAAATTCACATATTCTATTTTGAATAATAGGTCTTCAAAATCTGAAAATGTATTAGAATTTTAGTAGTCAGTTTTATTGTTCAAATATGACTACTCACCTTCTAAATTTTAAAATTTGAATGATTCTCATACATTCATCAACATTTGAGGTTACTATCCTATGAGAGTGTAATGACACAACATTGATTCAACACACTGTTATCTAAAATTCTATTCACTCCTTAAAATTGATTGCTATGAAATATTGATTGTGAGAAAATCTTACTTCTCTAGGACCAAAACATGAACAAAGTGCAATAAGGGAATATCCAAAACAACAACTCCTAAGCTTGGGGAAATAAATGGAATGAGGATATAAAAAACAAGAAAACAAACAAAATAAGATAAACACAAAACAATAAAAAGAAAAATAAACTAAGAAAGAGAGAAACTAATATAATAAAATAGAAAAATAAACCAATAAAGTAACATAACTAAGTCTAAGAAAGAAGGAAATTATATACAATATGTACATATCATTAACCTCCTAATATTCATTTTGAAATTGCATTTGATGGAAAAAATGAAAAATAATGCTTAAAAAACTATCCATTGATGGGTAAGGGAAGGTCATTACCTTTATTATCTTTCAATATGAACGCATTCCATCCTAGTATCTTTGAAAATTGATAAGGCTCAATCCAAAGAGGACTAAATTAGAATATTGACCCTTATTCTCAGGGGATTTATCTCATAACAAAATCAACTCTAAAATATTAAAGAATTTGACATGTGTTCTTGTATCAAACCATCTCTTCAAAGTAGCCTAGGATGTGATAAAATTATACAAAGCTTTTTCTCTTGTGTCTTCCAAATGAATCAAGTCTAATAGTCTATACCAACTTGTCTCATTTGATTCTATATAGTCATGAATGAACAAATATGTGGAATTTTTTGAGTGTCATTAGAAATATTTGTTCCACATCATAAACTAACCTAAAATTTGATCTTTTGAGACCCTACTTGTGTGTTGTTCAATTAGGACACAAAGCATATTTGAGTAACAAATGCCAACTATGTGGGTTATTTTTTACTACTTTCTTAATGGAATTAAACATATTCTTATTTGTAGATTCAACCAAACCATTAACTTTTAGGTAATATTTTGAGCTTAGCTTTAATATAATTACATTTTGATACACCCACTCAGTTAATTTAGATGTTTGTAAGGTAGGCTCATTATCACACATAAGTTCCACTACGGTGCCAAATCTAGTTGAATTTATTCCTCAAGAAATTCAATCACTTCTTTGGTAGTAATATTATTTGTTTATTTTGCTTAAACCTACCTTGTGAAATAGTTAGTGGATATAAGAATAAATTTATGACCAGATGATGAATTTCAATTTATAACTCCAATAAAGTCTAGACCCCATTGAGTAAAACAATGTTCCTCAATCACTAGTTAAAGAGACATGGTAGCATGAGTTTTTCTCTTTGTAAATATATGATAAATATGACAAGACCTCACATGTGTGTGAGCATATCTAAATAAAGTTGGACAATAGTAACCAACTCTTAAGATGTTGTGTGTAATCATATTACTAGAAGGGTGGCCACTCCTTGATTTGTTATGAAAATAAATCATGACATCTTGTGCTTATTATTTTTTTAAACATCTTATTAAAATCCCTTCATGATTTTTATGGTATAATACACCTTTATTAATTATGAAATGGTTTCCCTTAATATTAATTATCTTTTATGTGTCCTATCAAGTTTAGTTGGTGGAATACCATATAACAAATAATTAATGATTGAATTATACCATGGGATGTGCTTGATTTTATATTAATTTACATTAACAACATCAATACTAAGATCAACTTTAGAAATCAATTGTGACAAACCTTGACCTTGAACTAGCCATATGAGCTTAACTTCCATGTTATATTATTGAATCTTTGAGGCCCACCATCGTATTCTTTCTCCAAATTCATTCTATCCTAACATCAACTTGACAACAAGATCATGAACAATAGAATAGACCTTGTTCCTTAGAATGTAATGCCAAAATTTATTTATTGCCTTTACTAACACATAAGTTTTATTTTATAACATAGGATACCTTAATTAAACATATTTCAAATTGGTAATCATGAAAGTTATAGGGTGTTGTCCATCTTAAAACTTCTGTGTTAGCACTGTTGTAATTGTATGATAAGAGGTAAATGAATAAATGTATGTCTTTTGCATAATTGAGGCTAACTAAAATAGGTGATTGCATTATGACATCCTTGGTTTCTTTAAAGTATTTATTTGAAGTAGGGTTACACTCTACTTTGGTTCCCTATTTTAAAATAGAATTCAAAGATTTAACTCTTTTCGTAGAATCAAAAATAAACTTACAAATAAAAATTATCGTAGTGAAAAAAGATTTTAGTTATTTATTACTATTTGGAAATTGAATTTTGGAAATGGAATTAAATCAATAAATGTCAATTGACATACCTTACTTTATTATTACATGACCAATAAGCTTACCTTATGTTACATAGAAAATACACTTTTTTGGATTAAACAAAATACCAAATTTATGGAAACGTTCAAAAATATTCTAAAATTGATTCAAGTGGTCTAATCTACATTTATAAAGAATTTTTAAATCATCCTTATAAATAAAAATGAACTTAGAAATCAATCTTTCAAATGCAATGTCCACAACTCTTTATAAAGTGATACCAACATTGATCAAAACAAAAAGATTATTTTTATAAGCAAATGTTCCCCATTTTATGGTGAAAGTTGTCTTACATCTATTATATTTGTCAACAAAAATTTGGTTGTAACCTAAGAATCCATATAATAAATACATCATCTTAGACCCACTGAATTGTTGAATGATTTCATCTAGAGATGTAAAAGGATAATTTTCACTATCTGAAGCTTGATTTAGGTTCCTAAAATCCACAAAAAGAGAGATTTCTATATATTTCTTCATGTTTAGCACTAGGTTGGCCACCTAGGTCAAATGATCCACCATAAATATTATGCCATCTGATAAAATATTTTGAGCTTCCTTTTGGATAAGTGGCTCAAGAAAAAGATTGATTGGTATTTGGCACTATTTGAGTGGTCTTTATTCATGATTCAAAGGAATATTATGTGTCATGATGTTGGGATAAAACACCTTTAGGTCTCGATATGTCCAAGTAATGACATATTTTTAGTAGATCAATATTATTTTTAGCATTTCCATCTCTTTATTACTATACTTATGTCCTACACTGATGTTATGAGGTTAATCAGGCATCCCCATGTTAATATCTCATAATTTATGATTAGAATGAATGGGCTTTTCAAGTATATTTGTAGGTTTGTCTAGATCAAATAATTTTTCTAGTAAGATCATCCCTCATGGAATTTTATTGTCTTTAAGATCCAACACTTCATCATCATCACACTGCTCTTCATTTAAGTCACTCCTTTTATCTTTATCAATTTCCTACATATCAAAAACATTGGAATTAGAAAGGAAATCCAAGATATACTTATCATCTTCAAATACTTGAAAATATTTTACATTATATGGCATAGATGGGCATGAAAATAATTCCACATAAAACTATTGTAAATCAATATTGTTCAAAGACACGAGGTTAGCAGTGGAAAAAACTAGTGAATCTACCATGGCATTGTCAATTCTAAGAATAACAAAAATGTCGAAAGCATTAAATGACTCTATTAAATATCAAGCCCAATGTTTATATTTTTTAAGTAAGATAGATTGCACTAAAATTTATTTTTTATCTGATTGATGACTAATTTAGAGTCACCATATAATTTCAATTTATGAACATCACACATAGTTAAAAATTGTAATCCCATAATTAAACCTTCATATTTTGCCATGTTATTTGTGAATGGGAATTGTAATCTATATGTTATTATATGATTTATATTATATGGATCAATAAGTAAAATACCCATTAAAGATCCTTGTTTAGAACATGATCCATCAAAATATAAAGACCACAAACCTGAATTTTGATCATGTTTAAGCTTTTTCATCTTTACTAGTTTGGTAATCATAATATAAAGCCCTACATCTGTAGAAGTAAAATTGACTTATTTATTAATAGTGTTTTATTCTATAATCATAAAATTCATTCCTAGTTCTCTATAAATTATGATTTGATTTTCCACTCCTCCCCATGGAAGACACATAAGGGAAAGTCTATTGCCATATAACCATTGAGTGATCTTGACCAATCCCTACATAGTAGCATGTCATATGCTTTTAGGATCTCAATAAATTGTAAGTTTATGAATTTTTGCACTCTTGGTTCAACTTGTAACTCCATATGGACATTAAATAACTCTCCTATAACATTGGATTCATACTTGTATAGCTGAGCTACCAATTTATATAACTCTACATGAATCAATCCTAATTTCTTAAAAATCTATGCAATCATAACATTGGTTGAGTCATTGGAATCAACAAGGAAATTATGTATATTTTGAACAAAGATTCAAACTATTAATAGAAAGGGTGTAACTTCAATTCTAGTGTTATGTATTGCAACATTTGTATTAGCAACAACTTTATGTCTGATTTAAATAATCTTATCTGTAAGAGACTTAAGGATAAAATCCCTTTGTTAAGTGATTTGTGCCAATTTATAGAGGCTTATATTAGCTTTTATTTTATTCATATCCTCCACAATGTTGTAACTTGTTTTTCTAGTGGAAGGTTGATTATCACCTGATTTTGGTGGATGTGGATCATTTCTAGATTTAGGATCAATAGGTGTAGTAGCATTATTTGGTGGGGTTAAAGTAGTCGAAGGTTGATGTGACCTAATCCTAAGCGTATAATTTCTTATTTGGTATTGTTGGAAATATTGAATGTCATTCGCATTATCTTTAGGTTCATTGTCTTATACATTAGGAAAGTCTAAAGTATCTAAAATAATGGTTGTATTAGAGGATTTTAATGAATAGGGAGCATTGGAGTGAGTTAGAATATTCTAATCATTTATGAAAACCTCATATTCTTCCATCTCCTTTTGAATAATGTCAAAATATTGAGAAAACTCAACACAATCAAGTTCTCCATTTGGGGCTATGTTATGCATGCATCACAAGCTGGGTAGGGTGATTTCCAGGATATTTATCTTAGGTAATTTATTAGACATGAAGTCTCAACTTGTTTACCACCTCTATTGAAGGGCCTAAAATCACATTGGTAATTTAAATTCAAGGAAAAATTTCCAATGCTTGAGATACCTACTTATTTTTATAAGTTTAGGAAATCATTCCTTAATCTCTTGACCATTCTTTGGATTCTATATAACTCAGGTTTCACTAGGTCTTGAGATGAATTTTACATATTATTCATTTCAACTGAAACTAGAGTTCAATTGTAAGATAGAGGAATTGATTCATTATCAATCAGATTTAAAAATCCTAAATTATGATTAGGGGTAACATGTTGTAGAGGGAGTTGATTCATAATGGGAAGAGGTTATGGCAATGGAACATTTTGATTTTCATGTGACATTAAGTTTATCATTGGCATGCTTTGGAGAACATTTGGAATGGAAGCCAACATTTTCCCTTGTGGATTGAGTTGACTATCCAATTTTATTACTTATGCATATTTAATGAAAAAATAAATGATAGTTGGATATGTCCTTAAGAATGTGGTAGTCCAAGGGTCCAAAGCATTTTTAAAAATTTCTAAGCATAGTTGGGCATTTGGTCTATATAAGGTTGTTACCCTATTATACATATTTTTAAAATGTGCATTAAAATTACATATAGGTTCATTGGGTTCCATTATCATACAAGCAACCTACTAGTATAAGATGTTTGGATCTACCACCTAACCAAACTAGGATAATAACATGTTACTCAATTGATTCTAACTTGTAATTTAATTCCTAGGTAGATTGAGAAAATAGTCATAAGCCTAATCAAGAATGGTGAAAGGGAATAACCTATAGGCTACATCTTCATGCTCAACATTAAGTAACCTAAGGGATGTTTTATAATGTGTTATGTATTTTTATGTAATATTTCTAGTGTTTTGAGTGAAATTTGGAAGTTAACACTCAGGGTTTCTAGGCAAATCATGCATGCCACATAAAACATTTATAGTTAATCTAGCTAGCCAAGTTGTAACCATTTGGACTGATCTATTGGTGATGGACGATGGGGATGGTGTGGTTGAGTAAAATAATATCCTGGATATAAATTGATCAAATATAATACATATATGAAATTGAAGATGAGAAATAATTAATTTTTATGACCAAACCTAACTCCAGATCACATGATATTTGAATAAGACTCTAGAGTGACAAACACCAATTTATGTTTGTGTGTATTTTAAGCATAATAATGAGTTACACAAACATAAATATATAATAAATAATAATATGAGAGTATTTAAAGGTTTAAGACTGGAAATATTACATTTAGATCCCTCCTTTTATAATAAATTTTTTTGTTCATGTTAAATAAACAATAAATGGGAGAATCTTGAAGGAGAGGCACAAAAGTTCAACAAAGTCAAAAAATGCCCTCCTTATAGCACCAATTTATGTTAGGCTCAATTTATAACCCACTCAAAATGCATTAATTTAATTATATAATGTAAGAGGATAAATAGAATTTACATCACATGGGACAAATATCCCCTCATTTTTAAGATTCTGTTGTGATCCAAGTGTGAAGAATTTTCTAGAATGTTTAGTTAGGTGAGTAACAACTATTACCGCTAAAGGTTCAACCTTACTTAAATTAAAGTTGTCTAATGTTGTGGGCTTGTTGAAACCATATGTTTACTATCTTATTTCATAAGATAAGACAATTTTAATCTACTGAATATGACATCTTATCATTAAAAATGTAAAAAAGAGGGAATGAGTAAGGTATAAAATGATGATTATTTGATTGAGATAAAATATTTTAGTGTTTATAAAATTAAATCATGGTTGGATGAAATTATATCATTGGGAATTGATTTTAACTATTATACAACTCAAATAACTCAATGAGCAATACTCAAAGGAAAATGTGAACATAAATTCAGAATCTTTATGAAAAGAAAGAAAATACGCAAGCCTATAGTTATCACACATAATCAATTAATAAAAGCTTCAAATTAAATAGAATGATAACTCAAAATCAATTAAATTGGATATTGCATAGTCTAATTATATATTCAATTGTAAAACCAAAAAACAAATAATTTATTGGCATGTATTATTTCTCTCAAATTGATATCCTCTGGTGAACAATCATGATAAAACAAAGTAAAATGGTAGGTGTAATCCTGACATAATTCTAGTAGAGTTTTAGTACAAAAATAGTTGATCCTTTACAATGGCAAGCACTATTGATTATATAAGAAAGGAAATCAAACCCATTACCTTGATGCACAACCAAAATTTAATGGCCTAATGCCCAAAATTAAATGTGGTAACTGATAACATCTTAGTTTTTTGAGATAACACATTAATAAAGGATAAGAACAAGTCATAGCACAATTTTTAGATTATAATAACTTTCAAGATGAAAGGAGATACAATCTCCAATGCATTTCAAACCCCAATGATCTAGCTTTTATTGAATTTAATTCTTTTCACAAGTGAATCAATAGACCAAATAGGAAAATCCATCTCATTGTAGAAATATCCCAATGATGGAATCATTAGTTCATGTTCTTGTTTTGTCCATTCCCAATTTTATGTGTTTATCTCCATGATAACAAAGCCTCTTCTAGATGCACATTTTTATTATTAAATGTTGATAACCATACATATAAATAGTAAAATAATGGGTTATCCCAATCTATAAATAGGTACATCTCCTACTTGATCTTGTTTCTATCCCTCCATCCAATTTTGACTATAGATTTGGTTGTTGTTACCTTCATGTTCATTTTACTTTCCTAATATTGGTCCACAATGTTTATCCTATTTCATTGCAAGAATTTTTAGAAGTGGCTAAGTACACTTAGTTGGGTATAATTCTATGGACATTTACCCTAACATATATGTATTATTTAAATTTAGGCTCAATATTTCTAAGCCATAATGCATACACGTTATATAGTCTACATATAACATATGTGTTATTACCACTAAGTCTAGTGCTAACAACATGTACACATTATTTACACTAAGATTAGTGTCAATAATTCATATTAATTATAAACACTAATATTAATGGAAATAATGTGTACATGTTGTATTTAGTTTCAATAACACATGCATTATTGAAACTAAAAATCAAAAATCAAAAAGCCCAACATGTGGGCATAACCATTTTATTTTCATTTTCCTCTATTCTCTAACTACCAAACTGTGATATTGTTTTACTTGGAATAGCAAAAAAACACACATAGATCACCTAATACCTCACTGAATCATCAGTGTCACTTTAGAGGGGATGTAATTAATAAAAAAGCTAAACCTATTAACACTACATTTTGGCATTTTTTATTTGCATTGTTTAATTTCTAAATCAAATTGTTTTAATAGCTTGTTACACTATAAGATACCAACATGATAACTATCCTCCCAAACCTCCTCCTAACCCTCTTAACCCTCCTAACCCTCTTATCCCTCATACAATTCCATAATATCCCCCAAGTAGTTAGGAGGATCTAGTTACACACTTAGTGGAAAACAAAATAGAAATTGAATACATAGGAGAATTAGGGACCCCAAATCAACCAACACCCACTACACCTATTTGGCCAATACCCTAGAGTTAGTATTAGGTCAAGCAGACTTGATAATGAGTCAAATTGATAGATGGGTATCGTATAGGGGTAGGTGTAGGGCTTATTATGTTGAAAATTATCACCGCATAAGGTGAAGGATAAAGTAGTATAAAAAGACCTAATTTGTGCATTATTCATTGATCTAACAACCAATTCACCTTTTTTGATAACCACTAAATGTTTCCCAATCCACTGATGCCAAAAAAAATTGATTATAAATAATTTTTGGGAGCGATGGTGGATGGTGTTTGATTACCCACCATATAATAAGCACAAGGTCCCATTATTTTTTTTAGGAAACTCTAATATGAGTTTGTCCTCTATAATATTCTAAACTATTTTGACTATGGTGAGTTTTAGGGCTAAGGGAAAGTCTCTATATAGGATCAACTAGGTACATGTCATGCACTCAATCAACTTGTAAGGTTCCCTACCTAAAATCCAATTCAGACTAAGATCCCCTTTGTGGTGAATGATGTCATGGAGATTGATACTTTACATGAACTTAGTTTATTTACTGATACACCCATTCAATATACGAGTGATATTTCTAAGATTGATACTAGAGATGTTCCACTGAGTGTGTGTACCCAACCTCATCATTGTATATGTTGTGGTGTTATATACACTAGACTTTTGAATGATGATGGTGGTGTTTCTCAGGGATTAGATGATATACTCATGAATGATGAGTTTTTATCATGTACATTTGGTGTGCACACAATGGTAACTACATACATGTAGATATATTTTATGAGAATGTCATGTTAAATTTAAGTTATATTTATATTTAAAAGCTAACAATTAATTTACATAAAAATTTAATAATCTATATGTAATTTTTATATTACAGGAGGAGATGGTGCCTACATCTTGATGGTCCACAACTACATTTGTGGATCTTATCCAAATAATCTTTACATATACAAATCCATCTTGTGGGCCATCCACAACTACATTTATCGATGTTACTAGGCCACCATTTACATATACAGAGGTAAAATTTTGAGTTAATATTATACTATATGTACATGTTTTTATTTATATAGATCTATGCTATTGACTAAAAAAAATACATGTTCAAATTGAAAATTTAATGATATTGATGTGAATACAAATTATATGTGTGAGATGTGTTGAAATATATAGCAAAAACATTTGTAACCTAATAATGATCAACCTTCTAGACAATCTCCTTTAATATCTAATGATGTTTTTCTCCTATTTTTTTCAAAATATATTCTTCCTCCTATTTATTCTAATCGTATTGTTGGTGTTCCTTCACCTTTTCAAACTTATTTTAATGCCTCATATTTTTCTTTATTATCATCTCTTATTCATAGTGTTTCTTAATTACTCAATATTTTCATTGATACCTATAGTACCATTACTTACTTCCAAATCCTCAAGTTTGTTCCCTTTTGTGAATCATGCATGCTATGTAATAACTTAAGTTCTATAGAAAAATAAGCAAGGTTATTTTTTCATTTGATGACCATAATAGACACTCCTCCATTTGTATGAGTAGAGACATACATAGGAATTATTGATGTAATGTCATCTATATAGGCACTCATCGAGGTACATGTTAACTTGTAATTTTTAATTGTAGAAATAGATTTGTTTTAATTATTTTAATACATACTTGGGTAAATATAACTTATGTGAATGTATTGTGTATGAAAGGTTTTCTGATGACATATGATAGTCTCATTCAGATGATTAGTAGGGCACCTTCTCATGATATTAAGGCACCTTATTGAGCATCAGGCATAGATTGAGAATGACCAAGAGATTGTAGTAAGTGCATGTTTAAATTATTATTTTATTTTAATTTAAAATTAATTTTTAAACTTGGTTGCATGTATAGCATGCAAATTTTATAAGAATATTTTTATTGGAATAGGTTCATCTACATGCAAGTTATGAGCATATAAGGACCCACAATAAGACCTTGGAATATTCTAAGACATTTGAGGGATCTCCATCTATGAGTAGGGCATCTCAGGGAGAGTCTTTTTCAAGAAAGATAAAAAGAGGGAGACTATTTGATGAGTAGGATGTCTTAGATGATGTACTTGTTTGTATGTCTATATGGCAATGTACACATTTGTTGCATTATATGAATATAATACATTCACCTAACATTCTATTATGTTATTAGATGAAGTAATTTTTTATAGGCCTATATGACAATGTATGCATTATTTTCATTGTATATCTATATGGCATTCATTTGACATTCTATTATGTTCTTATTTTGTATGACTTTAGGGATATATATATATATATATATATATATATATATATATATATATATATATATATATATATATATATATATATATATATATATATATATATATATATATATATATATATATATATATATATATATATATATATATATATATATATATATATATATATATATATATATCTGTGTGTGTGTGTGTTCACATTTTATGGTGATCATATTTCCATGTACATTTTTGCTCACATTATTATTTCAAAACTAAATTTAATGGTTGTATGGCCATATTTATATATGATCATATTTAATATTTCCTTCATGTAATTTATTAATACTAACTTACAATCTTTCAATATGTGTTGCAATTAAAACTATATGGAAAAAAAGAATATAATGTTTGAGATAGAGTCATATATTAATTCTAAGTGCCTCTCATGATTGGACTAAACCATTTATCACTATTCTAATGTGGATGCCTTTGACACACTAGTTTAATATCATTTGGGACTTGATGTTCACATTTTGTATTCATTGAATTTATATACATACTACAATTTCTATTATAAGTACAATTGAAACAAACAATGGAATACTCATCTCTTTCATAACTTCTTAGGATGCCCTTATACATTGTAATTATGCATGATTGATGAAGTGGTTATGTTATACCTACTACTTTGGGATGTTCTCTATTTGGATATGTTTTGCATTCTTGTTTGGAGACTCTTCTTTGGACTTTTAAAGTAGTGTAATATTTTAATTCTCATGTCTACTAAGGCCTTGGAATATTTTGGTGTCTATATATATTTTGTTTTGATTTATAAAATATGTTGTCTCCCTCTCCACTACAATCATCTTTGCCATTTACTCTCTTCTCATCATATATCTGCTCCACTATTTAGGATCATGGAAACACTAACAATAGATGTTGTCAAAGTTAAAAATGCAGATGGAGAACTCTACCTTCAATGCTTCATGGATAAAAAATAGAATTTAAAACACATCTGAGGTGGAAAATAATATCCAATATTAGGTTCCTAGCCTCTAATCATGCTTGGTCAATAGACCCACCACCCATTCTAGCCTCAAAAATGCCCTTCCCAATGCAAGAAACATGTATTTTTAGCTTATCTTCAGGCATGCATAAAATTAAAACTGCAAGTCATTGGAATGAACTAGAATAAACATTACATGAATGTAGAATCCATCTAATTTCACCTTTGATCACATCCATATAACCTTAGAGCTGAATCTATGGCATAAGTTGGAGTGACATGTCTTGAAATGTAAAAAATTTTATAGTAAAGGG
Source organism: Torreya grandis (assembly GCA_037957365.1). Lineage (NCBI taxonomy): Eukaryota > Viridiplantae > Streptophyta > Pinopsida > Cupressales > Taxaceae > Torreya > Torreya grandis. The sequence goes on along the minus strand of JARHVA010001274.1, from coordinate 2,023,896 downwards.
ACAAGTTATTATCCTCTAACTAGAATTTCTACCTATAGGACCTCCATATGCAATCACCTCACTTCAAGCACATATATATAGAAAAATTACACTTGATAATATGACCAAGATATATAAATCCACATGGAAGCATGTTTTCACTATTATTCAGGAGCATAAAAACATTGACAACAAATATTATCGAAGTTGAAACTAAAGTTAGAGACCACTACCTCTAGTGCTTCATGGTTTGAAAATAGAATTTATAACATGTAAAAGGTGTTGGATAACATACATTACCAGCTTATTTTTATTTGATCATGCCTAGTAGAGAGACCCACCACCTATTTTGGCCTCAAGAATGCCCTTTTAAATACAATAAAAATGTAAGTTTTTAGCCTAACTTCAAGCATGCATAAAATATAAATCATAAGTCATTGGAATGAATCAAAAGAACCATCATATACATGTCAAATCCATTTTATTTCATCCTAAATCACATCTATGGAACCTTGGATATGAATATTTGGAATAAATTATTGTGATGGGTCTTGAAATGCAATGTTTTGGTAGTGAAGAGACAAGTTCTTATCATCCAACTAAAATTTCTACTTGTAGGACCTCTAGATATAATTACCTCACTTATAAAAAACACACACACACACACACACACACACACACACACACACACACACACACACACACACGCATATTCAAATTAAATGTGATCTCATGACCATGACATCCAAATCCACTCAGAAGGATGTTTTCATTACTATTCAAGATCATGGAAATACTGACAATAAATGTTGTCAAAGTTGAATCTATAGTTGAAAAACTCCACCTCTAGTGCTTCATGGCTTGAAAATGGTGTCGATAATTTTTTTTGGGTTATGTATAACATCCATGACTAGGTTCTTGGCCTCTGATCATGCCCATTTGAGAGACCTACCACCCATTCTGGCCTCAAGAATGTACATCCCAATACAAGAAAAATATAAAATTTTGACCTTTTTTTAGGTGTGCATAAAATATAAATCATAAGTAATTATAAAAAACTATAAGGATCTTCAAATTAATTTCAAATAAATATAATTTTACCTTAAATAACATCAATGGAACCTTGGAGATGAATCAGTGGCACAAGTTGTAGTGAGAAGTCTTGAAATGCAACTTTTTTGAGTGAAAAGACATGTTATTGTCCTCTAATTGGAATTTATACCTCTGAGACCCATAGATGAAATTATCTCACTTATAAAATGTATATAAAATAAAATTACATGTTATCCCATGACCAAAACATCCAAATCCACTAAGAAGCATGTTTTCACTATAGTTCAAGAGTGTGGAAACATTGACAACAAATGTCAAAGTTGAAGTTGTAGTTGGAAAAATCCACCTCTGGTGATTTGCGGATTAAAATTGGCATTGAAAACATGTATGAGGTGGTGGATAACATACAATACCAAGTTCTTGTCATTTAATCATTCCTGATTAAGAGACCCACCACCCATTTTGGCCTCAAGAATGCCCTTCCCAGTATAAGAAAAATGCAAATTTTTAGCTTGTCTTTAGTTATGCATAAAACAAAAATCATAAGTCATTGGAAAAAGGGGAATAAAACTCATGTTCATGTCAAATCCTTCTAATTTCACCCTAAATGATAAAAATTGAACCTTAAAGATCAATCCATGGCATAAGTTACAGTGATAAGCACTGAAATGCAACATTTTTATAGTGAAGAGATGAATTAATATCCTCTGAATGATATTTCTATCTCTAGGACCTCAAGATATAAGTATCTCACTTAGATGACTTATAGATAGGAAAATGACACATTACCCCATGACTAAAAATTCCAAATCCACCGAAAAGCATTTTTTCACTACTGTTCAAGAGTATGGAAACACCAACAATAAATGTTGTCAAAGTTGAAGCTATAGTTGGAGAAATCCACCTTCAATTCTTTATGGATTGAAACTGGCAAGGTTTTTTTAGTGGAAAATATTCTTTAATCTATGAATATTCCATTTTTTGAAGTTGGCATTTGGTGATTTTTGTGGAGTGGCCAATAGGGCAGGATCACCTAAATTTTTAGGGTTAAAGTTAATTTTGAGGAGAGGTTAGCCTACCTTTGAATATAAATTTAGTTTGTCATTACCTTGAAATCCAATCCTGAGGAATTAATCATATACTATCAAGTGGATGCTATTAATATACAGGTGAGCATTGGTAGCCTATGAATGGATGTTGGTAGTTTGTGGACATCTAGATGAAGACTCCAAGTGGACACCCATGGGATGCCTACTAGCAGATGCCCATATCTTACCAAAAAATGCCCAAAGCCTATCAATGAATACCCACAACCTACCAATGGATGCCCACAACCTACAAATGATTACCTATATCCTAATAGTAGATGTTTGTATCCTATCGGTAGTGCATGTAGCTTATAAATAGATGCTTGTAACATGTTGATGGATGCCCATAGACTATTGGTGTTTGCTCATAGATATTGATATCCAGGCATGTCTATAGACTATAGTCATCCAATTATGGTGGATAATAATCCCACATTCATGCCAAGGCATCTTCTCATTAAGGATAAACACTATAAATACTCTTTCCTTAACCTTTAATATTCACAGAACCAGATGGTGAGCACATAGAAATGGCATTTTTTTGTATATCCTAAAAAAACACCCATATCACACCAAAGTTTTCTAGAAATATGTGTATGACTATTAGGGCCATGCAAATCCCCAACACATAATATGTGTGGATGAACTTCAATTCATAATGTGGATGAGTGCCAACACCATGATGTGGCATTCAATGTCCATCAGCATGTCACTAGTGTCTATCTACATTGTATATACATCCATCTACATGATACCAAAATACACCCACACCATCTTAGCATTCACTTGAATGATATTGGCATCCACCCACACCATGTGGCATGCCAAAATCTAGTTGTGTTACACAAGAATCCATTTGCACACTGCCAACATTTGCCTGCATGAATCACCATGTGGCATCACATGATTCACCTATGCAATGATACACCTTATAAACTAATTCACCACCAATGAAAATATGATTTGTCTCAAGACCTCCTCATATTTTTTATATGTCCCACTAAAATGAACCCTAAAAACTAGAGTTTTAAACACGTCTAAGGTGGTGGATAACATATAGGAAAATGTTATTATCCTACAATCATGCCTAATCAAGAGACTATTAGAGGTATAATCACTGAGAGGGTTAGAGTGAATCAATGATGCAAGATAATCCAATTCAATTCCCAAATTTTAAACATTCAACACATGCAATCATTATGCATACAAATTAACCATTGTAATGAAAAAAATATAATAAGATTAAGCACATAACACATGATATATATGGGAAACCCTCTTGGGGGATAAAACCCACTAAACATTGAAAAATAGAATATATTATTATAAAATATGATCCAAAATTTAGACCAAAACCAATTTATCAAGGAATACCTATCCCTTAATTTAGTGAGACACCAATCCCACAAGGAGCTACATCCCCAATCTAACTGATCACCCACAATAACTAGACCTTTAGCAAGCTTTATGTTACAAGGAGGAACCAAAACCATAGGTAGCTAAGAACCCACTTAGATACCTTGAATATATCATATTAAATACCTATTACTGCTCTTCAATTGATGATGACCACCTTTGTCTACATTCTTCACTTCCAATCTCTCTAAAACTACCTCTAGGACTAACTTACTCAAACTACCTCTTCTAAGCTTATTAGGTCCAATGCCTTATGTGTCCTCATGTATCAATTTGATCAGAAAAGCATGAATAATCCTATTCAATATTTTTTTGTCCTTAATTACATGTACCTTTTCTTTTAAAGGTTCTCTCCTTCACTTGAATCCACACTTCCACAACCAACACAACTAGGCCAATAATGCCTTGTATTTATACCACTCTCTAGGTATAACCCATCTTAGTTGGATAATATGCTTACCATACTAGTTATACATTTGAAATATGTCTTCATACACATTTAAATATAATAACTACACACTTTTTAGGTCATCCAATACCTCATTATCCCCAAACCACCATAAGGTCTTGGTGAGACCTAAAACAATTAGGCCTTCATACTCATACGTTACATGTGAGACTACTTGGACCACATTCATCCTTTACCAATGTTTTAAACACATAAAAATTATATAAAATATCCCATTTCTCACTCTCATATGGTTTAATTCCAACTCAACACTTGAACCTACCAATTAGGTTTCCTCACTCTTTAGGTCATCATACACAGAAAACATAGTCACAAACTTTTGAAGCAACTAATAAAATATTTCACATATCCATATGATTATATCACATAGGCAAAACCTTAAATACCTATGTAATGTCTTCATGTGATTTATATACTTAAACATAGGCTCTAAACACTCAAAATAACTCTCTCAAAATGACCACTCAGACGAGTCACATACAATCAAAATATAGTCAAACCATTTTAACTCTCCACAATTGAATATGGGTAACATAAGACCTCAAATACTTTATTATTAACCTTTTAGACTTCATTAACATCTTAATATTCATTTTTTTCCTTAAATATACTCAGAACACCTTCAACTTACCTCTGCTGGATGGTCACTCAAACTACCAGTGTATTCAATAAACATAGTCAGCTTCTAAGCCTTTAGTCATACTAAATATATATTGATAAAACCTCCAAAATCCACAAAAAATTTCCTAGTGTAGTTTAAAACACTCTAAAATAGTTATTTAATCTTGAAACATCAATAAATTATCAATAACAACTCAAATATCCTTTTTGGATCACTTACAGACCATGGTTAAACATAGAGTCAATTTAAAAGCTCAATATCTTTGACTATATAAACATTAAAATATTCTAATAAAATTATCTAGATGTTCCTTGAAGTCCATCAATAAATTCATCCTAGATCAAAATATATTATTAAAATAATGCAAACTAGTTTTTCCCTTTGCTAATTTAATGTCAATGGTCATTGGTTAATGCAAAATCATCTACAGACACGTGTCTTTATCTCATGTCCTAAAAAATATTTAAAAAATACACTCCTTTTATCTCCTACATCACTCACCTTTGATATTAGATCCTTGATTTTGAGATCAAGCCACTTGATAGCCCTGTGTGCCTTCTACACACCCTACAATTAGTGTTTAATAAACGTCAGCCACTTGGCAGCCCCATGTGCCTTTAAAGAACTTTGTTGACTTATTTAGTCAATACACTCCATTGGATAATAATATATACAATCATATACTCACCATTTATATATATGTTATAGGTTTCATACTCACCATTAGATCTTTATTTCTTGATTAAATGCTCATCATAGATCTTTGATAATGCAAATTTGGCTAAGTATGGGAACTTAATGAACTCTAACTGAGAAGCCAACTTTACACCTTAATAAATTTTGATACGCATTATGTTTATATCTAAAATTTTAAACACATTATCACCTCTGATATGGGAATTAATCCATGTATCAAACTAATCTTAAAATCTTCACACATGTGAAATATGATGTCATCAATATGTTCACTCGACTTGAATTACCAGGATGACTAAAAGAAACTAGTCATACATATGTGTTGACGCTGGAAAGTGCATCCAGTTGGTAGGAAAATGGATTCCTGCCCTATCCCCACAACATGGAAACTCCTCTCTCACCTGTGGGATGGCGAAGCAGGAGAGGAGAGTCTCTAGGTATGGGCTAGTTCCCTCTGATGTATCTTGTTTGTTTCAGGCAGTGCAAAATACAGATATATCGATATACAGGGGGGATGAAAAGGGAGAAGAAAATGCATGAAAGCAAACAACCTACTCTAAAAGAGGTGATACACCAAAAATGAAATGACCTTCCCACCTCCACACTCAGGACCAAACAAAACATACATACACTCAGATTTGGCAGAAAAGACTAGGTCTCTGGGATGACAGGGAGGTTCTTATGGAAAGCATAAGAAACAGGGACTCACCAAGGTGCTGAGAAATACACACTATAAGTGACCTCACCTATTCTATACCTCCAAAATAGAACTCTACTCCTGGTAGCAGCAGACAGTGGCACTTTGTAGATCACAGGTTTGTTGGTGTTGAACCTGTGAGAGCATCAAGAGACAATGACTGGACACAGATTAACATTCAAGGCATACTCTGCACAATCTATCCAAATAGAGGTAAAAACTATCTTTTATTGATTTAGGTGGAGAATTTGGAGAGCTGTGCTCTTTACAAAAGTGTGAGAAGATCTCTTTAAAAATGACCAAGTCTACGTATTTATATGGAAAGAGCCAAGAGGAGCTCTCATTGGCTTTTGCTTGCTAGTGGCAGCTTGAGTCTTCATTGGGAAGAGAGAAAACACTGTAGATGACATCATAAGTCTATTGGGACCATGCTTATTGCCTCTTTTTTCATGTTGGTCTACTCTTCTGGTGACTGGGTGGGCCTTTTCCTATGTTCTGCAGGGCTTTTTTGCCGCCTGATGTTGTGGGCGGCGAATTTGCCGCCCAGTGTCATTGACTGTATGTGAGACTTTTGTCGATGTCGGCCGATTTGGCTACCGAGTGCAGAAATTTTGCCGACATCAGCCAAGTAATCTGCTGACCATGGCAATTTTGCCGATGTCGGCCGAGTTCGTGGCCTTTCTTTTCTCCGCTTGTGTTGTGAGCGGCAAATTTGCCGCTGACTGCATTTGTTTGTGGTCTCATTTTACCCTTCGGTGTTTTGGGTGGTAATTTTTCTGCCCATTGCATAAAACTTGAATTTTTTGTGGAACTTTAGACAATTTAATCATTGACTTGAACCTTTTTCATTGAACTGAGCATGAACCTGAAGATGGACTGCAACCCGAAATTGACTGGCTTTGTAAAAGCAGGTGTAGAAGGTGACCAAAATTTTGCCAGAGGGGCAAATTTGGGTCAAAAATATGACTACTCTAATGGATTAATTTCACTTCCATAAGTTCCCCAAGAACTCATAACACTCCATAGGGTCCATTAAACATGACCACACTATTAATAACATTCACCATCTAGCTATCCAAGTTAAAAACTAAAGAACTATGCAAGAACATTGAAGATAATTGAAGCACACTTTGTTATTGTCATTTTAGCACACATCCTTGGTCACCTTAGAGACATCATTGAAAAACCTAAAATAATCTTCCCCTTTGTCATTGATGTCAAAAATCAATACAAAGCTTATGCTTTGACTCTATCTATTTTACTCAATTTTTTTCCTCATTTCTTAGTTTATGAAAGTAGAAGTAAAACTACAAGAAAGGGGTGTGTACAAGTACCTGGTTGAAAGTACACATGTGTTGATATCCAGATGAAGTGAGAGATCCTATTTGGCTAGGGAGGAATACTTTTAGTAAGAAATCACTAAATAGAATTTATTGGTTAGACAATAAGATGGGGGGATTGCTTAGTGTATGCTATTTCCAAGAAAGCAACAACTTGTTAGGATGGCTGTCAATCCCCTTTCTAATAAAAGGTTTGATACAAATAAAAAAATGAAACTTTCATGTAATAACATAAAGGTAAATGACATTTCATACAAGAAAGGTAAAATACTTGTTCAACAAAAATAACTAACTATAGCAAAAATTCAATCAATGATTATGCTCAAGTAGTTATGGGGTTTAATTATGTTTCTAGTCTATCAAGTGATAAGGACATAGAAGATAAAATTTTGGTTGTGGTCTAGTTGGTAGTTTGGTTATATATAGGTAACCAATAGTGGTTGAGGTAAGCGTCAGTGGTTAAGGCAACCAACATCAGTTAAGGCTAACCATTGGCAGTTGCTTGTCAAATTCTAGGAATGTAGAAAACAAGGGTTGTAGGTTAGGTAAATGGTCAGACAAATGTTTGGGTAAGTTTTTTAGGTTAGTAGAGGTTTGATATGGGTTGAGAGGGTATAAAACATAAATAAAATATAATATTATGATCAAGGTATCTAAACCTTAGAAAATAAATAAGGAAAATTGAAAACAAAGAGAAGAATACCTGTTAGTAAGAGCAATGGAGAAAGGGGAGAGAAGAATTGGAGGAAATTCATTAGCATAACAATAATCTAGCCTATGAGAATGATTTGGGTAGCATTTTGGTAAGGGTGGATACTTGCAAAGACTTTGGGAACATGTACTTATAGATTTTCTCTTTTGTTCTCCTTCATACAAATCTCTTTTTAAAGGAAGAAGTTGAAAAATGAAGTGGGATAAGTTGATAAGTAGGTAAGGGATGAAGATGCTAAGTTATGCACTACAAATATATTTTTAATAACCAAACTAAAATTTTCTAAATTGAGTGTGAATTTGAATTCACACCCAACTATAAATTGATTTGATATAGGCTATAAAACCTAACCATTGAAAATTAGGCTTAATCATCGATGAATAGACTAACCATTGATGGTTACCCTAACCATCAATGGTCGAGGTCTAAGAGTAAAATGGGTGAAAAGTGGTTAAAAAGAAGTGGGTTAAAAAAGTTAAGATAGCAAGCTAAAAATTGGGCTAGGTTAATGAGGTGGTTAACTACCTCTAATGTGGGGTAAGGGTTCAAGGGTTTTTTGACATAAAAAATGAGGTAGTTTTTGAGTGTCTACACTATCTCTCTCTTCAAGTACTTTCTCCCCCTTGACACAATGAAAAAGTGGGCTCATCTTCTGATCTTGAAGACTTTACAAACCACTCATAGAGCTTATAAATATTCCCCTAACATCATGCTCCATCTCATGTCATCTATTATTTGACATACACCAATCTCAACTTGGGATTCTCTGATCCTTAGACCTATCTACCTATAGAATTCACAAGCTCCCTTTTCTCATACATGAAGATTAAATACCTTGTCAAAACATATGACTTAGTTTGATCAATTAATCATATCAATATTATTGAATTCACAACTATAAAAGACATTCATATCTCCACCATGACTGAAACATCTCACATATGCTCCTCATCACATCATGCATAACTCTTCAAGCCTTTCAAACTATCTGAATTAACTTCCCCTAACTCCATGCTTCACTTGGATAATGAAATTTTCAACAAGTCTTATTAATGAGCTAGGTCTACCAGCAACTCTTCAACATTGTCCACACTTCAATAAAAACTCTTATGAAAACATCTTATCTTCATAACACTATGACCTTTATAGCATACTTAACTTGACATCTATAGAAAGATAAGACCTTTTATATGATATCAAAAATGTGAAAACACATTCTCCCCATACTCCATATCAACCTTGTCTTTAGTCTTTCAACATTTGATCAATCAAGTTAAGCAACATAAATTGACAAGTTCTTATCTTTAGAACCAAAAACCTTGAACACACATTGATCAAAATAGAATAGGATCAACATACCTTTCTATATAATAGAATATTTTGACAACTCACCATCCTTGATTAGACACTTAGAGATCTTCATTTCCTACCTATAGATCTTACACATATATATTCATTCTTCACCACTTTGACCAACTAGACCATACTTAAAAAATTTGACCAAAACTTTGACTTTAGGATCACTATCCCTAAATATATCTTCTGAATCATTCCATCACAACACTTTGGAGCATATTCATAAAAATAATTTCTTCCCCTTAACTAAGCACATTTAAAAATATATTTCTTGTCTTCTAACATCAACCAAAGCTCAACTATCATCCACCATGCTTCTTCTTGCTGTCAAGTGTCTCATTGAATCATAGATAGAGACACTCTAACCCACAATGTCCTAGAACAATGTGAAACTAGGAGTTTCCCATAAGTCCTCATATTCCTTCTCCTCCTTAGTCATCTGATACTAATAGTTATTATTCTTCATCTTAGGCTTAAGAGAAGAAACATGCTCATCCACTACAATATTCTCCTTTTCTTATAAGATTGGATTAACAACATATGGAGACAAAGAAGATTCATGACATACCTTTACAACTGAAGAAAGAACCTCATCAATGGGCATTGAAAACTAATGTTTTTTGCATGAAACTTGCTCAATAATAACAAGATTTTCTCTTAGATCCATATATACCTCAAAACTAGCCTTAATTAGTACTTTGGTCTTTTCTTTGAGCTTGGTCTCTTCATTCACAACATGAGCAGAAAATGATAGACTTTGGCATTCCTGAACTTTCTTGATATATATTTTCTCTTTTTCTTTAGTAGGTAGTCCACCTTAATCTTTTAATTCAACTAAATTAGTATTCTTGATTTTCACTTCCTTAGGTTTCATACCAAGGATTGACCTTTATTGAGCACTCTAAGATGTCCATGCACCTTATTATGACATGAGAGCTAGATTTTATAATATATTGCAATATGACCAACTTGATGACAACTAAAACAAATAACATCTTGTCTCTTAGGTTCATTATGCTCAAGCTTAATTGTCTTAGGTCTTGAAACTGAGGTTAGTATTTTCCCATGCATTTTAGGGCAGCATTTATCAATGTGTCCCATGTCATGAAAATCATAGAAAACTACATTATCCGTACCTCTAGCTAACCAAATACTCTTCCTTATACAATTTTTTTCCTTATGATCAAACCTATGAAAAGCATAATAGTGACCATTAAAAGATATTTCATACCTCATGGCACTTGGTTGCTTGCTAGATATTTTCTTATTGATCTTGGTGCTTGCATCCTTCTTGTGTTGACATGACCTCTCTTACTTTTTATAAATCTTGTTTACCTTGACAAAAAATTTCTCATGTTCATCCTTCAATAAATATATCTTGGTAGTCAATTGAACACTCTCATCCTCTTTAGCTCTCATTCTTGAACTTCTAGCCTATAATTGAATTCTGAGATATTGGATGGTCTCCTTATCCCTCTTAGCTTCTTTAGCCATGTCATCCTTCAATCTACATGATTTATCTTCAATAATCTTTATATAATCAATATTGGACTTCAACTTATCATGCTCACCTTGATTTAAACTCAACTTGGCATTTGTCTCTTCTAACTGAGTCTTGAGATGTTTCCATTCTTCCTCTTTTGAACTCAGATTTATCTTTATAACCCTCAATTGATCCTCAAAAATGTTGATCTTCTCTTTATCAAAATTTGATCTTGAGCTTGCCTTCAAGGATTCTAGCTCCTTATTGAGATTAATGCACTCATCCTTAAAAGCCTTAAAGCTTGAGGCCATGATCTTATTTTGATCTTCTTCTTGATCATAATTTCTCATCTTACCTCTATACTTCTCAAAAAGTGCCTTGTACTAATTGCACTTTTATTCACTTTACTTTAGACATGAATAAATAACCTATACTTTATTTTTTAGCTCTTTATTCTCTTTCTTCAATTTCTTATCCATCTTATTCTACTTAGGATCACCTTTAGGTTGTTAGACCTTCTCCAAAAGGAGCTACTCTGATACCAATTATTAGAGGTACAATCACTGAGAGAGGGGGTCAATTAGTGATTTAATATAATATAATTAAATTACCAACTCTTAAAAATTCAACATATACAATCATGATGCATACAAATTAACCATTACAATGAACAAGGAAGATATAGTAAGATCATAACACATGATATATGTGGGAAACCCTCTTGGGGGATAAAACCCACTGAACCCTACAAGATAGACTACAATCCTATAAAACAAGAACCAATATTTAGACCAGAAATAAATGATCAAGGAACACCCATCCCTTAGTTTAGTGAGACACCAATCCCACAAAGAGATACAATCTCTATCTAGTTGAGTACCCACAATAACTAAACCTTTAACAAGATTTATCTTGCAAGGAAGAACCAACCCCCTAAGAAAATAAGCACCAAATCAGATAACTTGAATATATCATCTTAAAAACTTGTTTCTACTCTTTAACTTATGATGACCACCTTTGTCTACACTCTTCACCTCTAATCTCTCTCAAGCTGCCTCTAAGACTAACTCACTCAAACTGCCTCTTCTAGCTCGTTAGGTCTAATGACTTGTGTGTCCTCATACATAAAATTAATTAGATAAACATGAATGATACTCATCACTATATATCTATCCTCAATTACATGTACCTTCTCTTTCAAATGTTTTCTCCTTCGCTTGAATCCACACTTCCATAACTAGCATAAATAGGCCAACAATGCCTTGTATTTATACTACTCTCTTGGTATAACCCATGTTGGTTGGACAAGATTATTACCATAATTTTTATACCTTTTAAATATGTAATAATACATGTTTAAATGTAGGAAACACACACTCTTTATGCTGGCCAATAACTCATTATCCCCAAACCACCATTAGGTCTTGGTGAGACCTAAAACAATTAGGCCTTCATACTCATATGTTACATGTGAGACTACTTGGACCACACTAATCCTTTACCAATGTTTTAAATACATAAAAAATATCTCAAATATCCACTTTATCACTTTAATATGTTTTCATGCTACTTATAACACTAGCTCAACACTTGAACCTACCAATTAGGTCTCCTCACTATTTAGGCCTTCATACACAGAAAACATAGTCTCAAACTTATAAAGTAAATAATAAAATATTTCACATATAAATATGATTGGATGACATGATTTAAACCTTTAGGAACTCTAAAATTCCTCCATATTCTTTATATACTTCAACATAGTCTTTAAGCACTCAAAACAATTCTCTCAAAATGACCACTTAGACTGGTCACATATAGTCAAAATACAGTCAAACCATTTTGAATCTCCACAATTTAATATGGGAAAAATAAGACCTAAAATAACTTTTAATGAACATTTGAGACTTAATTGACATATTAATATTCATTTTTTCCCTCAAATATGCTCATAACACCTTTAACTTACCTCTGCAAGATGGTCACTCAAACTGCTAGTGTATTCAATAAACATAGTCAACTTTAAAGCTTTTGTTAGTACTAAATATGGATTGGTAAAACCTCAAAAATACACAAAAATTGTCCTCATAGAGTATAAAACACTCTAAAATATTTATTTAATATTGAAACATCAATACACTATCAATAACAACTCAAATATCCTTCTTGGATCACTTACAAACCATTGTTAAACATAGAGTCAACTTTGAATCTCAATATATTTAACTGTATGAACATTAAAATATTATAATTAAAATATATATTTATTGCTAATTCCTATTAAAATTTTATTTTTACTCCATCAATAAATTCATCCTAGATCAAAATATATTAACAAAATACTACAAACTAGTTTTTCCCTTTGCTAATTTAAATGTCAATGGTCATCGGTTAATATAGAATTATCTATAAACACGTGTCTTCATCTCATGTCCTCACACATATTTAATATAACATACATTTCTCACCATTGATATTATATCCTCACTTTTGAGATCAAGCCATTTGGCAGCCTTGCATGCCTTTTATGCACCCTTCAGTCAGTCTTCAATGAACTTCTACCACTTAGTAGCCTTGCATACCTTCTAAGCACTCTATTGACTCAATAATATCCATTATATCATAATATATATAATCACACACTTACTATTGATATATATCTGATATGTTTCATTCTCACCATTAGATCTTTATCACTCGATTAAATGCTCATCGTAGATATTCGATAATGCAAATTTGGCCAAGTATGGGAACTTAGTGAATTTTGCTTGAGAAGCCAGATTTGAACCTTAATAAATTTTTATACACACCATATCCAGACCTAAAATTTTATTCACATGATGAAATCTCACAAGGGAATCCATCCATGTATCAAACTACTCTTGAGACCTTCACATGTGTGAAATATGACATCATCAATCTTCTCATTTACCCTGAATTGCCAAGATGACTAGAAGAACCTAGTTATACATATAGCTTCTCTATGAATTATTTTCACTTCCATATGTTCCAAAAAAATTCATAATAATCCATAGGGTCTTTGCAACATGACCACACCATCAATAATGTCCACCATTTACCTATCCAAGTCAAACACTAAAGAACTATGCAAGAACATTGAAGCACACTTTGTCATTGTCATTCTAGAAAACATGAAACCTCATCAACATCCTTAGTCACCTTAGATATATCATTGAAAAACATCCAATATAGACCCACCACCCATTATAGCCTCAAGAGCACCATTCCTAATACAAGAAAAATATATTTTTTAGCATATCTTAAGGTGTGCATAAAATGAAAACTATAAGTCATTGGCATGAACTAAAGAACCCTCACATAAATTTGAAATCCATATAATTTCATCCTAAAACATGTTGATATAAACTTTAATACCAATCTATGGCACAAGTTGTAGTGATAGGTCCTGAAATGTAAGATTTTTATAGTGAAGAAAGAAGTTATTGTCCTCCAACTAACATTTCTACTTGTGGGACCTCCAACTATAAGTCCATAACTTTGAGAACATCTAGATATGAAAATGACACATGATCCCATGACCACAATATCCAAATCCACCTAAATGCATGTTTTCACTACTATTTTGGAGTGTGGAAACATTGACAATAAATGTTGTTAAAGTTGAAGCTACAGTTGGAGAATTCTACCTCTGGTGCTTCATGGCTTAAAAATTGCATTGACAATGCATCCAAAGTGGCAGACAATGTCTAAAACTAGGTTTTTGGATTTTAAATCACTCCAATTCAAGAGACATACCACCCATTTTCCCTCAAGAATGCCCTTATTAATACAATATAAATGCATCTGGGGAAACTTACATGAATCTAACTCTTGATGGTTTTCTTTCATGCACTTATTTATTATCATATATTATATATTTTTATTTCTATAGTACTAGATCAAACCTATCAATTCAATCCAACATTTTATGTGTAGGTTAAACACATAGTCACTCTGATCAAATATGTATTCATTTGTTCATGTCTTCCCTAATAATAGTTAACTAAATTGATCAACTCAACTTCGTTCTCTTTTTTCAACCATAGGTTTATAGACTTAGTCAACCCAGTCGACTCTGTTAGTAGCTCATTTTTAGCATACAATTTTACAGACTTCATCAACCAAGTCAAATCTATTATAAAAATAAAAAAATCATCATCTAAGCAACAAAACATAAAGATAAAAAAATATCTTCAAAAATTGTTAGGTTCATTCTTACCTTCTTAGTGATTTATGTTGTTCATTTATAGTCCTACTTTTCATAATTTGTAGTCTATAAAATTGTAACCCTACAATGAACTAGTTCAAATAGGTCAACATAGTTCTATATATCGATTTCCTATCTAGAGTACTTAATATACCTATTCAACTATGTTATTTTCGATCTTACTTCCATAGACAACATCAACCCTATCGATTCTATTAAATACTATTTGCATACAGGGTTGCCTAAACTGACTCTATACTCTTCAAAAATAAAGGAATTAACCTATATTTCTAGTAGTTAATTCAATTTCATTTTTTTTATTAGTGTAATAAAAATATACTAAATATGAGGTTTTTAATTTACTAATTTAGTCACACTATTTTTATTTTTCACACACTTCCAAATCACATAACATCAAAAACATTAAACAATTTCTACCCAAGGTCTACCTACTTAGATTTCATCACCAAAGAAGAATATATCTTGGTTTTATATCCAAGTATAAATATGTGGTTGATGGTTTATATTGGAAAAACACCTAAAAACCTTATCGTTGTGGGATTTTGAAGTAAGGGGGTAGGCCCCAATACCAAACTAGTACCATCACCAATACAGATACATTTCAACCTTAACTACCTAAAACTATCCTTAGATTACTTTTCTAAATCCTTCTTACAACCAAATCCCTATCACATTTATTTTGAAAAATTATAATCTAACAACACACTAGGAATGTCAGCTTATTACATTAGCGTTTATATTCCAATTTTGTTGTTTGATCTTTACAAATTATATGTTGTATTGTAAATTTTTTTACTATCTAGCATTGGTATAATATTTAAGCTATGAGATACAATTAGATCAAACACATTTGATCTAATTTATTGTTGTATTCAATTGAATTTTCTTAGTGATTAAATTTCAAAAAAAGTCATCTTAAGAACAAAGTCAACCCTGTCAACTCATTCTCTTATAGGCTACTTGTTCTATTTATCTTTAGTATATAGTCAACCTATCTGACAATGTGTATTTAAAAATCTCTCAATTTCTCCATCTACAACACATATTCAAGTAGTTCAGCTATGTCCTTTATATCATGTTCTATTTACTATCTTACAAGATAGTGTCAATTGGTTCATTTTTGTATCTTACTAGTTGATCCTTATTTCTACACAAGTTTTTAGTCTCCCTCTTTTATCATGAATTTCTTGTTTGATGGTAATAAAAAATTTAATCAAACAAACATGATGATTTTTATTAATCCCAATAGGGATTATAAGATACATCTTATGGCACCCACCATAGATTAAATCAATGACCATGTTTCCACTTTCACTACTAACTATAACACTCCTCCCCATTCATCCTTGGAACTTAACCCTTTGTTATCACTATAATATGAGCATGATTTAGAGCACACAACCAAAATGTTATTTTACATCAATGAATACACTCAACATAGAGGAAAATATAATAAAACCATCTATAATCTCATGAGTAGGCCTCATATAGGAGAACCCCATTCACTTTCCCCTACTTTTTTCACATGGATTTAGGGGAACCCATTTATTTGCATCTCAATCTTTCCCCTATATAATGTCTCCTTCCCACACCATGACATCATCTTCTAAGTCTTCTTCAACCTCCATGCTAAGTATTTCTAACAATATGGAAGGTTCAACTTCTAGTGGGCCTCTTCAAAATACCCATACCCATAACCATTCTACTAGTGCATCTCATGCCATTAAAACCTTTTTTGATACTAGTGTATCTCATGCCACTATTATTTATTTTGCCACTAGTGTGGCACATGCTATTTTTCCACTGTAGTAGCATGTGATGTTGTATCCACTCGTAAAAATGCTACTCAAACTAAATCCTATTACAAACACTTAACCAAATGCATACCTTTTAAACTAATAATATAAATCAGATGATGCAAATGCAAAATCATCTCAAAAACCAACCTCACTAGGTTTCATGGGGAGCATAAAATCCTAATTCACTCCCACCCCCACTTAGGTATTCCCATGGTAACCTTATACCATAACCACCACTTGTCAACAAAACCATTAAACATCTACAAAAAACCTATAGTACTCAAATTTCTAACATTGACATAGTTTTAAGAATATAAAACACAAAGCAATATTAATGAAATAAAGACAAAATTAAAATTTAGAAAACATAATACAAGATAGACATATATTTAATGTGGTTCACCCAATATGGGCTACGTCCACACATAAACAACCAGTTCTCTTTATTCAGTCCAAAAAAATGAAGGGATAAAATCTACAATAAATCCACTAAAATCTCCTCTTCACTCACATACAGTATGTATCCATGATTACAATGCCCTCATATCAAAGGAGGGTTACATATTAGGGAAAAAATGCAAAAACATAATTTCTACCACTAGATATATAACCTAATAGTGAATGGTCCAGATTTACTATGAAATTATAATATTTTACAATGTATTTTTAACAAAATTTTACCACCACACACCCTCTTGTCAGTAACCAGGCATTATAATGAGACCAGGCTCCACCATCTAACACATAGGAGGTATCACACCCACCATCACCTATAATAGATCCATTGATCCCACTTTGGATTTAAAAACATTTGGTAACCTTTATAAAAATTGGGTTAAGCTTAACACCTTCACCACTACCAAAATATTAGCTAAAACACTGTCAAGAGATGCTTTAGATCAATACAATCAATTATAAACCCACTTTATCACTAGCCTAGAAGACTTGTTCAAATCATTAGTCCATGAATTCCAAACTAGTGATCTTTCCAAGAACAACTTAGCTAACTTTATAAATTATAAACAACTTGAAACTGAAATGGCACAAACCTTCATCAAATGATGGAAAATTTGTCTAAAAAATGTGATCATATTATGGAAAATGACAACCTCTTCCACCTATTCACTAATGCTCTATACCCCAAATTGTAATATTGGGTTATGACCCTCTCTAAAAAGACCTTAGAAGAAGCTATTGACTAGGACAAATGACAAGAATTTCTCACTCATCAATTTAAACCACCTCAATCTATAATGGGCACTCGCACACTTATCAAAAATAAAAACCATCATGTAACCAATGATGGTGTTATTGATAGCTATGACACTATACATACCATCTAAGAAATTTCTCCAAACAATGTCAGAGAGCATGCTCCCCCTACTAACACTCCTACTCCCACATTTTCTCAACCCAACCATACTAATGTACACAAACCATTATCCCTAGTATAACTTTAAAAACTTCTTATAATACATTTACCATGAGATCTTGACCCCATTCATCCTATGAAATCATGGTATGGTCTAAATAAATTTTGTTGGTTTCATGAAATTTGGGGCCATTCTCATGAGACTTGTATACAATTACATAACATTGATATGTATTTTATTATTATTCCTAACTTTGATCATGAAACCCTTATTTGAAATTATCAACAAGATTATGACATAGATTTTATAGCTCATGAAATACAAAATAAAAACCAATATTTAAACCAAACTAATGCCCATCTTACTATCTACAAGGATCCTCTTACTAACCACCAAGATAACATTGAGAAACCTAATCCTACTACTAACAATGTTTAAATTCTTATATACCTTACTAATAATGATTAAAATGTGGTTAATATGACTAAAATGAGAAGAGTAGTTGATTTTATTAACTCAAATCCAACACCTACACATCACACCTCTCAACCATTCTACATCATTCAAGATGATTCCCCATCCCATCTAATAGAATCAGGGTAAGAGGAACCTATACCCATATAATCATCACCTCAAACCACATAACCTGATTATACATCTCTTACATTTTTACTCTTTTGCCAACATCCACATAATAAAACAACATACCCCAAACTTCCAATAGTAGTTCTTCTACCTAACCACAAGAAATACTTCAAACAACCACCACATCACATAAATTAAATCAACCCATTTGTAATTAACCTAAACCAACCATATCCTATCAACACAATTTTAATTGTACCACTAACCCTCCTTCTTAGGAGCTCTTACAACACTATGAACCTATATCTACCAATCCTCCCATAGGTTATGATGGATGGGATCCCATTGTATAACTTTATCATCTCCCATATCATTTACCTTTATTAGAACTAATGAGAACTTCTCCCTATCATTGAAACCACCTAATGCAATTGTTATTCAAAATTAAAATCCCTCTTCCTACTCCTATATGATGAGAAGTTACCTTATCTTGATCTGAAAATAGTAAACTTCAAAAATGTGAAGAGATGTCCATTCATGTTGATGAAATAATGGAAAATTCTCTCTCGCTTAAGTTCTCTATTGCTTCCATGATTCCTGATGAGATATTGCTTTATGCAGATGATCTTCCTCTATTTATTAACATCCAAATTGGTAATATACAAGTTAAGCATGATTTAATTAATGAAGGTTCAATCACTTGTGTTAACTAATTTGACTTCATTAATACACTTAGATATTCCAAATTCAACCTTAAATATACATGTAGTACATGTCAAGGATACGATAGAAGACAAATGCCTTGTCTAGGTTATGTTTGGCTTGCCATTACAATTCCTCCTATCACCATCCATGTGAAATTTATGATCTTTAACTTTCCACTTTCTTACAACATCTTACTCGATTGACCTTAAACTCATCATATGAGAACAATGACCTCATATACATGCCAATTCATAAAATTACCTCATAATAGATCTATCTATAAGATTCAAAGGGATTCTAACCCTTAGGATTTTAAATAATTAAAATAATGTATTGTATTTAAAATACCCACCCTTGAACTCTTACCTAATTTCCCATTTTTGGAATCCCAACTCTTCAATTATCTAGTCAACTCCACTCAAGGTTATAATGGTCACCCTAAATTAATTGGGAACACTCCACTTAACCTATTAGAATTCGATGATGATAAGCCTGATGAGATAAGCCTCAAGATCAAAAACTTTGATCTTTACACTCACATCATTGCCCAAATTCTTCTGTATCTTGAACCTTCATCTTGTTAGCTACCTTTTGATGACATACCTATTATCTTAATCAAAATTAGACACTCTATCTATCATGCTTCCCATAAATTTACATACACTTGACTATGATGATGGTAATGCTTTAGATGAGCCATTTTTATTTGGATTTGTCCAAGCTAAAAATGTAGAAGTTCTTTGATATTTATCTTATTTATTTTAGCCTTCTCATTCTTCTTTTAGCATTCTTTCCTTTATAGGACCAAATATTCATCTTTATACTATTTATCATAGGTTAGAGATGGAGAACTCACATGGTACACCTCCATTAATAGTAGATCCCCTTAGGAGTATGTTCATTTATCATGTCATGATAGGACCTTATCACTTTGTGATATACCATGACCCTTATAATTTACTTCCTCCATAGATGCTAGACATTTTACTTAAACCTATTACATAGTGAATCTTACCTACCAATGAACCTAGTATATTCTATGCTCTATCCCTACCATTTCTTGGTGATGGTGTTATTCCCTTACCATATCTTGATCCATTTTCCATGCAATTGGCACATCACCCCAATTATGATACCCATAATTTTGTTGGTCATTGGACCAATGATTTCCATCTATCTTAGCTGCCCTAGGCTTTCCCTTCCACCCCTTTAGCTAGAAGACCCCATAATATACTAATAGGTGTATTTATTGATTTAATAGGATAAATAACCACTCTTATACCCATTAATAAAAAATTAGGTATTACATCAAAACTTTTTGCTCAACCACTACTCAACTCAAAGATAAGGCCATACCTCCTCCTAAGCTATTACTAGAGTATATCCCTAAATATGAGGAAGTATACTATCTTTGGCACTAGTGTGGTACACATCATATTTATAATTTTAAAATTATATACTAGTATATTTATGACTCCCCATAGTCAACACCAACACCAATCACTCTTCCTTCTACAAGTTGTTCATACAATAAGGCTCCTCCTTCTCTACAAGTTGCACCTCCTTCTCACCCCATAGATGTTATTCCCATTGATACATCTATTCCTTGCTTTCAGTATATTATTAATGATATCCCACATGAGAATTAATCTTCATAATATACACCTACCTTTTCAATTTATATGATATGGGAAAAAGTCTTTGCATAACTTTCAACGAATATTGATGAGACTATAACAAGTATTAGAATTCTACTTCGCATAGATCTTTTAGATGTTATGGATATAAGATCTTTTAGATGTTATGGATAATATTTGTGGTTAAATATATCAGTATTTATGAACATGACATGGTGTTTTATCACATTTTTATATTTTATGATTTGGATTAGATTTGTAATCCATATTTATATCTCTTATACACTTGACTATGTGTTAATTTTGATTTCACTTATCTATTTTACATGGATCATTATATTATGATTTATGTGTTTTATATGGTTTCATTATATTTCACCTTTTTTTAATGATTTATTATCATTCTTCTCATGAACTCAAAATTATATTTATGAATTCACATCTTTCATGGATTTTTTTAAGATTGTTTGTTATCTTATTACACTCAAAAACCAGATAATTATTATTGTGACTTGGTTATACAACCTTGATTCCCTTAGTATATTATTTATACCATATGATCAATTAGCAAACATAAATTCTCATTGTAATACTATCATATATCAATCTATTTTGAATCTCCTTTCTTTCTTCATCTTCCTTTCACATACTAAGCATACATATGGTTGAAACTTGAGATTACATACTAGTTCATAGGTAAGCCTAAGTGTTTAGTCAATCATATCTCTAGTTACTTAGTATCCATTAAACTAAAGTCTAAATCTAATTTTCATGTGTCAATTTTATCACTCATGTTTTTCATTCCAAATCCGTATGGAGGAGGAATAAAAAAATCCATAAAAAAGGTAAAAGTTAAATCATTTAAAAAAATACAATGATTGAAAAGGAAACATACAAATTTAAAAGTCTAATGACACCAAAAGACATGATTCATTACACCTCTTCTATTTCTAATCAAAGCTAAAAATTTAGAGTTAGCCTCATGATAGAGCCAAGGTCCATTCAGGTGCAATAGGCCAGTAGATTGGGATAGAAGAACAAAAAAAATCTATAAGTGCTACCTACTTTCTCACACAAGTAACCAATCTTTGTTGTAAATTGATGGCTCTATAAGAGTACCTAGGGGATGGGGAACATGTTTTCTAAATTTAGGTCCATTTTTATTTTATTTTTAATATAACCCTCATGAGTTGATCTTAGTTTCTTACCTATTTTTCTATACAACTTTACACTTATTAAGAGTAGGTATCCTTTATATTTTGATGGTCACTAGACTCTTAGTGTCTCTTCTTTGTACCTAATATGCCTCATGTTTCCTAAGGTTTTATAATAGATGAATATGTCATGATTTTTACATTAATTATTTCATTATAATAATCCTAATATTTCCCCTTGAGGAATATTGTTTTTTTAGCTGATCATTCCCTCTAGGGTTTTCCTTTGTGAGTCACAATGTAAGACCATGGATAGGACCAGATTATCCTCACAAATTACCACAATAAAACATTTCATTAATTTTTCATTTATTACCATCCACCTCATTGGTATTCACCTTGTGCATTTCACTATAATAACATGGATATGACTAGACTCTCCTCACAAATTATCACATTAAAACATCTTGAAAATTTTCCCACATGTGTTTCCACCTTATTGGTGTTCACCTTGTGAGTTGTAGTGTAAGACCATGGATAGGACTATGCCCTCCTCAAAAAATATTCCAATACCTTGTTCATGTTATAACCAAGTCATAATAAAAATAAATGCTTTAAATTTGAGATAATTTGTGTTAGATTATTGTTGACCAAATTTTACCTTGCAGATCAAATTAGGGCCCATATAGGTAAAAAATTGACTTTTTAAATGTTTTAAGGGGTATAATATATTTTCATGGGGTGTATTATAAGTTATTTGATGTCATTTAATGTCATCCTAGCCTTGGTCTTAGTCATATTAGTCAATTTATCATTTTGAGTCATTTAGAAGGTTTTTAGGGGTCATAAATGCAAGTGGAAAAATTCCCAAGGTGTCCAAGTGTCCTATTTTACTTTAAATAATCCAAGATGTTATATTAAAAATCAATAATTTCAGTTCAATCAAAATATTTTAGGTTATCTAACTGATATTCAAGAAACTAATTGAAAAAGGGGAGTTTGGCACTTGTATGGCCCATGGGGAAAGGTGAAACATGGGAAAAGGTCTTAAAAAATATATTAGTCTTACTCACACCAATATAATTTCTTGACATGATTTATAAGTTATAAAAAATTCCCAAACCATTCTAATCCTTTCTTTCCTTTCTAAACATACAGAAGTAATCAAAAGGTTCATGTTTGGTATGGTCAGTAGAAGAGGTTCTAGGTAAAACACCTTTGGGAGGTGAAATTAAACTTAAAGAGATTAATTTACATAAAAATATTTTTAATAATGGTGGCATGTGATTTATGAACCATCCTCATGAAGTTGACTATGTTTTTATACTTGTTGTTTCATGCACCCTATAGGTTTTACTCTGGTTTTGGTAAGTCTATACAAACCAATGGGTGATGTTGAATCTAGAGGATTAGGATCTCTTTTTATATGATCTCCATTTTTATTTCCATTTTTCATGGTTTTTTGATGAGCAAGTTATTTTCCATTTTTCATGGTGTTTTGATGCTCTCCATGTTTATTTCCACAGGAAAGTGCCACCATTTGCAGTCTCAATCAAGTTTCCTTATTTGTAGAATGTTTGGTTCTTAGAAGAGGTCCCATAAGAATGTGATGTGATGTTTCTCATGTATCCATGTCATATTTATCACCTCCCTTGATATTTATTTTTAGAACACCATGCTTTGATCAAGCCTCCAGTCTTGCCATGTTCACAGTCAACTCTTTGCCCATTTTTTCACTTGTTGTCATGTTGAATCACATTTGTAGAACCTATCTAGTGTGATAATGAAAGTTTAGTGAGGGTCTCAAAATTTAAAAAATTTCTTAAGAGTATGAATAAACAAGTAGGAATATCCAAAGAGTTTATAAAGGGCTGTTACAGTCATATAAAGCACTTTCACCTAGTTTGCCATGAACAAACTCATCTATAGATGCCTTCATAGAAAATTTCATGTGTAAATAGAAAGTGTTGACAATTGTTTCAAAACCTTTCAAATAATAAATTTGAATTTTGAAAATTTGAAGAGACCTAAAGTTGATCACAAAAAATTAAACTTTGTCTATTGCTTGAATTTCTCATCTACTAACTACACTATGAAAATGGCCACCTACAGGTGGTACCATAGAGAGTTAAAATGCCATAAGGGAGTTTTGAGTGAGTGTTTGAGATGAATAAGGGTTTTTAAGAGTGAGAAGTGAATTTTGAGGAATTAGGATGAATGTAGAGTCCATTGGTGTTTAAGATAATGCACACTGCCTAGATAGACCTTTACTACCTATACATGGAAGCATCTACCTATAGGTGTCATTAGTAGAGGTATATAAGTATTTGTATGGGAGGTTAGAATATGAAAAAACCTTTATTTAAGATCTTGGTAGGTGAAATTTATTTTAAAAAACCTTATTGAAGTGTTAAATGAGCAAATGGAATTATGTACTATGTTCTAGGATCATATGACTGAGTTTAGGGATATTTTCCCTAAAATAAGAAAATAGAGGTATGAGCACTTTTGTCAAATGTAAAAAATAGGGTTGTCATGGGATTCAAGGCATCTTGATGAATAAATATGATATAAATATTATATGACAAAACCTATGTAAGAGATGGATTCAAGAGAGAATAGGGAAGATAGTTGTTGAGAGGCTCAAAATTTCTAATTTATGCACTGTTTCTAGGGAATATTATCTACAGGATCTGAGTTACAAAAGACCTATTCAACCAAAGGTTTAACATGAGACCATGTAACCATGATATAATGGTTATATATGATCTAGGATAGAATTAATGGCATAAATATCATCAAATTAGGATGTCATACTATCTTTTGTCTCCCATTAGGAACTACAAGTCTCTTTTCACCACAAAATATATACCGACAGAGTGGTTGTAGGGTTACTATGAGCAATGGGCTAGATAACCTTAGTGATAGACCTCACTTTAGGAATAAAAGGAGAAAATATAATTATATTATGGGGTAAATATATTTAATTATGGTTTAATTCTTGTCTTCAATGCCTAATTCAAGCACAACCACCTACAGGGGTTACTTTGAAGAAGAAACACAAAAAGTATAGTCAGGTGCCTATGACTAGTTTTAGTGATAAGACAACTTAAAAGTGTGAGATGACCATGGGAATAAATTAAATATGTATTGAAATAATTTTTTAAGGATTATACACTATTAAAAATGTCTAAATCATATAACTCTACCTACAGGTGCACCCTCCCATACAAAGCACAATCAGGGTTGGTACATATAGTCTTGAGAATTCATGGATGGGAAGGGGTATTTAGAAGAGTTAAAGTGATGAATACACCTAAGGAATATTCACCATGACCATAATTTTATATATGGGATTTTTAAAATTCAAATCAATCAAAGAAAAGGTCTCCAATCAATCAAACATAATTCACATGAAGAATCCTAAACACAATGCTTTTTATACAGTCTGTCTTGGGTCTTAAGGCTTTTATAAGGTCAAATGACCTATTAAAGAGCTCAAAATTTGTATATAACACATTTAGGACTTTAATAATCCCATATAACTTTCATTTTGTTTGATAAAATATGGGAAGTACCCTCTATTTTTGTCTCAGATAGAGGGTACTTCCCCTTATGCCAAAACTAGTAGGTTTTGGGAAATGATTCAAAAGGATTATTAAAAAGTTTATTGGACCCATAAAAAAGGTTTATAAAGATTAAAAAGACATAAATAAATATGAAGAACACCTCAAAAAATGAGGAAACCCAACAGGGTGATCTAGATTGCTAAGGTTTCAATCAAATCTACTGGGCAAGGTTTATGCCTAAAGCCAAATGGGGGTCCAACTTCACTTACAGCTCTTGGTAGGAATCCTAACCTATTTTAAAATGTTTTTTGGGTCACTAAAGATGCATATATGCTATTTATATGTAGGTTAATCCATCAAAAAGTCATTTGGGGCTTTAAGGTATAGACAAGCTATTAGGCATGGTGAGGCCTAGTGCCAAATGAGGAAGTCATTTTCACTTATAACCTTAGATATTATTTATATCCTATTGAATCATGATTATGGGATCATTATAGAAGTTTATAAGATATTAAGATGCAAATAAAACCATGAAAAAGTTACTTTTAGATTTTCAGACAACTCAGACCTATAGGAAATGGAGGAAAGAGCTTGATAGGGCAAGTTTAAATCCTCATATCTCTCTTGATGATTTAAATATGTACCTAAGAGGTTTGAATAAGTTATATGGGGTTATAAGAAACTATTTTGTGGAATTTTATTGAAATTTCAATGTCAAATCTGCATGAACAAAACTTAAGATGGTAAAATAGGCTTAAACCCTTGCTAAACCCCTACAAAGACCCAATTAGAGAAATGAATATGGGAAGCTGATCAATGGAATATTTTATCAAAAATAAGGATTGGATATTGTATAAAACTCTCTCAAGATCCTCCCCACCCTTTTTAGTTATACAAAATTGTTAAGCATGGAATATACTGAGAGGGGGGTGAATCAGTATATTATATATCTTATAAATCTTTTCTTTAAGCAAATTCCACTTAATTAATAATTCAAGATATGAAATAAAACTTAAACAATAAACATCACACAAGACAAATAGAGACACTAGATATAACGTGGAAACTCAATGTGGGAAAAACCATAGAGAATCAATCTCAAATATATTCATGAGAATAACCCCATAGGAGCACCATACCCCTTTGCCAAGTACAAAACTCAGCTTCAATTCGTGAGCACCAACCCATAGGAGCTTCAAACCCCTTTGCCGAGAACCAACCTAGCACCTATTCATGAGCACCAACCCATAGGATCACCAACCCCTTTGCCAAGCACCAACCCACAGGAGCACCAACCCCTTTGCCAAGCACCAACTCATCAACAATTTGTGAGCACCAACCCATAGGATCACCAACCCCTTTGTGTATACCAAACACCTATCTCTCAATGTTGCTATCTCAAAAAATGATAGATCAATACAACATCTCCTTCCTCTCTCTCACTTTTGCTCTTCTAAGCTAGATATAACAAATACAAATCATCTCTCACAATTGCTCTTCTAAGCTAGATATTACAATATCAAATCAACCTCTCACTTCCACATTACAAATGGCTAATCAATCCTTTATTTATAGCTTTCCAAATGACCTTTGGCCTTCCCCATTTGTGACCTTTCATTCCTCATGTAAAATGGTGCCAATCTTGGATGACCCTTCATATCCAAGCATTTGAAAAGTCATGTGGTGACCCTTCATGACCAAAAATGTCTTTCCCACTTTTGTCCTTATCTTTAGTGACTTTTCATATTCCTTAAAGTTTCCCTTCATGATAAATTCACCCTTTACTCTTTTTTCTTCACTTGGTGACTCTTGGTATTCCCCAAGATGACTCTTCATGGAAAAATACGTCCCATTCTTCTTTTGTCTTTATCCCGTGACTCTTTGACTTCTCCAGGGGCCCTTATTTGGTCTCATATGCAACCAAAAATATATTCGTTAATATTAAATAAATATTAACTCATATTAGCCAAAATAAATAACATTAAATGCAATGGGGCCTTTATCACCAATAATACTAAACCTTTGACATCAATGACAATATTTCCAACAAAAATTGTATGAACAGGGTACAAAATAGGGTACTTTTAAATGTTTTATGTGTTTTATAGGTTTTATAAAGAGTCTAAAGATGAAATAAAGTTTGGGAGAAAGATATATACTTTTAATAACTCAATATATTCATTTTATACCTTGAAAAAATATCCCAAGTGTCCAAATAATAGCTCTCATCTTAGCCAATCAAAACTAACATAGTTAGCAAGATGGTGAGAAGTGTGAAAACTTCAAGTGGATAGCCTTTTAAGGTGTGCCTAAGAAATATAAGGCCATGGAAGGTCTTAACATGTGTCATCCACTCCATCCCATGGATTTAAATAGAAAACTAAATCTAATTTTTAGGCTAAGTGTGCAGGGTACATGAAATAAGAGTTATTTGAATTATAGATTGTGATAGCTCATTTTGGGGAGATTCTAGATAACTAGGACTAAAACCAATGAATAGAGAGGAATTTAAGAAATCCTTTCCATTAATTCCAATCATTAGACCTATCCCTAATAAATTTTGGGACATTCAAATAGGTGTGGATGATGAAGGCAGTGTTCTAAGCCAACACAAGGAGTTTCATGCCACTTTTTATAACTTTCATGCCTTGTATGGCCACTTGTCCCTTCTAAACTTACATGTTTAGTCACATATCCTCTTTTTATTCTAATTAACTCATTTTATCATCTTGATAAGTGTATTTTTGACCTATGGACTTCTCTCTTCTCCTGTCTCTCTCAATTTTTATAAGAACTAGCCATTTTGGCTTTTTTAACTTATTCTCCACCTGAGCATGGTGAATCCCTCATCAATTTCATACCATTTGATCAATAATAATACTTATTTTTACCTCTTACATAAATTTTCATTGTGTTTTTACTTGAATGATGTATCTTGCTTAGTGAAAACTATGGATTCCATGTTGTCTCATTCTTTCAGCTATTTGCAGCTTCTTCTTACAAGGCATGTGAAGTGTTCTAGGAAGTGTCAGGGTTGAGTGAGTTAGTATATTAAATATTTCCATTAAATGCCTATTTTCTAGTAATCCTAGCCTAAACATTCATGCATAACCTCATAATGTAATATTGATATGAGAAGTTTCAAATTGGAAAAGTGTATGTTTGGTTAGTCCTTTATTCTCATGTCTAACATGCAGCTAGTTGGAAGTCATCAACTTATTTGGTGTATCACCTCCCTTAGGATAGTTTGATTTTATTTTCATCTTTCCCTTCCCCCAAATTTTATGTGTATTAGTGATCCAAAGTGGTACATCAAGGGAGCTATCCCTATCTAGAGATTCACCTCATTGATAGACTACCCACAAGCCTAGAGATGTTTCAATTTTGCCACTTGGATGAAGAGAGCTGAGACATCTCCTCAAAGGGTGAAAATAAAAGTGACAAAAATTATGATTTATAAATCATTAACATAATTATCATCTTGATTTAGTATGTTTTATGCTTACTTCATAAGCACTCCATTTTTATCTTCTTATTTTCTGATTGCATGTATGTATACTACCATTGTTAAATGTCTCATACTTCTCATCTTAATTTAGTATGATTACTTTGATTTAAAATTAAATTTTATTTTTATTCTCATTCTTCCCATATTGATTTATTATGATTGATTTATTTTATTGTTTGTTTATTTTTATACCATTTGTTTTCATGTGTCTTCCATTTTATTACAATTTTTCATACTTCCCAACATGATATAATATGACTTTTTATCTTGTTTTAATTTGGTGAAAATATTTTTATATGGCTTGAAAATATTTGTTACCATTTTATTTTACTATTTTGGTTTATTATATCTATTCATTTTTTTTTACACATTTCCCATCATGGTTTAGTG
Organism: Torreya grandis; assembly: GCA_037957365.1. NCBI lineage: Eukaryota > Viridiplantae > Streptophyta > Pinopsida > Cupressales > Taxaceae > Torreya > Torreya grandis. The sequence goes on along the minus strand of JARHVA010001274.1, from coordinate 1,994,016 downwards.
TGTATTACATTTTATGATTATTTATACTTTTTCAAAACCAATTTTGTTTATATTTTTAACCATGCATGTGTATCACATAATGATAGAAAATAAAACATACATCATATATTTCCCATATAATATAAAAAAAAATAAAAATACATTTTCTAGAAAGGAAATATATCCATACACTCATCCACATATAAGTACAAATCATAGACTAAAGAAATGTCCATATCAATATATATTATCGGCATGTTGTTGTCATTGATGTCAAAAGGGTGTATATTGTGAGTCTTGATTGAGGTGAGTTTTTAGTTTTCATTGATTTTACTAAGATTTTAGTTGATTTAATTGAAGTTTTTGGTACATTTTGTGAGTCCTGATTGTCATAGAGAGGAATGATGGTCAAGTGAGCATTGAAGCATGGTTATGAGGCTTTAGGTCTGCATGAGGTCATGAGAGAATGTTTATCATAAATATATTATTTTAATGGTGTGAGAGTGTTTTATAAATAATTTTATTATTTTATATCATTGAGGTAAGCATATTTGAGTACTAGTTCTTGAGTACAAGGTGTCTTGAGAAGCCTAGTCTAGACCCTGTGAGAAGTTGTGCATAGTGAAGTTTGGTAAAGTAAGTGAGTACAATCTTGTGATACATTTTTTTGAATTATGTGATCATGTAATTAAATTTTATATATTTTAATAAGTGTTTCAAGTTTATTTTTCAAGTTTCAAGTGTTTAAGAAGCCTAGTCATGGCACTAGTCATGGAATGTTCCTTGTGAGAAGGTATGAGTATGTTAACTTGGTAAGATGGATGAACAGAGGCATGATAGTTTTTATGAGGTTGACAGAGAATTAATGTGAGGAATTATATCACTCATGAGATTATTATGATGAGCCTATATAGGTAGGAATTTTAGACCAAGTCTACACCTAGACCACTTCTAAACCTTGTCTAGCCTAATGGGGTATCATGATCTATTGTCAAGGCATGTGAAGGATGTATGGAAGTGATTAATAATGATATAGTTTGATTTAGTATGTGAGTGAAGTGGAGAGTGCATGGAAAAAGGCATGAAGGTTATTTTTTAAGACCTAATATGGTTTGAAAGTCAAGGTCTAGAGAACAAAGAGAGATAATGTGGCTTAATAAGGGGTCATGATCATATTTCAAAATGTTTGAGATTATGTAAGCATTGTAAAAGGTGAGGTATGTTTTTTCAATTATGTTCATATATTTTGATGTCATAGTATGAAGTAAAAGGCATGAAAATTTATTTGGAGGTCTCTTGAGTGCTCAGAATGAAGGGTTCTCAACACGAGAAGGATTTTATTAGATCATCAAAAATTTGAATGGTAAGATAATATATTCATAGTATATCAAAACTTTTCCTATCTCAAAATTATAGCCTTAGCTTTTTGATTGAGAGGCTATGATTTATGACCAATTGTTAAAAATGAAATAGGTTTAAACCCTCTTAAAACCCTAATAAAGACTTGATGTTGAATATGTTGATCAAAATTACTTAGGATGGATTGGTATAATTATTTAAGATATTAAATATTTTATTATAATCTCCTAGACACCTCCAAGTGGTATTGGTTAGAGAGAAGAGAGAGAAAATGTTGAGTTACAGGCTTGTTTTTGAAGAATTTATTGTAGCAATCAAAGTTGACCAAGTTAAAGTAATAAAATGGATGGATGAAAAAGGTAGAGACTCATTTTTTATGTCCATGAAGGTTTATGGAAAGTTTATAGTCCTCAAGTGTGCTAAATTAGTCATCCAAATTAGCCAGTTGCTAACAGGCCTAATGGTGTAAATAATAAAAAACATAGGAAACAATGAGAAGATGATTAGGAATGTGTTTTCAAGATAATATGATGAAAACAAGTATATATATATGTGTGTGTGTGTGTGTGTGTGTGTGTGTGTGTGTGTGTTTTTCAATACCTTTAATACATTTTATTTTTTGGTATAATTTTAGGAAGTCAGTAAATATAGTGAAAAAGTTGCTCACAAGTTGACTTGTCTAGTTTAGATGAGATAATGAGATATAAGGTCATGAGATTAGTCTATAAGACCGATATTTGACATTTGACCATATCATATTTTTATATAATAATGGTATAATGATATAATTATATCATATACATGCATCATAAGTCATTTAATATGTTTATATATGGGTTGGAGGTCTGAATCACCATGAGTGGTCTTTGAGGAAAATTGGTAGTTCCAAGTGAGTCAGTTGAAGAGGTGTTTTTTAAGCTCTATGCTCTTATTTTAAGAATATAATTAATATGGTGTTATTTTTTATGACTTTAAAGTCTTGTTAATATTTTTAGAAATCTTGGAAGTCAATGTAAGAGGTTTAAAAGTTGAAGTCAAAATGGCTTGTCTGGTTCATGCAAGACTGTGTGAGATAAGGTTAGAAGATTAGTCTATAAGACCAATGTTTGATATTAGAGATTGTGTTTTTTATGATTTAGGTTATTATAAAGATGTTATATAATATTTTTAATGTATTTATAGTCATTTTAAGTATCATTTTATGTGTTGTATGTCAAGTAGTTTCATGAGTAGCTTTTTACAATTCTGGTAGTTCTGAGTGAGCATACTGAAGATATGAGTTTAATAAATTTTTCCCTGGTTGAAGTGTTTTAATAATATTGTGATGAATATAATTACTCTATAAATAGAGTGTATTAAGTGATTTTGAGATTTAATATTGAAAGGTAGATTTTTGGTGTATATAGGCCTAATAGGACTGAGTACTAATGAGGGATTTTAAGTAGTGATTTATTGTAAAATATCTTGTTGAGACAAGAAGACATATGTGGGGGTATATTTTATTTTTATAAGGTATTTTCCTACCGTTTTTAGTGTTTGAATGTCTTCCAAGGAAGGTAAAGTGTAATGTGTCTTAAAATAGACCAAATGAAATTAGGTCTCCATAAAGCCTAAAAGTGAAATAAGGTCAAATAGAGTTGTGATATACCAAAATGGACTCAATATTAATTTGAATATTTTTTATGATATTTAATAATACCTATTCCATGTCCAAACTAAGAGGCTAAGGGTGAATATCTGATTAAGTGGCATATGAATAAGGAATGCTATATATACTAGGTAGTTTTAGGCCTATTTGTGAATGTAGAGAGTATACAAATAAAACATCACATTGTTGAGTGAAAGGAGGTATTTAATACATTAATATTGGTTTATATAAAATATCATGAATACATAACAAGGTTACTATAGATGAATTTCAAATTCATATGACCTAATCTATCTTGAAGAGACCTAGTTGAGCAAAGAAGCCTAAAAGGCAGCTTGAGAGAGATAGAAGAGTGAGAAGAACTAAAGAAGTTGATCATAATATATTGTGTGAGAATTTTTTTTTATGAAGGTTTTCAAAATATTTAGGTGGATGAGTTAGTTCTGAGTCATCTAGGGGTTAGTGCCTCCTTGAAGGTTGGTGTTTGTTAAAGCCTAGTTGAGTGGGTACTTAACTAGTTGGGGTTGGTGCTCCATGTGGAGTTGGTACTTCAATAAAGATTATTTTTTTGTCTTATATTATTGTACTCCATTTTAAAAATATCAGTGGTTTTTATTCCCCTTGAGTTTTTCTCACATATATAATGTGTTATCTTATTTCATGATCTTGTATGGTTACATATGCTTTGATAGATGTTTATATTTTTATGAAAGGTTCATGTATGATTAAGTGGAATTGAATGAATGTTTTGAAGACAATAATTCACCCCCCAGTGATTATGATTCCAAAAATTGGTATCATATCCTAGTCCTTTAAATTAGGCATAACAGCCTAAAGTAGATCTTAGAGACAAGAATGGCTAGTAGTAAAGTTCAAAGAGGTTTATCTACTAGTAAAGCTTCATTATTCAATGGGACTAATTATTATTTTTTAAGAATTAGAATGAGGACATATCTATTGTCAATGGGCCATGACATATGGTATCCATTTATGGATGGATACACTCCACCTCCTATAACACCAACTGATACCACAAACAAGAAGGAAAGTGAGAGAAATTTTCAAGGCAATGAATGTCATTCTATGTGGCCTATCAGAGGAAGAGTTTGTGAAGGTGATGCACCATGAGTCAACTAAGGTGATAAGGGACAAGTTGAATAATATCTATGAATGAAACACCAAGGTGAAGATGGATAAATTTTAGACTCACATAAGGTATTTTGAAAGTTTGAGTATGAAGAAAGATGAGAGCATTACATCATGCATGTTAAGGGTTGATGAAGTGGTCAATGTCATTAAAGGATTAGGATATTAATTGAAAGAGTCTATAGTTATTAAAAAGGTATTGAGATCATTAAATCCTAAGTTTGATTCTAAGGTGTTTTTAATAAAAGAGATGTAATATTTTTACAACTTGGAGATGGATGGGCTTCATGGCATCTTGAATACCTATGAGATGAGAACAAATGAAGGTAGACATCCCAAGAAATAAGTAGCATTAAAATTTGAAAAAAAGTCAAAATCCAATAAGGTTAAGGATGAGGTATATTCATATATTGATGATGATGACCTAATAGCCATGTTTTCTATAAAATTGAGGTTTAGATTTGGAAAGTACAAGGGTAATTTGCATTTAAAATGTTTCAACTATGGAAATATTGGTCACTTTGTATCTAAGTGTCCTAACAATGATAAGACTAAGCATGATGAAGAACATGATGAACATCATGGTGATCATAAGAAGGTCTATAAGCCTAACAAAAGAAAGAAATATTTTAGGAAGTATGAAGGTAGTAAAGGGTCATTCAAGAACAAGAGAAGTTTATATACTAAAGAAAATAACTTATCTAATGTAAGTGACACAAGTACATCTGATAGTGATGATGACAATAATGAATATGAACATGATAACAATGAAACATTATTCATGGCTATATAAATAGACAATGAGGGTTGATCAAAAGGGAAATGCATTATGGATGATGAAGAATCAGATGAAGAAAAGGTGAAAATGAATCTTGAGGTAGAATTGGTGAGTGATCTAAAGGAGTTGAAGTTCTAAAGAAGGAAGAATCACAAACTAAGATCATTAGTTAAGGACTATGAAGAAAATATTGGTTTATTTGAAGAGAGACTAAGTAACACATCCAAAGGGCATGATGAGATCATCAATCAATTTGAAAATCAGATGGAGATAGTCACTGCTAGCCTAAAAACTAAGGAAGAAGAATGCACTAAGTATGAATTAGAAATAGAGTCCTTAAATTCAGAATTGGATCAAGCATATAGCAAGTTGAAGACCTTTATGAAGTTTGAATAGATTACTGATGCTCCAAATAACATATTGAATAGTCAAAAGTCTAAAAGTGATAAGACAGGTCTTGGTTTTAAAGAAGACCAAAAGGAGGAAGCTCAAATTAAGGAGAAGGGTAATAAAGACAAGAAGGTCCACATAAAAAGACCAATCAGATAGCCTAATACTATGAGGTATGCTAATTAATTTAATGGTTACTATTTTACATGTAATTAGTTTGGTCATAGAGCAAGAGAATGTATAAGACCCTCTAAAAATGAATATGCATGGGATTATGAAAGGAATCATTAGTCAAGAGGTATGAATGAAGTTATTTTTTATAGTTGACATAATGTGGGACACATTAAAAGATTCTATCCTAATAGAGTTAGAAGGACATCAAGTCAAAATAAAAGATTTGAATCCCTTAGAGTGAAAGAGAGAAGGAAAATGAATGTATGTAAACCAAAAATAGTAAAGGTGAGTCATGATCAGTTTGCAAGACCAAATGGATTATTTTATATGGTAGAGCATCCTTCAGATGTGAAATCAAGTTAGGAATATTTATTATCATCTCATATTATTGATTAAACAGTTGATGAAGGGGTCAAGCCTAAGGTGCCAATCAATCCTAAAAGGATATTCAGTCTTGTAAGAGCATGGAGATTTGGGAATCTCTTGAGTTTGTGTTGTTTTAGTGTCTTATGGAAAGGGGTCTCCATTAGGTGTCATGGAGACACTCTTTAGTTAGCATAAGCATGGTGGATGTTCGGTTTGAGGGGGAGAAATTTAAGTTATTCATAAACTCCAAGTTTATTTAATTAAAAAGCATAGAAGAGTTATGAAGACAAAGGGGGAGTTACTATTTGTTCAATTGATATCAAAATTTTGGTAGCTTGATAAGTAATCTTGAGGTTCATAGTTCATTTGAAGACTATGCTTGGTTTAAGGGGGAGTTTGGTAGCTTTGAGTTCTTTTGCAATTTCTCATAATAGTTTACAAATAGGTAGAATGAGTAGTTATATAATTTGCAATATATATGACCCTTTGTTAGTAATGTCAAAGGGGGAGAAATTTCAAGAAGGGAGATTGACTAGATTGGGGAGATGAGAGTGATCAGAATGAAGAATGTTTTGCCATCAATGACAAAGGGGGAGTTTGTTGGCATGTTGTTGTCATTGATTTCAAAAGGGTACATATTATGAGACCTAATTAAGGTGATTTTTTTGTTCTCATTTATGTCACCGAGATCATCATTAATGTCATTGAGTTTGTTGTTACATCTTGTGAGTATTGATTGTCACAAAGAGGTATGATGGTCAAGTGAGCATTGAAGCATGGTTATGAGGCTCTAGGTTTGCATGAGGTCATGAAATAATGGTGATAAAAAAGATATTTTTACAGTGGTGTGATAGTTTTTTTTTAGGAGTGTTCTTTTTTTATATAATTGAGGTAATCATGTTTGAGTAATAGTTCTTGAGTACAAGGTGTCTTGAGAAGCCTAGTCTAAAACATGTGAGAAGGTGTGCATAGTGAAGTTTGGTGAAGTAAGTGAGAAAAATAATTTGATATGTTGTTTTTTATTGTGTGATAATGTAAGTAAAGTGTATATACATTCAAAAGTGTTTCAAGGTCAGTTGTCAAGTTTCAAGTGCTTAAGATGCCTAGTCATGGCAATAGTCATGGAATGTAAAGTCATTATGAGAAGGTATCAGTATGGTAACTTGTCAATATGGATGCATAAAAGCATGAGAGGTTGTATGAGGTTGATTAAACATATTTTTGAGGTAGTATATCACTCATTAAAATATCATGTTGATCCTATAGGGCTAGGACCTTCAGACCAAGTCTGCACCTAGATCACTTCTAGACCCTATTTGGCCTACTAAGGTATCATGATCTATTATCAAGGCATGTGAAGGAGGTATGGTAGTGATTAATAATGAGAGAGTTTTATTTAGTATGTGATTGAGGTGGAGAGTTCATGGAAATAGGTATGAATGTTAGTTCTTAAGACCTAATATGGTTTGTAGGTCAAGGTCTAGAGAGTAAATAGAGAGAATGTGGCCTAATGAGGGGTCATGATCAAATTTCATAATGTTTGAGATTATGTAAGCATTTTTGGGGGTGAGGTATGTTTATTAAAGTATGTTAATGTATTTTTAGGTCATAATATGAATTAAAAGTCATGAAAATTTATTTTTAGGTATCTCGAGTGCTCATAATGAAGGGTTCTCAACCCAATAAAGATTTTTTTGTGCTCATTAGCTCATCAAACCTTTGCATGGAAACCTAAGATATTCATGGTGGATGGGGAAGTGTCCTAGATAAAAATTATAGGAATTAGTTTTTTTATTGAAGGGAAATGATTTATGATTGATTCTTAAGAATGGAAATAGGTTTAAACCCTCTTAGAACCGTAAAGGACTATTTTAGATAATTTGGACTTATCTATAGTCCAACTAAAAAAGCAAATATCAATAATATGCATACATTATTCAAAATTTTATAATTTTAAATTCTCTCCAATATAATAAATTAGGAATAGATCCAAATTATTACCATAGTCTTTATGTGTAACTACACAGAACCCAAAAACTATTCATTTTAAAAGATTATCTCTTGTCCAATTTAGGGACATAAGTCTATAATATCTTAAATAGTCCTTCCTAATAAAGACCCAATGTTGAATATGTTTCTAAAAATATATTAGGATATATTGGTATTATTAGGTAAGTTATTTGAGATTGAATTAGACTCTCCTAGTTACCTCTAGGTAGTATTGGTTAGAGAGATGAGAGAGAAAATATTGATTCTTGTTTCTGAAGAATTTCATGTAATAGTCAGTGTTGACCAAGTAAAAGTAATAAAATGTATGGAATAATAAGGTAGAGACTAATTTTTTATATTCATGAAGGTTTATGGATAGGTTCTAGTCCTCAAGTGTGCTAAACCGGTCATCCAAGTTAGCCAGTCACTAATAGGCCTAATGGTGTAAATAATGAAAAACCCAAGCAGTGGTGAGAAGATGATTAGGAATGTGTTTTCATGATAATATGATGAAAATGAGTACATAGATATATTTTTTATTAATTTTAATACATTTTCATGTTTTCTATAAGTTTTGGAGGTCATTAAATATAGTGAAAAAATTACTTACAAGTTGACTTGTCTAGTTTAGATGAGACATTGAGATATAAGGTCATGAGATTGGTCTGCAAGACCAATATTTGATATTTGAACATATAATATTTTAATTTAATAATTGTGTAATTATATAATAATATAATATAAATTCATCATAATTAATTGAAGATGTCTATACAGGTGTTGGAGGTTTAAGTCACCATGAGTGGTCTTTGAGGAAAACTGGCAGTTCTGAGTGAGTAAGTTGCAGAGGTGTTTTTGAGGCTCTATGACCTGAGTTAAAGTATATGATGCATATGATGTTGTTTTTTTTGACTTGAAAGTTCTGTTAGTGATTTTTTAAATCTTGTAAGTCAATGTAAGAAGTTGAAAAGTTGAAGTCAAAATGGTTTGTCTGGTTCATGCAAGATTGTGTGAGATAAGGTTAGAAGATTGGTTTGAAGGACCAATTTTTGATATTATAAATTATATTTTTTTGTGATTTATTTTGTTCTAAATATGTTATATTTTATTTATAATCGCTAAAATTATCCTTTTAGGTGTTTTATGTCAAGTATTTTCATGATTGGATTTTTATAGTTCTAGTAGTTCTGAGTGAGCATACTGAAGAGATGAGTTTAAGCCTTTTTGACATGATTTGAAGTGTTTAATTCATATGATGATGAATTTTATGTCATATATAATCTATATATTTACTTTATTTATAATTTTTTAGTGGCTTAAGTGAGTTTGAGATTCAATAATGAAAAATAGATTTTTGGTGTACACAAGCCTAATAGGACTGAGTACTAATGAGGGATTTCAAGTAGTGATTTATTTTAAAATATATTTTTAAGAATATAAGACATATGAAAGGGTATATTTTATTTTTATGTTTTTTTTCTACCATTTTTTAATCTTGAAAGTGTTCCAAGGAAGACAAAGTGTAATGTGTCCTAAAGTAGACCTAATGGAATTAGGTCTCCATAAGACCTAAAAGTGAAATGAGGCCAAATAGAGTTATGATAGACCAAAAGGTAATAAATAGTAATTGAATAATGTTTATGATATGTATTAATATATATTCCATGGCCAACCTAAGAGGTTAAGGGTGAATATCTGACTAAGTGGAATATGAACAAGGAATGGTATATATACAAGGTAATTTTAGGCTTATTTGTGAATGTAGAGAGTATACAAATAAAACATCACATTATTGAGAAAAAGGAGGTATTTTAGACCATAATATGGTTTTAGACAAACTTTCATGATGATATAATAGGGATAATATATATGAATATCAAGGTCATATGACATAATTTGTCTTGAAGAGAACTAGTTGAGCAAAAAAGCCTAGAAGACAGTTTGAGAAATAGAAGAGTGAGAAGAAATAAAGAAGATGATCATCATATGTTTTGTGAGAAATAATTTTTTATAAAGGTGATCAAAAATTTTAGGTGGATGAGTTGGTTTTGAGTCATCTAGGGGTTTGGTGCCTCCTTATAAGTTAGTGCTTACTAAAGCTTAGTTGAGTGGGTGTTTGAGTAGTTGGGGTTGGTGCTTCATATGGAGTTAGTGTTTCACTAAATATTAATTTTTTGTCTTATAGGAATATATTCCATTTTTAGATGATTAGTGGTTTTTATTCCCCTTAAGGGTTTCCCACATATATAATGTGTTATCTTGTTTCATGATCTTGTATAGTTACATATGTTTTACTAGATGTTCATATTTATATGATTGGTTTATATATGATTAAGTGGAATTGAATGAATGTTTTGAAGAAAATGATTCACCCCCCTCTCAGTTATTTTGCTTCCAGAATATATCATGAGTTTGATATAATACAAGTAAAAATTATAATGTTATAATTATAAGGTTGTGTTCCACCATGCCTATCATGTGGCCTAGCCATGCTACCCATGGATGCCTATGATTGAGCCCTATAAATGATGAAATATAAAGAGGTAGTCAGGGATATCAAGACCTTGATATGACCCTATATATTGTCCACTTGGGCTTGTACCTATCCAAGCTATATAGTGGTCAATATGTGAGTAGCTCACTCCTATGTTAAAGCCTATAAAGCTCAATCCTCTCCATATATTACCCTTATAGGTGGATGAAAACCATATCCTCATGTCTATGGTTATCTATCAGCCTCTCTCACTAGTCTAAAATAGCTAGCATAAGCTGGGGTATATTGTATCATAGGATCTACCAAGGTGGAAGGCTCATAATGTGATAACACCCCATCTAAAATATCATAGTGCACAACCATAATTAGGGATCCCTATCTAATATCATTTGTAGAGATATATCTAAAAATAGAAACAAAATATACATTAGATCTCATGTCTATATATCTAAAATCATCTACCTATCATAAATAATGATGAAACTAATGATCTATGTCAAAAACTTATAACAAATCAAAACATTTCTCACTAAAACTAGTATCACTGACTATGGTCTCCCCATTTTATTACCTATCAAGCACTTACTTTGTCTATTGCCTCCACACAAGTTCAAAATTAAGAGTCTTCACCTAATCCCATTGTGACCCCCTCCTTAGTGTCCTCTCTATTAGCCAATTATGTCCTGTAACCATTGTATGATCACCCTATGTGAATACTAGGACATGTGTCTCCTCTCATTGATAATGTTTATATATTTAATGAGCTCACAATAGTTTTTGTCACCCTTACTATGGTCCCATTCTTATTCTGATATATTCTGCATCCACATTTATAACATCATTCCCTCCAAACCTCCCCACCACATACTACCATCCCTGACCTTCCCATGGTCTCACTTGTTGAGGCCTAATAATAGGTATCTTAACTGATAGCCCTGTGCCTCTTCTCCCTCTTAGATCTCTAACATGTCATGCTTAATAATAAAACACTACTAGATGGGATAATAGATGTGGTAGCCCTAATCTATCAAGTACATGACCCATTAGATGTGGTTGTACCCATGAAGTATAGTGGCCCATAATCTGAATGCACACCAAATAAGTAACAATAGTCACCTGGGATGGCTATATAACAATAATGTGAGTGTAAGTTTGTTACACTATCTGCCCTCATGTAATAATCTAAAAATTTGGAACATGGGGAATAACATGTGATATAAGGTCCTACCTCCACCATATAACTTGAGGTATCTTATCATTGACTACATACGGAAACCTAGACAACCAATACATAATAAATATTTCGTAGATCCACATGCTAAAAAAATGACAGGGCCCATCATCTTCTACCCCTAGGTCAACATCCCATATATATCATACATGAGTTTTACCCAAATGATATAACCAAGATCTTACAAGGCACCCTACTCTAGGATGGATTGATACAAGGTTATTTCCTAAATAAATACCTTCCCATCCAACTTATGACACAAAAAGCTTGTTGTCACAATCCCTATCAAGGCCTTCCAAAAATATGGAATGGCCATGATATAAACATCAAACAAGCTGACATGTAAATTAGGATATATCCTTTCTGAGCATGTCACCCAGTAGGCTAGGGTTCATCTTTCATCTGTTATCTCTGGTGTATCACATATCACTAGTGTCACGATGATAGGAAGTCCAAGCAAGGCATAGACATCCTCCAAGGTGATAGCCACCTCTATAATTTCCCCATCCACCTCCCATTAGAAATTTTTGGTAAATTTTTTCCAAGCACTTAAGAACATGACAATGAGATCAACACTCAATGGGATCCACCTCATCTTCATGATGCTTCCAAAACCCAAGGAAACTAGCCAATCTCAATCCATGTCTGATAAATTCTCCAACAAATTTGGTAGCCAAGATGTATCCACTAGATGTTAAACTCTTTGTGCCTCTACAAAATATCAAATAATAACAACTTTATTAAATCTTGATATCATAATAATAAAATACATTCTTAAATATTCTAAAAAAAAAACAAATTAACTACTTCATCAACTTGTTTGTCCTATTGTTTTTATTTATCACCTTTTTTCTACACCATCAGACTATTTGATACTAAATTAGCCCTATCACTTATTTACCATACTACATTAGTGTCGATCCATTCCTACAAACACAATCAACCTATTTGATACTAAATCAACCCTTTCCTTTTTTTTAGCATACTACATTGGCCCTCTATCATGTAGTCAGCCTCATTCAATAGACTATATCAGCCATATATTATGTATTGCATTGGCTAGAAGATACTATGTTAGCCATTTCTCAGTTTATAACTAATTTGACCCTCTGCTACATAGTCACACACCTTTAACAATACTACATTGACCCACTGATACATAGTTAGCCCCTTTGATTTCTCTCACCTTATAAACTGAGTCAACTCGGATGACTCTATTATGAGTGTGCAGTGATTTTTTGACCATTTACCATAAATTCGTTAGGCATTTATCACTCTAATATTTTCCTACCCAATACCCCATTCTACCCCTAGTCTACCTAAAAAAATCTTAGGGTCATTTTTGGTATCTACAATTTACTTAACATCTAATTTGTTATATTTAGCTTAATTTCAATTAAAATTACTCAAAAATTTGAAAGTAATGCTTGAATTACTTTAGACACACTCACAACAACTGCTAAGCATCCTCCACATTGTAGATGGAATCTCCTCACCATAATCACTATCTAGGCTCAAACTGGGTCTCTCAGAGTAATATTTTATCAGAATTGTAAAAATGACAAATGAATTAATTTTCACCCTATTTATATTTACTATTAAAAATTATTTACCTCTCAAATATTTAAAACTATATTATGTTTTTTGACCATTACTTTGTTTCTACTAGTTCTTTTTTAAAACCATAAGATATTTTATAATTCTGACAGTGTAGAGAAGCTTCTCCCACATTAATTTTTCTAGGTTTACCTAATGTTCCTTACATTGGACACCTTCATATTTATCTCACTTCCTTCCTCTTTTACATCAGTAAGGTAAGTAAAGGTATATATATTTTTAGTTCTACCTTTCATTTATCTTATTATTTTCTTACTATAATTTATCTAGCTTCAATGTTGTGTGTTTCTATGTTATTTTTCCAAATTACCATCCCCTGTTACACCTAAGTGACATGTGATGAGGTTTGAGTGGGGCATATGTATACACATAATAGTTTAAAACTTTATTAATTACTGATACTTTCTCTCTTGTAGGAACCCATCGAGTCTCAATCTCTCTAAGTGCATGCCTTAAAAGGTACATTGAGAAAGGGGTGGGTAGACCATTAGTTCTTTACATGATTATTGTCCCCTATACTTCCATTTTCAACCAACACAAGTCTCTCCTATACACTTCCATAAGATTTAACACATCACTTACACACTCTTCCAAGCAATTCACTGCTTTAAATAACCCCTACCTAAACCAAAACCTATTTCTTAGTTTTGTCAAACAAAGTTGGCCTAGGTTGACCTTGTACTTAAAATACATAAGCACATTACAAGACGAGGTCAGCCTTGACCAACCTAATCCAAGACCTAACTAATTATATTTATTAATAATGTAGGGTCGATTGGGATGAATCTATTAGCTAAAATTTTGTAAGGGTTTAGGGTTAGATCCAACTATATATACACATCCATTTCTTCCATTTCATAGAGAGAAGAAGTAAATCATTATTTACACCTCTACTTATACCTCATTCTAATTAAGAAGCATTGATTAGGGTTTCAATATTACACTTGGAGATATGAATATTGTATTGTGGATAAGTCTTTTTGATGTATAGGAGAAGTCATGTAGCTTAGAGCTGACCTATCTTTGTTATCCTTACAAAAAACAACAACCTCTTGTGAAGCACCTTGGCTAAGGGAAATATTAAGACTTCATGGGTTCATATTCAAGTTAAGTATTCATAAAATCTTACTCCTCTTTGTTAAAGTAGATATATTTTCATTTGGTAGTTTATATAGTTCTCTCTCCATGCATTAGGATTTCCTCTACATTTACTTGAGTAGAGATCTTATATACATGTTTATTACCCCCATTTTCTGCCATAAGATTTAGTGAGAACTAGGTTAGGTTTTAATTTAATTTATCATTTATTTTATGAATAATAAAATTTAATACCTAGCTAGGTTTATCACATGGTGTTGCTTGACTAGAGGATTTGGAACCCTCTTTAGTGATATTGTGTTGTAAGGGACCCCTTGGTTAGGTCTAGGGGATGCATCTTGGTCATGAACCTGATTACTTAAATGTACCAAAAAGTAGAAGGGTAAGTTTGATTTAAAATTTCAAAGATAGGATTTATTTTTAAATCAACTTAAGTTTCCCTTGTATACACCCACCACCCATTCTGACCTTAAGAACACTCTTTCCAATATAAGGAAAATGTAGTTTTTTAACTTGTCTTCAAGCATGCATAAAATGGAAACTGTAATTATTGTAATGAACAAAAATAAACTTGACATACATGTTGAATCCATATAATTTCACCCCTAAGCATGCCAATGTAACATGGGATACCAATTTTTGGCACAAGTTAGAGTGTTGGGTCCTAAAATGCAATTATTTTATAGTGAAGAGATAAGTTCTTATCTTCCAACTATAAGTCTGTCACTTTAAACACATATAGATAGGTAAATTAAATATGATACCATGACCTCAATATCCAAACCCATTTGAATACATGTTTTCACTATTGTTTAGGAACATGGAAACATTGACAACAAATGTTGTCAAAGTTGAAATGGTAGTTGGATAACTCTACCTCCATTGCTTTGTGGATAAAAAAAATAAATTAAAACACATATAATGTGGTGTATAACATCTAGTACTAGGTTCTTTGTCTTTTATCATGCTCATTTGAGAGACCCATCACCCATTCCAACCTCAAGAATGCCCTTTCCAATACAAGAAAAATGTAAAATTTTATCCTAATTTTGGACATGCATAAAATTAAAATCATATTTTTTTTGGAATGAACCAAAAGAACCCTCAAATTCATGTTTAATAACTATAATTTTAACCAAAATAAATTTTATGTAACCTTAGAGATGAATTTGTGGCATAAGTTGTAGTGACGAGTCCTGAAATGTAACTTTTTGGCACTGAAGAGACAAGTTCTTGTCCTCTATCTAGATTTTTTGCCTTTGAGATCTATAATTCTAATTTCATAACTTTAAACACATATGGACAAGAAAATTTCATTTTTTCCTATGATCTCAACCTCTAAACCCATCTGGATGCATGTTTTCACTATTGTTCAGGAGTGTGGAAACACTAACAAGTGTTGTCAAAGATGAAGTGGTAGTTGGAGAACTACATCTCTAATGATTCATGGTTGGAAAATGGTACTACCAACATATTAAAGGTATAAAATAATGTATCTTACCATTTTATTTACCTCCCATCATGCTCGATCGAGAGAGTTTTAGCCTCAAGAATACCCTTTTTGTAATAATTGAGTACTTATATTAAGCTTCTCTTAGCTTCAAAAATATGAAATTCTTTACTAAAAGTGCCAACCACGTGAAGGTGGAATATTATGTGGAACCAATTACCTAAAAAAAAATTTAGTAAGTAATTCAAAATTAAAATTTATATGTACTGCATCAATCAAACCAAAACCATCTTTGAACTTCAACTCCTCTACTACAACAAATGTTTTTATACATGCTCCAACACTGTCATGTTCTCCTTTTCCATGGCCAGCCTTAGTGAAAGTCTAAATATGTTATAGGATATTGGTAATGTATATCATGATCAACCAATAAAATATTTATTATTTTTTGAATTGTGATATGCAATTCATCCAAATGTAACGCTGATTAAAATCAATGTTACTCATAGTCAAATCTCCATAGAACTTCTTAAAACAACCTTGCACGTACTCTGTATAATGTGATCAATCATCATTGACATATAAATGGTAATCCATTAATATTTATTTATCTTGTTTTATATTATTAGGTACATGTATGAATGTTATAATCATGAATATGGCAACCTGTATTGAATTATAATACTATGATTGAACTTCCATTTGTGGTTTAAATATGTAATTCTTAACAAAGTTGACTAATGAAATAATAGAACCAAGTGGGAATGTGTCCTTAATTATTTTTAAATTTTCATCCAACAATCTATCACTGTGTGTGTCTTTCATACTCATAAGCAATTTCCTCTCTAAATTTGACCTTAAATTCTGAAACAGGGATCTGTTTTGTAATAAATTCACACCTTTTATATTTTTTTCCATATTTTACTTGATAAGTTAGATTTGTATTTTATCAAACTTAATAATTAAAATTCAATTGTACTTTTTATCTCCTCATGAATATAATTTTTTAATTTTGACAATCCAACACAAATGTTACAATTTCCATCCAAACATATTTTTTTATAAAAGAATTATCGATCTAGTATTTCACAAAAAATGGTTAGAATAAATTCCCTAGATGATTTTGGAAGAAATTATATGACATATTATTGAAAAGTTTTGTTAGTTTATGAATTATAATGTATATGGTGAAAAGCATCATAGTGCATTAAAAATTCAACATGTTGCCTACATCAACAAGTGGTGCGTGTGTGATTTGTTTTTACATAAAATAGTTTGTCTATAT
Source organism: Torreya grandis (assembly GCA_037957365.1). Taxonomy (NCBI): domain Eukaryota; kingdom Viridiplantae; phylum Streptophyta; class Pinopsida; order Cupressales; family Taxaceae; genus Torreya; species Torreya grandis. Next base: position 1,977,012 of record JARHVA010001274.1, on the reverse strand, counting down.
CAAAATATATTTAACTAATATTTTTTTCCAAAAACATGGAGTATAATTATGTTTGGTTCATATCTAATAAATGTTTCTGATGTGGCTCAAGGTTATGAGATCCATCTCTTCTTTTCACTACATCTCTTGTATTAGGTGAAACTCTTATATTATCTTTCCAAAATTATGCAAGTAAATCTTTGAGAGCATCAGCTATAGCCTTGTATTTTCATGGAAGTATACCAGAGAATGCCTAGAACTCAATGGTATTGGAATCATAAATTCTTTTTAATCTTTTAATTTCTTTCATTAATGTTTTTCTATTTATGTCTAGTGCTTGACTAGTTTTTAAAATCAATCATTTTCCCCCTGTTTGACCACTAATTACATAAGTTGTAATTATTCACCAAGAATAATTACAATATTTGTTACATGATTTAAGGCCTATAATATGATATGCATCATGTATATTTTCAACAATTTCATTGTTTTCATCATCTATGTTAGATATTCTTAGTCCCAGGGTGTACATTGTAAGTCTTATCTTAATCAATTTCATCAATGCAATAAACACTTGACATTTTTTTATATCAAAATAAAATTTATCAAATAAATTATCCCAATTTTTTCAAATAGTCTTCTTGAATGGTGGTTATACATTTTATTATGCATTGGTTTTAAAATGTTTTCATAATATTAAGTACTTGCCTTTTATATGCACAATCCTTAGAGGTGTTGTTGATGGTGGAAACTTGTTGAGAGGGTGTTTCAAAATCATTATGTTCACTACTATTTTATTCATTATAAGTTTCATTATTTACTTATGGGATGACATTTTCTTCATTTTTACTTTCATCAATATGTATTTCCATGAAATTGTCTTCATTGATAGGGGGTAAATTATCATGCATAGATTCATCATCAATAAATCAAAAAAATTATACTTTGAATGTGGACTTATAACATAATTTAGATTTTTAAGTAAATATTAATTATCATTATTGAATTCATTATTGTTAATTTCATCATTAAATATGAAATTTGTCTCATTAGGGATAGTGTTTGTGTTTTACCTTGAGAAAAATACTTGCATTCATACCTTTTATTTTTCTCTCAACTCTTCTAATTACTCTAGTGTTTTTTAATTTAAATGTTTCCTCTTATTTTAATGAGCTACATCACCCATGACTAGGTAAAGAATAATTTTACTCCTTTTGATGTTGGGGACCCAAATAATAATTTGATTCCTTTTGATGGTGGGGGATGCAAAGAATAATTTGATTCCTCTTGTCTTCACTATGGAAAACCCAAAAAGATGTAGAGAATATTTTTGGGGTTAGAATTCTCAAAAAATAAATGTTTGACAATAAATTATTGTCTATTGAGATAATAATGCATACACATTATTTATATTATCTCTATGTGATCATATATTAAATTGGTGGACCTTCTAATTTATTTTGTTATGATATTTGGGTCAATCGAATCCTAAATTACCTCCATATAGTCAAAATTAGGTTCAAAGGGTTCAATTTCATCTAAATTACAATAATTATTGTAATAATGGACTAATTGGGTACATATGTTAGGAAACAAGAGTTAATTTAGCTCCACATATCACATTGTAGACTCACAGTTAGGTTTAAGGGGTTCAAATTGGCCCCAATCACCTTCATGTTTGAGTTTGTCATAAAATTAGGGTCAATTAAACCATATGTTCCATCATTTACAATCAACCATTGACCCATAAATTAGGTTCAAATGGCTCAATTTTTCCCAAATCACATCTTTAATTATACCAATTAACTAATTGGATCAATTCATAATAGAATCAAACCTAATTTAACCCTAAATCATATTTTGCTCTTGTAGTTAGGTTCAAGGGGCTCAAATTGACCTCAATTTCCTTCATGATTGAATATTTAGACTATTTTATTTATATTTTTATGATATTCCCCCAAAATTACTCCTATATAGACAAAATCACGTTCACAAGTTTCAAATTCATCAGGAAATTGCATCACTAATTCCAATAATTGACTAATTGGCTAAATATCTTAGAAATATAGGTTAATTTATGACCAAATCACATCCTAGACTTATAGTTAGGTTAAATGGGTTCATATTGGCCCAAATTACCTTCATTTTTGAATTTGTGATAAAATGGGGTCTGAGTATTACTTTGGGGTTTAGGGTTTAGTGTTGTAGCAATCGACTAATAGGGTCTAAATATTGCTTCTAGGATATATCTATCATATCTTTCGAATGAAAAACAAGATGTTATTTCTCAAATAATATCTTATATCATAACAAATATAACACTTTCTTTTAAAAAAATAATTAATAGAGAACATGTTTCCTGAATATCATCCTCATGACCACTTGTGAAGTGAGACAGTCACACTAATTCATCCCTTGACAATACTAGTGTAGGTTTCCATTCATTTAGTCCTATTATCCCTTACCTACATATAAAACATTTAAAATGACAATGTTTCATTATGACCAAATTTAAGATGATGAAACATTCTTGTGTAATCCATCACTCATTCTCAATCCATGAACATTTGAAAAAATCAAATACACTTCCAATTTATCCCTTTAAATGTGGACACAATAATGCTTCATCCCGTCACTCTTTTTTAATTTAAAAAACGTTATAGATGCTCAGATTAGATAAATAACTACCCCAAAATACAAAACATGGTTATTTTATATAATAATTAGTCATTACACTTACATGAAATTACCTATAAATTTTGTGCAGTATTAAAACTGATGAAATGAAGAATGAATAATAATCCTTTCTCCTTTTTTCCCTTACAAATTTATAATATGATTTCCTAGTTGTCCAATGTTGATCACATAAAAATACACATTTTAAATTCTTTTAATTTTTATCCTTATCAGTTAAGATCCCTTGAAATTGATATGCCAAAAGGAGAACAAATAATATAAAACAATGTTCCTTTAGTTTTCTTTTAGTTTGGTTGAAGGGGCTCAAATTGGCCTCAAACTCCTCTTTGATTAAAAGAATCAACTATTTGGTTTATTATATTCAATGACATTAAGGTAAATCTCACTCCAAATCACATCATATAAAATTTAAAATAGGTTGTTATAAGGCCCAAATTTTTAAAAATAATGTCAATGATTACACCATTTGAGTAATTGTCTCAATCTATGATGAAATCAAAGCCAATTTAGCCTCAAATCATACTATATGGTCTCAATTAGGTTCAAAGTCCTCATATTCACCCTAATTACCTCCAAAATTGAACCAATTAACTATTTCATTCATTATAAAATGACATTCGAGTTTATTGAGCTCAAAACCACATCCTATACATGTCAAAGTTGTATATGTCATTGAACCAAATGATTATTTACTCCATTCTCTAATGAAATTAAAGTTTATCAAGCACCAAATAAAATTTTATAGTCATGCACTTAGTTTTAAGGGTCTAAAATTAGCTCCCATTGCCTTAAGAATTAACCATTGGACTATTTATCTTATTTAGTAATGACATTGGGATGAATAGGCCCAAATTAAAACCTTTATAGTCAAAATTAGGTTCATGAGGCTGAATTTTTCTCAAATTATGTTACTGATTATACCAATTCACTCAATATATGGTAATTTATCATTAGATCACATTTTATACATGCAATTATGTTCAAGGGGTTCAAATTGATTGTACTTTCTTTTACCATTAAAACAATTGACTCGTTCATTCATTTTGTAATGAAACTAGGCCTAGTTGAACCCTAAATCATGTTCTATATAGTCAAAAATATGATTTTGAGTGTAGTCTCACCAAAATTGCATCAATTTATCCATGATGTCATTTTAGTGGTAGTGTATATCATAACACGCCCCACTTTAAAATAAAAATATAAAAGTTATAAATATGAACTAAATAAGTTTAAACATAAACTAAATAAGTGTATATCATGATAAATAGATAAGTATAAACACGTAAAAGTAGTCAAAATTTATTTTTTGATGTTATGGAAGAATAACGCAACACATTATAACATGTATGTGTTATGTTCAGTTTGAATTCAAAAATCAAGCCTTTTGGCTTGGAAATGGGTTGGATTCTTGAGCTAAAGGATTGGTCCAATCAACACACAACCAAATCTGAGAGTTTTGATAGAAAATAACAAAATTCAACTTTTATCACCAAATACACTATAAATTTGAATGAGAAAATTTGTAAAATTATTACCATGATGATGAGCACACTCTTCTCTTTCCAAATATAAGATCTTTATAATTTTTGTACTATTTTAAGGTTTCAATTATGTTGATTTCTAACTATAGATTTTTTAGGCCACTACATGTCACAACTATACATACCTATATATGTTTTTATATTTTTTTAGTCAATCCAAATGCAAAAAAAAAAAAAAAAAAATGGTTACAAACTAGGCCTAGTTCTACACACATTCAAAAAAAATAAGTTTTAATTTTTTTGAGGTAGTTGGGGGGGACACATGAATGGCTATCCATTTTTTTGTTATTTTTCAGGATCTATTTACTTTTAAAATTAATAAAAAAATATTCATTGAAAAATTATAAAAAAATATAGGGTACAAACTAGATGGTCTTATCTAAAAATTCACCAATTATTTTTAAACAATATTAAACAATGTTCATAAAATAAGGGGCTAGAAGTTAGGTATCTACTCTATTTTTCTAAAATGTTAGGAGTTCCTATAAAAATTTAGATGTTTAACCTTGTTATACTTAACCATTTTTTTTAAAATAGTGTATTGGAAACTAGACTCAAAATTCTACAATTCATGTTATTACACCATCCTCAAATTTTGAGTGTAGCCATCTCAAATTATCTACAAAAGTTCAGATTTTCAATTTTTTGGAAAAACATGTCCATGGGTAGGCCCCTTTCTTCCTCCCAACTTTGTACACTAATCCAAATTCTAATATTTGATTATGACTATTTGGTTCTTTTGCCTTTTGTGATTATCCCACGAGATTGTTCAGGGTCATTTTAGCATTACTCCATTTGCAGTCTTTGCATAACAATATGTAATTATAGTTGGGCTGAAACTATCATTTGACCATCTCCCCAATATCTCTCTGGATATCAAATTTAGGCTTGATGTATTCTAAGGTCATCTTCTTCTCTTCCCCTCTAGCTACATATGAACTTGATTTTGAACACTATGTAAAATTTAGAATTTGGGGAGGTCTTTTAGGCATCATATTTAGCTTTATATACATTCTGCAAGCTAAGTCCATGATATTATGTCATGTTGAACAATATCCAAACTTCAAGAGATCATTGATTGACTACTTTATGTTCTATATCTTCCTTGAATTGAGTCCCCAAGATCGTGCAACATGGTACAATATCAAAATTTCAAGGATCTGTTGAAACTTGGGGCCTATTTTTATCAGTTTTAGAATCTTTCCAGCACACTATCAAAAAATAAATTAGTAGAGTATCAAAAGACTCTTAGAGGACTTGCATTCAGACATTTGATAGATACTAGAAACCATAAAAACTTCATCCTATTAGTTTCAAAAAAATATCATTAGAGTATTAGAAGACTCTCATAGGACTTGCAACCAAACATTTGATAGAAAATAGAAACTAAAATTATTTAAATTTTTTGTCATATCTCTCCATCTGTATCCCATTAGATTATCAAACTTTATTGGACACCTGAAATTCTATTCTCCACATTTTCTTCCTTGAAGTCCCATATCCCAATTCTACTCCTAATTTACGCAAATCTAAATTTCCCCTTTTTTTGGGTTTTGCCATAACTTATATTTTTGTCCATTTGCCTCAAAAAATTTCTATAGTGTTCATCTCATTTTTCACCTTCTTTGTGCCTCTTTGATAAATTTTCTATTTTTTCCATTTTCACTTCTAAAATTACCCTTGCCTTTTCAATCATACTCCCACTATGCACAAAATTTAGTAAAATTACCTTTACCCCTTTTGATTTTTCCCAAATTAAAAAATTTCCTTACTAAACATGTATTGAATCTAGTTTTCCTACCCATTTCAAAAAAAAAATCTCTTATTCTGATCATGGTAGTAACCCAAATAGGAGCAAAAAACATTGAGGATGAAATTGTTTCCCTCAAGACCCAAATCAAAGATCTTGATGAAAAAATTCTTAGCCTCAATCTTTAACATACTACCTTGAATAATAGACAACATCAAGAGTCCTCTTCAAACATTGGGTTTTCTTCTTCCATCATTTTTTGTGGGCTAAATCTTGATTTTCCTCAATTCAATGGTGTAAATCTGAATAGATGGATCTATCAGATAGAACAATATTTTAGTCTACATAATAATTTTGATGCCAATAAGGCCCTGCTTACATCCTTTCACTTGGAACATGAATCCCTTCAATGGTATCATTGGTATATCAAGGCTCATGATAAGCCCATATGGATCAATTTTTGTACCCTCATTTTGAAATGGTTTGGTTGAGTTCTTTTGATTACTTCATTGGAGTAGTCACTAAACTTTACCAAACAAGAACCATGAGAGAATATCAAACAAAATTTGAAAAACTAGCCAATCACATAAAGCGATTGTTTGATGAATTCTTCAAGAGTTACTTTATCAGTAGATTGAAAGATGTAATTTGATCTGAGGTTAAAATGTTTTGGCCCAACACAATGATGGAAGCCTTAGGGTTGGCTAAGTTGGTAGAGGACAATATCATAGCTCAATATTGATTCAAATCCAATTTTGCTCCATTCATAAATACAACTCCATAATGATTTCAAATAATTCCAGCCCCTAGAACCACTCCTATAAAGCATTTGACAGAAGCATAGATGCAAGGACATAGAGAAAAAGGACTATGTTATAATTGTGATGAAAAATTCACTTGGGGACATCAATTTTTTGAGAAAAATATCTACCTAATGGATGTGGACTCTCCAGTTAAAACTAATTTTTTTGAAGATGCTCAGGATAAAACAAATGATTTAGAAGAAGATCTATTGATTATGGAACTTGATTCTTAGGAAGACTAACCAGATATCTCTATTCATGCCTTAAAAGGAGTCACCACACCTCAAACCATGTGGGTGAGGGGTTAATTTGAGAATATCCATCTTAAAATACTCATTGATTTAGGTATCACTCATAAATTCATTGACCCTCAAATCACCAAATAGGCTGATTGTTTTGTCCATCCTTGCTCCAAACATGAAGTCATGATTGTCAATAAGGGCACATTACCTTGCAAATAGAAGTATTATAAATTTCACTCTGATATGTTTACCTTTCTCTTAGGTGGATGTGATGTTGTTTTGGGAACCCAATGGTTACACACACTTGGACCTATCATATGGGATTTTACTAAACTTTGGATGTGGTTTTTAGACAATGGGCAAAATCTCACATTGAAATTCTTACTCTTGAGGTCTCTTAGTATCATAATTTCACATTATATGGAAAAAATTATTAAGAAGAATTCACACAATGTCATTTCCCAGATCCATTCCATTCAAATACAACTATTAACGGTCTATACTACTCCTAATCTACAAATCATTCTGCATAGGTATGCAAGTGTCTTTTTTGAACTAGTGGGATTTATACCTTCATGACTAGAGGACCACTATATTTATCTCTTGTTTGGAATCATTCCTCCTAACATCAAGCCCTATTGCTAATCATTTTAGGAAAAGATCGAGATCGAGATTCTTATTCAAGAATTACTGAAGTAAGGCATTATTCTCCCTAGTACTAGCCCATATTATTTTGTAGTTTTCCTTGTCCAAAAAAAGATGGGTCATGGCACCTCTACATTGACTTCCATGAAATTAATCACATCACAATCAAGGATAAGTTCTTGATCCTTATTATTGATGAGCTTCATGGCATTGATTTTTTATCTAAGTTAGATCTCTGCTCTGGATATCACCAGATCTAGCTTCATGTAGATGATATCCCTAAGACATATTTTCACACACATGATGGCAACTATGATTTTTTGGTCATGCCCTTTGGCCTCACTAATTCTCTTTCAAAATTATAGGCATTGATGAATAAAATATTCAAGCCCTACCTACAAAAATTCATTCTGATCTTCTTTGATAATATCCTCATCTATAATAAAACATGGTCTAAGCCTCTCCAACATCTAGAGATCACACTACAACTTCTCTCTGATCATCATCTCTATGCAAAATAGTCCAAATGTGTTTTTGGCTAGGATGAAGTGGAGTATCTCAGGCTTATTGTTTTTTCCCAAGGGGTTTAGGTGGATCCTAAAAAATAGCTGCCATGACAAATTGGCTTCATACTCAGATACTCAAGAGGCTCCATGGTTTTTTGGGGCTGATCGGATCCTATCACAAGTTTGTTAAGGACAATAGAAAGATTATAGCTCCACTAAAAACTATGTTGAAAAAGGATGTTTTTACATGGACACAAACTATTGAGTGTGCATTTGAAGAATTGAAATAAGCTATGTGTAATACACCTATTATATCTATGTTAGATTTTTCCAAGCCCTTCACGATCAATAATGATACTTGTGGCAATGGACTTGGTGTTGTTCTCCTCCAAGAAGGATGACCCATTGCATTCACCAACAAATCCCTTTCTAGCAAGAATTTAGTACTCTTTACTTATGAGAAGGAAATCATGGCCATTTTACATGTAGTATATAAATGGTGGCCATACCTACTTGGGAATCATTTTTGCTTCAAAACTAATCACCAGAGTTTGAAATATTTCCTAGAACAATGGGTCTCCACCCCATCATAATAGAAATGGGTCAGAAAGATCATGGGTTATGATTATGATATCACTTACAATAAGGGTAAGGATAATATTTTGGTTGATGATTTGTCTCAAACATTTACAGACCAAGATTCCCTTTTAGCTATTTCCATAACTATTCTAAATAGGTTGGATGATGTATAGCAAGGGTATGTTAATGACTCTTCATTATCTTAAGTCATTCAATAGTTGGCCACTAACCCCTCTATTGTACTACATTATTCTTGGGATGGTGCTTCTTTATGATATAACGGCCATCTGGTGCTTCTTCAAAGCACTGATCTTCAGTAGGATGTATTCTATGAAATCTATGCTTTTACATCTATAAGGCACTCAGGGTTTCTCAACACTTATGAGCAAGTATGATGAAAATTATTTTTTAAAGGAATGAAAAAGGAAATTAAATAGATAATTACTGAATGTGATACCCACCAATGTAATAAGGGTGAAACAACACTCATTCCTAGGCTATTTGAACCCTTTCCCATCCCTACTAGGATTTGAGTAGATATTTCTATGGATTTCATTAAAGGGCTCCCTAAATTTGGAGGGAAAATAGTGATCTTGGATGCGGTTGATCTCATCTCCAAATATAGTCATTTTTGTGCCCTCAATCATCCCTATACAACCTCCATAGTTATACAAATTTTCTTGGACCCAATTTTCCATCTTCATGGCATTATTTCTTCCATTATCTCAGATCATGATGCAACCTTCACTAGCCTTTTTTGGATAGAACTATGTTGATGCACCAACACCCAAATAAAGATGAGTTATGGGTATCATCCACAAATGGATGGCTAGACTAAAATTGTCAACAAATTCTTGGAAAATTTCTTTCATTGTTTCACCTTTGAACAACAACATCAATGGGCAAAGTGGCTCCCTCTCAATGAATGGTGGTACAATACCTCCTACCACACTTCAAATAAACTAACTCCATATGAATCAATCTATGGTAAAGCATCACTAGTGTTCCTTTTGTACACCCTCAGTAGTTCACTATTTCAAGTGGTCAACATGCTTCTTCAAAACTAGGATCAAATCCTCAGCACCCTGGAAGACAATCTTCATATGACACAAAATAGAATGAAACAATCAGTTGATCAACACCATTATGAGTGTACTCTTTAAGTAGGTGATATGGTTTTTCTTCACCTATAACCATATAAAAATTCCTCCATAAAAATCAAATGGAATCATAAGATAGATCCCAAGTTCTATTGACCATATAAGGTTCTCCAGAATATTAGGTCAATTGATTATAAGTTAAAGCTCCCACATTTTTCTCGAGTTCACCCAATATTTCATGTCTCTTGTCTAAATAAAGTTCTTGGCATAAACATCAGATTTTAGACTATTTTACCAGAACTTGATAATGAAGGATCCATACTTCTTAAGTCATAGGTAATCCTGGATAGGTGCACATGCCAACTTCACTCTCTTTCCATCATAGCACTATTAATTCAGTGGCATAAAATGAAACCAAAGGATGCAACATGGGAACCACTATTTTAGATTCATCACCAATTCCCACATCTGAATATTTGAGTACAAAGATTTTTTTAAGAGGGAGGGGATGTTAGGAACTCATGATACCCCTTCTCTTTACTTTGTTAGTATATTAATTTCTATAGACACATATGATTTGTAATTCATCCCGTGAGCATTTTGTTTTATCCCACATTCATGGGAAGTAGGAGTTGCTTAGATTAGACTTAGTATATAAGTAAGTGTTGAGGCTAATGAACTCATCCATAAATTGTATTGAATTGATCTTTCTCAAAGGAGGTTTCCCACTCAAGGAGGCCAATGATTCTATAATTCAGCTATTGTAATTTAGTTTTACTTATTTGAATCAATATATTGCTGATTTTCATAGTTTATTTCATGTATTTACAATTATCTGCTAACTTATTCAGGAAGGATCCTCTCAGATAATTAGTCAAATATTAATTGATTTTAGGGCTTATGGGTCCCTTTATTGATAACATATAAATATTATAAAACTGAATGGTCTGGCTTAATGACATAATTATCAAGGCATATAACCAACCAAAAAACCATCTAATTTTTAAAAACCAAAGTTTTTATTTACAAGACTTTCTATATTACAGAGTGCTAGCTACTAGTATAAAACACTAACCATGGTTATCAAACCAATAAAACAACAAAAAATATCCTACTATAAATAAAAACTTTCCTTTAATTAATTACTATCAGTTCCACCTCCTTCCCTGCTCCATCATCCAATAGATCAGACCTTTAAACTATATCCTTCTTATGCACCTAAGGAACCTAAACCAGTTGAACTTCTGAACATTAACCCAACTTTGGGTCATCTAGCTTCTCTTTTTCAAAGAGGGAGGCCTCAAAACATGCAAAATTTTGAAAATTAAACTTTCTCTTGTGAATCCCCTTTACCTTCAAAACTTGCCTATGTTCAAGCCACCAAGGAGGCTCCTAAAAATGAACTTAGGATAAACCACATGCTAAAAATTTAATTACCTTCAATCTATTTAGAGTCCTCCTTTTAGCATGTCAAACTTCTAACTATGGTATGGGAATTAGAAAAAATTGTAATAAGGGCATAACTAGACCCCTTTTTCCTCCGTCCCACCCTCAGTCAAGCACGCTTCTTCCACATTATGAGTAAACTTAATTAAGGAAATAAATCACTCTTCTAAGTTTCTAAACTCCGATAGAGGAACAAATCCAATGCCATCTTTCCCATAAAATGGAAGGCTCAAAAAAGGTCTTAATGGTATATTATGCAGAGTTGAGAATAAATCCACCCTATCCTCAGGCTAAAAAAAATGCCACCATCTCCTTAATCCGCTCTTGATTAGACACCACCAAACATAAATTTATCATAAATAGAGCTACTAAATCTGAATTCACTCTCACTCTCCTAAAATCTATCATCATTTTCATGCCTAGAATAACCACCAATGCTTCCACCACTTCCAGAATTAGCACCCAAAAAATGTTCATGAGCCACATTTTGAAAACACTACCTATAATACCCATTTCTATAGTTTTAGCCCAACCAAATCTTAGTGGCTAGACCAACTACTCAATGAAATTTGGCTCCATCCTATAGAGGAAAACTAACCCAACACCCAAAACCATATTTCTAGAAAGTGGAAGCCATAACTAGGATAAACTTTTACCCAATTAACTTGCACAAATCATAATAAAAGCCCATCAAATTTGTAGTCAAACCATTATTACTAACATCATCACCTCCACTATCACCTTATGAAAACCAATAAAATAACTACAAAATAAACCCCTATCACCTTTTAATTCACTTAAGAAATAGATTAAATTTCTTAAAGATCCACCAATTCCACCCCTATACAATCTTGTCATCTATCCTTGGTGTTGTCGACCTTGGTCTCCTCCTCTTGATATATACCCACATTATCTGATAAGACTTCCTCTTTATTGATTTCTAAAAAGTGATCTGAACACTTCCAATTTTGAAAAAAGCTCAACTTTAGATAGATAAAAGCAAGAATGTTTTATAATTTCTAGGACTTGGTTTATTGTCCTAACAAGTCCTGAATAACGACTTGAGAGTCACCATCTATTTCTATAAATTTTATTCCACAATCTAAGGCTAGGTCAATCCCAGCTATTATAGCTTGAGCTTCAGTGTCATTATTAGTTCCACCAAGAAGATTCATTGAGCTATCTCTTATTAAAGAGCCAATAAAATCTTTGATAACACAACCTGTACCTAAAAATCTTGGATTTACCTAACATGCCCCATCAAAATTTAGTTTAAACCAACCTGGTTGTGGAGGAATCCAAATTATCCCACCAAATTTTCTTCTTCTTCTTATCTACTATTGACCCTTTAATGGGGTGAGGAATAATACTTTTCCAATTTGTGCACATTTGCATTACCCATTGTGTCAAAAAAAACCTTGTTTCCTCTTTAATTACATAAATACCACTTCTAAAATGGCTAACTCCATTTCCCTTAAAAATTCATGCAAAGGATGTTCTCTTTCTTTAAAAATGTGGGCATTCCTTTATTTCCAAATTGTCCAGATTAAAATTATTGGACTAAATCTCCATAAACTATAAATAAAATGTTTGACACCACAAATTTGCCAATAAGAAAAGTACTAAAAGAGTGTAGGAGTCCAAGCCCAAGCCTAAGCCCAACTACACTTGTTACATAACCAGATCCAACACCAATTAGAAAAAGAAAAATTGAATAAAAGATGATCCACTATTTCCTCTTCTTGTTTACACATACAACATGTCAAAGTCCCTATAAAACCCAATTTCTTAAGTCTATCTTGGTTTAGAATGAAACTTTGGACTACCAACCAAGCAAAGGCCCTATCTTTTTATAGCCCTTCTTTACCCCAAAATAGTAAATTAGCCCAAAGTAGAGAATCATCCACCATTTTAGCCATTTTATAACCAATTTTCACTATATATGTACCTATTTTTGCTTCAATCCAATGTATTTGATCTTATTTATTATTTAAATAAAATTTCCTCTAAACAAGATTTTCTCTATTTTTATTTTTCTTCTTATATATTATTAACGCTTTAATCGAGGGAGGAATAATACTTTTCTAATTTGTGCACATTTACATATCCCATTTTGTCAGAAAAACTTTTTTCCTTTTTAGTTACGTAGAAACCACTTATAAAATGGTTAACTCCATCTACCTTAAAACTACATGCAAAATATGTTATCTTTCTTCAAAAATGTAGGCATTCCTTTCTTTCTAAATTGTCCAGATTACAATTGCTAGACTATATCTCCACAAAATGTAAATTGAATGTTTGACATCACCAATTGGCAAAGAATAAAATGCCTAAGAGAGTGTAGGATACCAAACCCAAGTCTAATTAAACTTATTATATAACTACATCCATCAGCAATTAATAAATAAATAATTGAACAAAAGATGATCCATTGTTTCCTCTTCCTATTTACACATACAAAATATTGAAGGCCCTAGAAAACCAAACTTTTTAAGTCTATCTTGGGTTAGAATGTGACTTTGGACTATCAACCAGTCAAAGGCCACAACTTTTTATATCCCTTCTTTACCCCAAAATAGTAAATTGGCCCAAACAAGAGAATCACCCACCACTTTAGCCATCTAATAACCAAATTTTACTATATATGTACCTATTTTCAATCCATTCCAATGTCGTTGATCTTATTTATTATTTAAAAAATCTTTCCTCTAAACAAGGCTTTCTTATAGATCCTTATATTCAACCTGAGTTAGGATTGGAAGATTTGAGAAGCTTTTCCAACTACAACCTGGTCTCAACACATTTGATTGAATATACAAATAATATACCACCTTAGAAACCCAAATATTTTGCAAAAAATATTTGATTTCTGACCCTTCAAATCTTTTTGCAAGAGGATAATACCCATTCTAGGAATATTTATAAAATTCTGCTTTCCTTCCATTATTTATCATGCAAGAAACATGTTGGGATATAATCGATCTACATTTTTAAAAAAAATTACAAACATGGGATCCTCTAGGTGGATTAACAACAAATAATACTCTTCAACATCTCAAAACCTAGGTATTTGGCACAAAAAAATATACACCATAGACTATCTGATTTAGTCACCATCATCCAAACTAATTTAGCCCCAAGGGCTAAATTATGAAGTTAAATTATTAAAATTCCTAGTCCACCTCCCTATTTCCTCTTACAAACCTTTTCCTATTTCATCAGTCCCTTGTTAGAGAAAATCTTTCATTATTTTATTCATATTTCTTAGAACTTATTTTAGAGGATGCAACACAGAGAAATAATAAGTAGGAAGAACACTTAAGAATGCCTTTATTAAAGTTATTCTACTAACCAAAGATAGCCACTTACCTTTCCAAGAAACTAGGATAGCTTTGAATTTATCAATCAATTCTTACTAGAACCTATCTTTACCTACCCCCATAAACGAAGGCACCCCTAGATATTTACTAGGAAGTTTACTAATTTTGAAACCTAAATTTATAGCTATATTCTTTTATTCCATCTTCTCACAATTAAAAAAATAAATTTTAGAGTTACGTTCATTCACCCTTTGACCTGAAGCTTCTTCATACTATTTCAAAATCCATTTTAACTCCTTAGCTTCCTCTATTGTAACTTTTCCATAGAAGAACTATCATCTGTAAATTGATGATGAGTGAGACTGTCCATATTGTCTACTACTTGAATTCTGTATAATATGCCATTAACTTTAGCCTGTCCTACCACTCTACCCAATGCCTCAGCTATAAAAATAAAAAGTAATGGGGAGAGGGGATCCCATTTCCTTAAACCTTGAGATATCTCAAAAAAACCTATCAGGGCTACCTTTGATCAACACAAAAAATTAGAGGCCTAAAACACAACTAAAAACCCAATCACATCAGTTAGATTTGAAGCCAAACTTATTAATAATATTAAACAAAAACCACCAATTCACCTAATCATATGGTGTGTTGATATCAAGATTTACCAACATACCTTTTTCATTATTATGCAAGAGGAAATGAATAATTTCATGAGCCACCATTATCCCTTCTTAAATATCTCTACTAGGAGCAAACCCAACTTGTTCTTTAGATATAAACATTTCCAACAAAGGTTCAAGTCTATTATCTATGGCTTTTGAAATGTTCTTATACACTATATTGCATAAATCCACCAGTCTAAAATCACTGAAGGAGGATTGATATTCCCCTTAAGGAAAAAAAGATAAAAAGGTATCATTCAAATTAGTAACTACTTTCCTTTTATTTTTATATTCTTCCACCATTTTCCATACATCCTCTCCCAAAATATCCCAAAAAGATTGAAAAATGGTTCCTAGAAAGCCATCAAGACTATGTGCTTTATCTTTTGCCATTGAAAACACTACTATTTTGATTTATTCTAAATAAAAAGGGGCTAGAAGCTTATCATTCATAGCTTTTGAAATCAAAGGTGGCACTAAAGACAAAAATAATCTTTGGGCTTCCCAATTTGATCTATCATCTTCATTCAACAACCTTTGAAAAAATTGAGTTGATTCAATCCTTATTTCCTCTAGAGATTCCAATAACACTCCTTGCCTTGAACTAATACAAGAATCCTAGAAACCTTTATTTTGGCTTGAACTAAAAGATAAAAAAAGTTGAGTTTCTATCCCCATCTTTTAACCAATTCTCCCTAGATTTTTTTTTCCAAAAAAATTATCCTCTAAATAATAATTCTTCATATTCATTCACTAAATATTTTTTGAGTACATAACCCTAATCATCCATTCCCAATCTAAACACTTTCTCATTAAGACTATGTAATTATATTTCAATCCTTATTTTTTCCTTAAAAATATTCTTGAAGTGTTTTTCATTCCATTTTTGTTAGCTTGCCCTTTATGAATTGAAGCCTTTGCACATTTGGTACATCAGAGAACTTGGAGGCAAAGGGAACTAGAGCCACCAAAGCTAAATTAATGTAAAAAGAGAAGCATCCCTTAACCACAATAGTTCAAATTTAAACAAATATATTTTAGGGGGACTATCACATTCAATTTTCAAAGTTACTAGCCAACGATCTGAACCTGAGTGAGATAAAAACCAACTATCTATCTTCCACTTACTCTAACATAATTGAGCAGAGATCATAAATCTATCCAGATGATCTAAAATGTTATTATGACCTAATATCCTATCATTCTAGGTAAATGAACCCACTTTGGGTTTCAAACCCTCTAAATTATTATTTGAAATAAATATATCAAAATCTTGAGAGGCTTGAGGACCAGATTGAGTACCCCCTTTATTTATTTATCATTCATAATAACATTAAAATCACCACCCAAAATAATTTTATCCATCCAAAACCTACTCAAAATATTATAAATTTATGACCAAAAAATAGATTTTGAAGTAGTCCTTTGAGGACCTTAGATATTCAACAACAAAAGCTAAATATTTGAATTAAAACTATATAACCTACAAAGCTGCCAGTTATTCCCTAATTCCTCCAACACTAATTTGGTAGTAAAAAGAGATCAAATTTTTTCCAAATCTCCCACTGCTTCCATAAAGGACCCTTGTCATCGTTGCCAAAATGATTTCATCAAACCCTTCACTTTTTTAGAGCTTAATTTGGTTTCTTGAATCATTCAAACATTTATTTTTTCCACACTAAGAAAACACTTTACCAAACACATTTTGTTAGGGTAATTCAACCCCTAACATTCCAAGAAACAATCTTCATGATTCTAAAGGAGGAAATTCCACCCCCCGCCTTGCAATATCAAAAAAACTTCTAGATTTCTTAGTTTACCTCCCAAAAAATCACTTGCTACTTTATATTTTTTGGATTTCCTTCCCAATATCTTTCTTGGACCCCAATTAGGTTGGATAAGTGAACAATAAATTTTGGAAATATAAATCACTTCTCTTGAATTAAAGTCCCCTTTAGAATCTTCCTCCATTTCTCCTTCTAAAGATGAAATATCTTATGAAACAACTACCTCTCTTTCTCCCACAACTATTTTCTCCTTATCAGTTATATCAATTGAATTTTATTGATATTTTTACAAGAGATCTAACTGATTGATATCATTATTCAATAAAGACACATCTCTTTAGCATTATAGCTAGTGAAATTATATCTATTACTCCCAATTTTTCTAGCAACTCCTCTATTTCACCTATTTTTTGAGCTTGAATTTTCCAATCTTCTTCTATCTCCTTCCCCTCTTCCTCAATATCAACACTTAGTCAATTTTAAAATTCTACTTCTTTGCATTTTTGGGTGAGCATTGAACCATTGATAATACCACATGGTGCCTTTACATTGAATCTTCCTTCAAAGGCCTTGTTTGAATTAACCATTTGAGTCCTTACTTTCTACAATGATGCCATGTGGCATCATCATGGGAATTTGGACCTTAGAGATTTTATATACTGTCATAGACCTTTTATTGCCCTTCTCTTTAAGATCATGCCACATGGCATGATCTCAAGACTTTGAGCCTCAAAGATTACATGGACTACTACTTAGCTCAAATAATTTGATCTATCAACATGTGGATAACTCACGTAAGCTTGAGAGATTTTATAACTTTGAATTATTGACTAATTCTCTCTAAAAGCTAGGTAATTGAGATGTAATTTATAGTCATATAGAATATCCAAATTGGTAGCTTGAGAGTGGTTTGTGACACCCAATCCATAGGACCTTCTTCCATGCTCTCGTGACCTTTTCAAACACCATTTTGCTTATAATCTATCATTTTTAGACTTTTGATACTTGATTCTAGCTTAGCCAAGCTCTATTTCTCATGATAATTCCATCCCACTAGGTCTCGATCCCATAGGATATGAGTGCTAGGGTTAGACTATAGCATCAGACCCTAGGGTGTCCCATTTTTGGTGCTCTTGTCTAATCATATTTTGAGCTCAATTGACCATTTCCTTTTAATTCTTATTCTTCATTATGTGAGCCTAACATGAATACATTTAACCCATGACCAATATATCTCTATAAAATCCCATTCAAAGTTCATTTAGAAAGGGTTGGAAAATATTAAAAAAATAAGCAAGAATATAAGTAAAACCACCAAGGAAAATTTCCCTATTTTATACATATAGTCATCCAATATAAATACAAGCATATTCAAACCCTCACATAACCACCTCAAGCACTTTCAATTTGGCATTTTGCATCTACATAACACTATTGCACAAAGCACATCAAGTGGGAGAACTACATATGGTTTGATCCCTCTTCAGAGTATTGATATGTAGGCAACATGTCCACACAAAGAGTATGGATACACGTTCAATACATATTCCACACATTAATACCCCCTTCTTTCTCAAGTTTTATCAAGCACAATGAAGGTCTAGGGTTTCAATATTGAAATAGCTCTACAAGGAGCTCTATTGACATTCAAAACTCAAAATTTCATAGGTAGGCTCATACAGGGAGAAAAGATAAAGCCCATAAAACTCAAATATTTGTGACCAGTTTGGATAATAGTGGCAAGACCTATACTATAGAACCAAAACTTGAAGTATCTTATTTTTGGTGCTCTTGTCCTTTCATTGAATGAAAGCCAGATCTAGATTCATGACACTATCTTAGTCTTGCATGACCATTTTTAGCCTCTATCTCAATCATCTCAGTCCAATTTTAAGTTAAGTTGCATTTCTCCTTATTCATTATTATTTTTAGAAAGTTTTAAAAGGCACAATAAATTATACAAATAAGTAATATAATTATTGCAATATTATTTACTAATTTATTTATTCCAAACCCTTAACTAAATTAAGAATAAGACTCTAATATTCCCAAAACTATTAAATCATTTGGTGAACCTGACTTACTTCATTTGTGAACAAAAACCCTAGAAATCCTAGGGTAAATTCTTTACTAATTTTTCCAATATTTTTTTGAATTTTTACCTGAATATTTAAATAAAAAATTCAAATTAATTTTTTAAATTATATAGTAATTTTTAAAAACAAAATTATTTTTCTTCTAAACCCTAGTTGCATATACTAGGTCCATTTAAATTATAAATTTTCCAATATTTTTTTGATTTTTTACCTGCATATTTAAATAAAAAATTCATATTATTTTTTAAAATTCCTTAGTAATTTTTTTAAAATATCATTTTTAAAAACCTTAGTTGCATATATTAGGTCCCATTGCTTTTGAGGTATCACCTTACATGTTTGTGAGCTTCAAATCATTTTTATGCATTCTCTAGTTTGCTATTTTTAGGACTTTACATTTCCTATATTCAATACTTTCCTTTCACAACACTTTGTTTATTACAAATTATTACAAAAAATTCAATAAATTTTCAATTTGTTTTCCTACTTTAACAATGGCCCAATACACCGGTTTTGATGGAACTGATAAACAAGAACTTCAAGAACTCTTAACTAAACACCTGACATGCAAGATGATATGCTTAAAATACTACAAGAGAAATAAAAAGCAAACAATGGTCAGTCCTCTTAAAACATAGAACAAAAATTTGTAAATGACACTATGGGGGTAACTATGACTCAACAACCCCCTATAACAACCCAACCTTCCTATGAGGCACCACTAGCTACAGCTAATACATCCTTGTCTCCTAATGTGGCTACCCTTATACAAGAGATAAAATATCTTCAATCTAAGGTGATACATATTAATCAAGGTGCCTCTAGACCAACACAGGCCTTGGATTCTTTTTCTCTACTCCATACACCATTGGCACACCATATTGCTTCTACACCCTTGCCATCAGGTTTTTTTCAACCCAAGCTCACTCTATACAATTTTAAGGGTGATCTAGAGACACACTTGAGATATTTTCATGCATCATTCTTGGATTATGTGCCAAATGATTGGTTACTAACCAAACTATTTCCATGAATTCTAAAGGATTATGCTTTATAATGGTTCTACAGTCTATCGAATCAGTTGGTTAATGCATTCAATCCTTTAGTTGACATGTCCTAGCTCATTTTAGCATTCACATAGGTGGCAAGGTTACTTATGCCCAAGTTACACAATAGAAACAAAGGTCAAATGAGCATCTCACAAATTATGTTATTCAATATAAAACTATCTTGGATAAAATGACTAACCCCATAGCTGATCAAGAATTACATGATCTCTTCAATCAGAGTCTTCTGCCATATTTACATGAATTAATAATGTTCAAAAGATTCTCTTCCTTCTAAGTTATGTCATACACTAAAAGAAAGGGAAGCCAAATTAATTTCAATGGGCAAACTCAATTAAACAATCATGTCAAAAATAATAAACAATAGTTACAACAAAGTCTCATACAAAGTAAAGGTCAATGATAGCAAAAGTAAAAATCAACCAATAATTAATGCAACTTCAGAGCCTCCTCAGTGAGTGGTTTTATCTATTCCTCCTTGGTGAAATTTTTCCTATCTACTAGTTTCTCTTGCCAAAGTTTTAAAATAACTTTTGGAATATAATATCATATATCTTCCTCCTATTCAGGAAGTTGATCCAACAAATCCTCTTCCATGGGGATATATCATAATTTATTTTACAATTTTCATAAGGCACCAGGCCACACAAAAAATAGATGCATTAGATTGAAACACAAGATATTGGGCTTGATATATAGAATTGCTATTAATCTTGGCATTCCAGTTGAGCCTCCTTAGGCAAATAAAACATAGGACAAAGCTTTGAAAATATTCTTAGATCATTTCCAATAACATTCTAAACAAGAGACAGGGGATACATTAGGTGTTCACTATGCATATCATGCACATATCCCACTGGCTACATACTAGGTACCTTTAATTGAGTTACATCCTTTGAGCAACATCATTGGTGTGTATAATTCTAGAGTTATATCTAGACCTTCTATCTCCTTCTTAGAGTAAGATATAGTTGAGGATGATTTGTATTATCATGCACTCTTTATTAGAGCTTACATTAATCATCATCCCATTCATAGTGTTCTCATAGATAATGGATCTAGTGTGAACATGTGCACTATGACATTACTACAACATTTTGGGTATTTAGAGCAAGATATTACCTTGATAGATATAGTTATTAGTGGATTCAATGGGTACATACAGAGTTCATTAGGTGAGATTGTACTTCCTATATAGGTTGGTCCAACACATGTGGCCACACCATTTACTATTTTTCCTAGTGTAGGAGTTTTTGATATGTTACTTGGTCAACCATGGATTAAGAAGATTTGAGTAGTACCTTCTATAGTTCACAAATGCATGAAATTCATTCATGCTAATCAGGTTGTTATAGCTGGTGGAGTTTTATATGAGTTACCACTCCCAACTTCAAAGCCATCTCATACTTTGTAGTCACCAATTTCATCTTCTTCACTAGATATAGTTCTTCCTCCAGTTCAGATTTAGACATAGTTGAGGCCTTCCTCACCAATATAGAGAGTTCATAAACATCCACAAAGGCCTCATTTAGAGCAGCCATAGTTTCAAGACACTAGATAGTTTCTAGCTACAGTGTTCACACCCAAGGTAGTATCATTGAGGTCTCATGCCTCTACTCATAGAACACATATTCAAAGAGTTTCTCCTACTACCAAATGGGTCCCTAAGATCCCTATAGTTGCATCCACTTCTCAAATTATAGGGGGACCAGTCAATTTACACTAAAAATTATTTAGAGCATTTACAACATACACATATTTTAGATCCATGGTCTTAGCCCTTCCATCATGCTTCATGATCACACACGATCTCTCTCCTTGATACAGGACACCATGATAGGGAGTCTCTCATGAGAAAAATTGATTAGTATCATATTTTCTTAGCCTTACTTGTACATAGTCTCCTTATGATTGATTTTACATAGATTATATCAAAAATTAAAAAACATTCAATTATTTAAAAAATCCAAAAACATTCAAATATTTCAAAAATCCAAAAACATTCAAATATTCCAAAAATAAAAAAACATTTCAATTGTATGCATTATCCATGATTTACATTTCTAGTACCATGTTAGACTTACATTTTGTTCTTATATACTATTGTTTGTCAATTTATCTACATTACCATGCTTCACTTGATCTTGTTTGAGTGTGTGCAGTGACACCCAAATCCTTGATTGCTTCACTCTACCCATTGAGGGGGCATCTGACTTATAAATTCAAGATATACATCAACATATCTACCCATCAAGGGAATATTCAACATGATTACACCATCCAAGTTATGCCATTTCTACACCACACACTCTAATTATCATATTGATGTACATCACTTACTAGCTTACATAGATTACTTTATCAACATTCACTAATATATAATACTTGTGTATTTCTTAGCATATACCTAGTCTTGTACCCCATGTCTTGCATACTTTCACTTATTACTTTGATTAGTTAGATGTAAATGTATTTTTAGCATTTACATGCCTTCCTTTCTTATTTTGTGTAACTAGACGTGATTGCATTCCTCAATTCCTATTTTGTCTCTTGTATGTGCCTTAGGACATTTTTCAATGTTGTTTGCTTATATTCTTGTGTGTCTTGGAAAATTTTCCAATGTCCTTTACCTATACTCTTCTATTTTATTGTGGCCCTCATGCCAACCTTGTTTGTTTACAATTATATGTGTATGTGGCATTTGAACATGCCTTATATGCTTGATTTCTAGTTTGAGTGATACATGCCCATGTCCCTTGTTTACTTGGCCCTTTAGACACTTTTGTATGCTTATTGATTCTTACTTTTTGTGCTTTTTTCTTCATTGCTTCTCAATTTTTTGTAATGCCATGATCCATATCATGCATTATCTTTCTTTCTTGGATGCCATGATGGACATCATGTTCCATCCCTCCTTGAAAACTAAAAACTAACAACTAACAACTAAAAACTAACAAATAACATTTTCAGTTTTAGTTAAATACATTCCACATGATATTATATTTTTATATCCATCTAGGCATACCCCTATTGATCTAAAAATCTTCAATATAAACTATGTTATATCTTGAGACATATTTTCAATTATCATTAATATATCATGTATTTCATAGTGTAACACACTTTCAGGGATATTTCTTCTAAGGAAAGTAATTGAAGGGTATTCATTCCTATAGGGGTTTTGTCATAGAGATCAAAACTCCTATAGATCAAAAAATCAATTTTTAAAACACTCATAAAAATAATCAGAGGTCAAACTAGGTAGAACAGACTAGAAAAATAGTGATGATTACATCACAGTCATTAGATTCAACAAAAGACAATAGTGCTAGACATCAACAACAAAACCAAAAAATAGGGTGTTTTATTTTTGGTGCTCCTATCCAAACAAAAAAAAACAATTTTTTTAAAAATAGGTAGAAAGGTAAGCTCAACTACAGTTTATCAAATATAGTTTAGTTTAGAATCAATAGTTTTAGTACAATTTTTCTCAAAAAATCCAAATATAGGGGTCATCATGTGTTGCATGATGGATCTCACTTTCAATTTTAGATTGGGTAGTTGGTATAACTTCTAGATCAAAATCCATGTTATAGAAACCAATGATTAGGGGCAATGTGCATGGCACATTTGACTTCTTTTTTCTCTGAGTTCAGTATATTATCCAAGCATTCTCAGTAGTTACATGCCTTATTCCATTTATATGTGGTTAGCATCATTTCAGAGTGGCTTTCATACAAGCCTAACCTCCACATTCCTAAGTGGCTTCCATATAAGTCTAGTTTCCAATTTAGGAGTAGCTTTCATACAAGCCTAATTTCCTCCTTCTAGAGTGGCCAAGATTGGCCTAGTTTCTATTACACATTCAACTATCCATGCCATATTATTAGATTCTAGAGCATTCATGGGATTTAGGAGCCATCTCATATGACACACATTCATAATGATATCAATTCATAGCTTCATTTAGTGGGAAATGATGGAGCCAAAGGTCTAGGTAGCCTTTGTATTCTTGAGACACCTACTCAAAGGGATTAGATACATAGTCTAAACATTGATTAACACATTCATGATTACATAGCTTCATTTAGTAGGGAATGATGGAGCCAAAGAGCTAGCTTTTTCATTCTTGAGCCACTCTTGAGGAATTGAGCACTCAACTCTATTCATGATATTATTCTTGGTACAACACATATCCAACATCATCCAACATCACTCATCATCACAACAAGTTTTGTATTGGTTTGCATACCCAATGAGGTGTATTCATTCCTTTATCTTTCTATCTCTCTTACCTAGCTTTGTACATTCTATTTTAGTTATAACATATCTAGTAAGAATTGATCTACTCTTTATTTTTATCTTATATATTTATAATTCATAATGTGCTCTCTCTATGCACACTCAACATCACATAGCTTCATAGAATTCACCCTTGCAGGTAAGTTCAGGTACACTTTCTACTTTTCCTTTATCCTAGTATTTTGCTTTGCTACATCACTAGATTAAAGGGGGGGGAAATGTATTCATATAAAATGTAAAAACTGGTATCTTGAGTGTGGTTTGTGACACCCAATCCATAAGATCCTCTTTCATACTCTCATAACCCTTCTAAACACCTTTTTGCTTATAATCGATCATCTTTAGACTTTTGAGACCTGATTCTAGCTCAACCAAGTTCTATTTCCCATGTTAATTCATCCCCCCAAGTCTTGAGCCTTTAAGACAAGAGTACTAGGGTTGGACTGTAGCATCAGATATTAAGGTGTCTTTTTTTAGTTCTCTTATCCAATCACATTTTGAGCCCAAATGACCATTTCCTTTTGATTCCTATTCTTCATTATGTCAGCCTAGCATGAATATATATAACCCATGAGAAATATATCTATATAAAATACCATTCAAAGTTAATTTAGAAAGGGTTGACAAATATTATAAAAGCAAACATGAATACAAGTAAAAGCACCAAGGCAAATTTCCCTATTCTCTATATACAGCCATTTAATACAGCTACAAACATATTCAAACCATCACACCAATCTCTAGCTACCTCAAGCACTCATAGTTTGTAATTTTTGCATCCGTATAACACTATTGCATAAAGCACATCAAGTGGGAGAACTACATATAGCTTGATCCCTCTTCAATGTATTGGTATGTCGGCAACATGCTGACACAAGGGATATGGATACACATTCAGTAAATCTTACACACACTAACCCCCCCTTATTTCTCAAGTTTTATCAAGCATAATGAAGGTCTAGAGTTTAAATATTTAATCAGCTCTATAAGAAGCTCTATCAACATTCAAAACTCAAAATTTCACAGACAGGCTCACACAAGGACAATGGATGAAACCCAAAAAACCTAGATCTTTGTGACCAGTCTAGATAATAGTGGTAGGACATGGACTATAGAACCAGACCTTAAAGTATCCTATTTTTGGTGCTTCTATCCTTTTACTTAATGAAATCTAGATTCAGGTTCAAGACACTATCCCAATCCTGCATAGCCAGTTTTAGCCTCTATCTCAATTGTCTTAGTCCAATTTTAATTTAAGTTGCATTTACCCTTATTTATTATTATTTTTACAAAGGTTTAAAAGGCACAATAAATTATACAAATCAATACTATAATTATTTCAATATTATTTACTAACTTATTTATTCCAAACCCTTAACTAAATTAGGAATAAGAATCTAATATTCCAAAAACTGTTAAATCATAACCACATGTGGCCATCTCAAAAGGTTGAGGCTCAAAAGATTAGAAATTTTTGAATGAGATCCCCCTATGGACATCAATTCTTGAGATTTTGATATCTAGAAAATATCAATGGCTTGAAAGACTTCAAAATATCTCTATGAACAAAGACAAGGCAAAGTCAACTTAGGAAATAATTAATAGGCTAGTCAATGAAATCATTCTTAATAAAGCCATAGAAAACATGAAAAAAGGTAAAAATAAATCCTAATTTAAGTTAAGTCTTAAATAGACCAAAAAACATGAACTAGCGTAATCCAAAATTGGAAATACTTAAAATATACCTTGACCAAAGCAAATTTGGCTAGGAAAATACACTATGAACTCAAGTAAGCCATTTTCAAAAGCCAAAAAAAGAATTTCAAATCAATAATATGACCATTTAAAATTAAAATTAAAATGTAACAATCGTCAATTAAACTTAATTAATTTGATAAATTAAAGTTAAGGTCTAATGTCGTAAACTATTGAAATTACCCTAATTTTCAATTTAATCTAAACAAAAGGTCATGTTCATGTTTTAAAGGCAAATGTTTAAAATAATTATTCAAATACATCATGATTAGCATAAGGTAATATTTCAATACTAAGACAAATGTATTATACCCAATGGAAGACTTTGCATTGATAATGGGAAAAGTGGACCAAAGCTTTAACCATCAAAGATAATGCTTCTAACCAAGGTGAAACCACAATAAAATGAACACATGAAATCTCAATTCAAATTAAGCCTAAAATGAATGTTGTCCATGTTGGTTCCCAATTTTACACCTCATACACTTGACCTTTCACACTCGAGAGAAAATGGAAAGCAATGATGAAAAACCCATTAGTATGTCATTGTGATCAGGAAAGGGTTTGGCATCAAGATTAGATCGAATACAAAAAATGATGGAGAGGCACCTACAAAGGCAATGGTTAGCTCCCTGCTACTTTTAGATCTACATGAACCAAGGTGAGAGGACCTAAGGTATAGCTTTATCACATGGAGAGATTATGCAATTCAACCTCAATGGAGATTTGTAGCACAAGGGAACACAATTGTTGTTAGTGTAGGATATTATTTTCCTTGTATTTATTATTATAGATTATTCCTACACTTGATTTAGCTTGCTTAGGTATTATTTTGAGGTCACTTAAGTGTCATAAATGAGGTAATTAATGTGCACATGTACATGGGAAAATTTTAGTCAAATTTGTGGGTAAAGATACCCTTACCCACCAATATTGACATATAGAGCACACAAACCATTTGGAAAAAGTATTATGTTCACATTGCCAAATGTCTTAACTCTATGCCTCCATTGTACCTATAAATACACCTCTCATATAAGCTATTTTCTAATGAGTTATGAATGTATTATTATTATAAGTCTACTCTAATTTAATTTTAGTCTCAACAATAGAGTTTTGATTCTATTTGATTTGCATTTGAAGTTCGTATGTTCAATTCTATCAGTTGGATCTTGAACAATTTCATCATAGTATCGGAGCTTTTTTCTAGTAATGAATATTGTTTTGTTGTTAAATTATTGAAATCTTGAGTAGTTTTTTGAGTTTGTATTCTAACTAAGATTGTAAAGAAGAAACATGTAGATCTATGTGTATCATCTACAATTCTTTCTTCTCTAATTGGTGAACTTCATCAGTATTTGTAATTATTTCAATTGTATTGGATATATAAGTAACCTTTTGTAGATCTGAAAGGAGGATTCAATCTAGTTGGATAAAGGACTAAATCAGTTTTTGATAAGGAGTCAAGATTTACAAATTATTTTTTCAAATCTATTTTTTGATTAAAAACAACTATTATTTTGCCAACTATGAAAATATGGTAGATAATCACTCATAATTTTTTCTAGGTTCTATATGCCTTGACTTCCTCTTTTTAGATAATTTTGAAATTCATAATTTCATTAAGAATTTCAAAAGTTATCACAGTTTTATTGACTATGATACAATTCAAAAAAATATATATTTTGATGATGGAGAAAATTTGAGTTTTTTTAATTTTTTTTTATAAAAATAATATTTTTGTAATAAATCATATTTTAAGGAGTTATTTATCATTTTTTTGCAACACTTTACTTCATAAAGATGAAGGGTGAGGTTCGATTTTGGCAGGCAATCAAACCCCTCACAAGCAAAACAAAATTTATTCTCCTTTATTTAACTCACAATTTAACACTCTTTTTCTCCTCATGGAAATTTTTTGGTTGAGCCCGATGTCTATTTTTTGTGATATTGCACTGTCACTTATGTAATCATTACATAGATTGCTCATTTTTGGATGCATTTTTGGTTGAGTTTGACATCCATTTTTTATGAGTGTGCATTGTTATTTGTGTCTTTAATGCAAATATTTCACTCATTTCTATGCCAACCACTTTGTTGACATGTGTATTGCATGATAGTAAATACTACACTATATTATGCATTCAAAAACCTTAGATAGTCACTTTGTTGCTATGTTTATTGCATGATGGTGAATACTACACCAAATCATGTGATTTGACAACATCCACTATATATTTATGGTTTATTATGTGGATTTTTACCTAAAATTCATTGTATCTGAATGTAGATCTACTATGTAGTATCTTATTTATAGTGTATGCATCATCTATCCTTGGTACATGAGTTGCATCCTCAAGAATAAACTCTATACTCATGTTTACGGTTGTCTTTGGCCCTGCATGATATCTTAAGATTTGATGGGCTTTATTGTGAAAATAAATTGGTGCCCATTGTATATGCACTAAGGTGCTGATTGTATATGCACTAAAACATAAAGTAATAATTATATGCACACTAAAGTGTTGATTATATATGCACTAAAACATAAAGTGCCAAACCTTCGTAATTTGGGGGGTTCTTTCTGATAGTTTTAGGGGGGTTGTTGAGTGCCTTGCTTTATTTATTGTTCATTCAATTTCTACTTGCACGACATCATGGATCACAATTTAGTTCCATTTCTCACTCCATTCAATTATCATGATTGGAAATCTAAAGTGAAAATTTTTCTAAGAAATAGAGGTTTACACAGGATAACCATGAATATGGAAACTAAACCAAAACTTGGTGTAGATAAAATTAAGTGGTATAATAGGTGTGATGAAGCATATGGTATTTTATGTTTGTTTATTTATCTTGACTTACTCTTTCACATTGAATCTACTAAATCACCACATGAGATTTGGAACACTTTGGAACAAATCTTTGGGAAGCAATATGTAATGAGAGGTCATGAGCTAGAGAATGAGCTCATTAATTTGAGTCTAGGAAATTTTGACACTATAGAAGACTTTTTCATCCAACTTAAATCACTAAGGTTGAAATTAAAATTGTGTGGTCTAGAGACAAAGGATAAATAATTGATCCTCTCTATTCTTTCTAAGTTAGGTCCTGACTACTCACTTTTTGTCTCTATCTTTCATGCTTTGAAATGTGCCCTAAGACTTACATGGATTATGCCATCCTTAGATGATTTTTCCAAATGATTAACTAGGGAGCAAGACAAACTCATCCAAATGGGTACATTGAAGTCCTCTAAATCACATTCTTTGTTGAGTCATGATAAACTGAAGACTTCAATAAACAAGGAGAAGAAACTAAACAAGAGGGACCAAGAGCAATGAAAGGGTCAAAAATCAAATACTAAGCCAAAAGTATCATATGAGTCCTCCTCTTCAAGTGGGAAATCCAAGAAAGAGAGGATCACATGTTCCTATTATAAGATAACTAGGCATGATAAAACAAAATATATGAAAAAATAGATTGATCATTTAACAAAGATGTTTGAGAAAAACAAAATCAATGTACCTGATATAGTCAGATTAACCTCATCAGCATAGGAGTATTCTAAGGTAAAAGAAATTAGTAAGGGGAAAGGTAAGGTCAAGGCCCTTTTTGTAGTAGCATCTTAGCCATCCACATGGGTGATTGATTCTGGTGCCTCACATCACATGGGTTCTTCACGAGACTTGTTCTCATCATTAGAGCCATGTTCTACGCCATATATTATAATAGGTGATGATAGTTCTATTGAATTTTATGGGAGAGGATCTATTGAAGTTAATGATGGAACATTTGAAAATGTCTTATGTGTTCCATCATTTTCAACTAATCTCTTATTTGTTTATCAAATCCCCTGCATTGGATCAGGTAAGAAAGTTGAGTTTAATCTAGATTATGTTGTCATTCAAGAGCTACATAGTAATACTACAGTGGCCATTGGGGGAAAAAATCACCAATCAAGGTTGTACACCTTCTCAAAATTTTCTCTTGATTACCCTTCT
The DNA here is from genome assembly GCA_037957365.1 of Torreya grandis. Taxonomy (NCBI): domain Eukaryota; kingdom Viridiplantae; phylum Streptophyta; class Pinopsida; order Cupressales; family Taxaceae; genus Torreya; species Torreya grandis. The sequence continues at coordinate 1,946,725 of JARHVA010001274.1, read as the reverse complement.
ACTGCATTACTCACTCATTCTGATGGAGTGAGCAAACTATGGCATGAACGATTTGGCCATCTAAACTATCGCTACTTGGAAAAAATTAGTCAACAAGATATGGTAATAGGGTTTCCTCGTGTTCATTTTTTTGATGGTGTTCGTGAAGGTTGCATGCTTGGTAAATATCCCAAAGATAAATATGATAAAGGAAAATCATGGAGAGCTACTGAAATCTTAGAGCTAATTCATAGTGATATCTCTAGACCATTTATAAAGCCTTCATTCAACAAGGCTAGGTACACGCTTACCTTCATATATGACTTCTCTAGGTATACTTGGGTGTATTTTATTTAACAAAAATCTAAGGTCTTTGACCATTTTAAGGATTTTAAGGATCTTTTGGAGAAAATATCAAGGAAAACCATAAGAATTTTGTGCATTGATAATGGTGGTGAGTATGTTAATCATCACTTTGAGCAATTCTGTACTTTAGAAGGGATTTATCTAAAATGAACAATTCCATATATTCCTCAGTAGAATGGTGTTATAGAACATAAGAATAGATCTTTGAAGGAAATGGAAAATTGTATTATACACTCCAAATCACTTACACCATAATATTGGGTAGAAGCCATTAATTATGATTTCTATATCCAAAATCATGTTCCTCATAAATAATAGAAAGGGATCACTCCTTTTGAAGCTTGGAGAAATCAAAAAGTTGAATTTAAGCACTTTAGAGTATTTGGATCTCCAACTATGGCCCACATTCCTAAAAAGAAATGTAAGGCCATGGAACATGAGAGTAAGACCTGCATATTTGTTGGGTATGCAAAAGGTGTTAATGGATATAGGCTTATTCATCCTACCACACATGATTTTTTCATTGAGAGGAGTGTATGATTTCAAGAGGGTCCATCAGAATCCACACATGACACTTATCCCTCCTCTTTGGACTCTCTAGGATATGATGATAGTTTAGATGATTCAAATCATCTAGATCAGATACTTGTTGATGAAGATTTTTATTCTAATTTAGATGATGAGTATAGTGATAGAGATTCACCTCATTCCATTCATAGTCACATTTATGAAGCTGAAGAATCTCCCCTTGATTCTTTGATTTTAGGTCCTCTTTGGGCTAGACAAACTCTACAGAGTGCAAGTTATTAGGTTGGGAATCCATCAAATGTCAAATATACTCATTCACAATTTTAGGGATTTCCACATGTTTTCATTGCTTGTGCTTCTGATCCATAATCATTTCATGAGGCATCTGACATTCCTAAGTTGGATACAACTATTCATGAAGAGTATAGTTCCTTAATTAGGAACCACACTTTGGATCTAGTACCACTTCCTAATAGAAGGAAACTTGTTCGATGTAGGTGGATCTATCAAACAAAATTTGTAGAAGATGGGTCAATAGATAAGTTCAAAGCATGATTGGCAGAAAAAGGATTTTCATAAGTTTCTAGCATAGACTATACTAAAACATTTGCTCCAATCACTAAAATGAACTTTATTCAACTCACTCTTTCAATTGTTGCAACTTATCATTGCGATGTTCATCAGATGGATGTGAAGAGTGACTTTCTTCATGGTGACCTTGAGGAGGAGATATATATGGAACAACCACAAGGTTTTATGGAATATTCTTCCTTAGTGTGTAAACTTAAAAAATCTATCTATGGCCTCAAATAGGCCCCTCGAGCTTGGTATGCCAAGATGGATTCATTTATTCTCATAGTTGGGTTCACTAGATGTAGCTCTCATTTGAATGTCTACATCTTACGGTAAGATAATTCACTTTTGATTCTAGTTTTATATGTGGATGACCTATTGATCACAGGGAGTTATTCATCCTCTATTGTAATAGTGAAAACTACTTTGCATGATAGATTCTCTATGACTGACTTGGGTTTATTACATTATTTCCTTGGTATTGAGATTTCATGGTCTAACTCAAGGATTACCATTTCAAAATCTAATTATGCTCTTGATTTTATTTAATTATTTCAAATGGATGGTTTTAATCTAGCTTCGACTTTCTTTCTTTTTGGAGTCAAACTTGAGGCTGAGTGTTCTTCTCCATTAGTTGATGTTATCTTGTATCAACAACTAGTTGGCAACCTCATCTATCTGACTCACACTAGACCTAATATTTCATATGTAGTGGGCATGGTCTCTAGGTTTATGCAAACATCACATGAGTTGCATTAGAAAGTAGATATATGGATTCTCTACTACATTTAGGGTACTCATAGTTTGGGGATTCATTATGGAGTAGGCATTAATATTGACTTGATTGGATACATAGATTCAAACTAGGCTGGTGATATTCAACATCACAAGGCCACTTTAGGATATAGTTTCTCACTTAGTTTAGGACCAATTAGTTAGTCTAGCAAGAAGTAGAATGATGTTGCTTTATCATCTACTAAGGCTAAATACAAAGGGGATATTAGTGTTGTTACTAAAGCTATTTGGCTTCAAGGGATTCTTACTGAGTTTGGTATATAGTTAAAGTGACCCACAATCATAATTTGTGATAAACAAAGCACCATTTATATATAGGAATCTGATCTAACATCAATGGACCAAACACATCAAGATTCATATGCACTTTATTTGGGAGCTCATTCATGGACAGGTCATTGATCTCAAATTTTGCCAGACTATAGAGAAAATAGTTGATATCTTCACCAAACCCTTCACTGAGAGTAAGTAAATTCACTTATGTTCTCATCTTGGGGTATGGGCTGCATCAACATCATCTTCAAGGGGGGCTTCTAGTCTTCTTCGTCTTTTCTCTCTTTTTTTTTTTTGGGGGGGGGGGGGGGGGGGGGGAGTTTTATTCCTATGGGTTTTCTCCTTTTCCTCATCTTTGTGAGAATTGATTTGTACTTGGGTAATTCATCAGGCCATACTGTTGGGACCCAATTTTATTTTCCCACCTAAGCTACACTTAAGGGGGGTGTTAGTGTAGGATATTATTTTCTTTGTATTTATTATTATGGATTATTCTTACACTTGTATTTAGCTTGCTTAAGTGTTATATTGAGGTCACTTAGGTGTCATAAATGAGGTAATTAAGGTGCACATGTACATTAGAAAATTGTAGTCAAATTGGTGGGTAAAGATACCCTTACCCACCAATATTGACATATGGAGCACACAAACCATTTGGCAAAAGTCTTGTGTTCACATTGATAAATGTCTTGGCTCTATGCCTCCATTGAACCTATAAATACACCTCTCATCTAAGATATTTTTTAATGAGTTATGAATGAAATATTATTATAATTCTACTCTATTTTGATTTCAATCTCAACAATGGAGTTCTGCTTTTACTTGCTTTGCATTTGAATTTCATGTGTTCGATTCTATCAGTTGGATCTTGGACAATTCCATCAAATGTGAGTAGGGTACAACCAAGCTTATTCACTCCACTTAGGAATGGTTGTCATAGGGAATGAAAAAATCCACTAGATCACATACAAACTACTTAAGACAGATGAGGAACTGACTACAATCTTCATTTTAAATAATATTTAACAACATGGGTCAAATGGAAAACTATAGCACTATGCTTTGAAACAAAAAATGTAGACACATGTTAAGTATACAATATTTATGCATATTCTAGTAAACAACACTCATAATATGCATCTAGGTGTATTATTTATAGGGTAAGACATGGTAGGACAAATTGATAGTTATAAAAAAATAGGGTGGTGCACTAGTGGTATTCAAACAACAGGGATTTTTTCAAGATTCATGACATCACCTATTGCAAAGATGCATAAAACTTAAATTCAAGCTAATATAACTATTGGGAGTGATTTGCACTTATTGGTGCCAATTAAATACAAATACCCAAATGATCCTTGAAATTATAGAACATACACTAAAACTAGAATATCACATGCTTTTCCCATTAAATCCATAAAACTAGGGTTCCCTAACAAGTTATTCATCAACATATTTCCAAACATAACATATAAAGGGATATAAAATCTAGCTCTAAACCTAATATGACAACCACTAATGAGAATAAACCCAAATTTCTAATTAATAGCATTTGCAAAACATATTACTACACTTCATTAACAAGAAATTAGCAAAGAACCACAAGCATTTTCATTAACTTTGAAAGAAAATATTACACACATCAGTGTTTCAAAATGTTTCCATGGGGACAATCATGGTGGATTTGCTCTATGTTGGATATGGGATACATAAACATGCTCTCAAATCTTACTAGTGGTTGTATAACTATAACCACCTTAGCAAGAGAGGAAAAATACACACAACAATGATAAAAAAATATAGAAGAACCTATCCTATAGAAGAATAACAACCAAAAACAATGACCAAACCTGAATAAAAGACAAGCCTTATATTTTTACATTTTAAATCTGGGATTGTGGGTCACAATTTTCAAAATTGTAAAACAAACTTTCAAGTCTACCAAGATGCTTCCAATTGGAAAATATTCCCTTGCCATGCTTGAAATCTTCATTCATTTTCAAGAAAAAACATAACTCTAACTACCTCTATGAGGAATGATGAAGATTTGGAGCACATCCTTTGATTTCATGGTGGGATATGCCCTTCACATGAGATGGAAGGATAATATTCATGGTAGAGGTCTGAATAAACTTTGTCATTATGTGCAATTTCCTAGAGATGCTCTCAACCACTTGCCTGCATAGCTAGAGATTTTTAGAAAAAAATACTCCCCTTTGTGCATGCCAAGGAAAGTCCATTACCTTATAATGATTACAAATTGGAAAGTTCCATGTTTATTTAGAAAAGATGCATTGGAATGGTAGTTAGACCTTCCTCTATGCTTCAAATCATTACCACATCCATGAAAGACCATCAATTTTAGATTTTAAACCAAAGTTTGCCACATACTGATATTTACCATGCCACATTAGATCTAATTAGGCATTAATGGGGCTCAAAAGTAACTATTTTGAATAATTAGCTTTAATTTGGATACTTATTATTTCCTCATGAAATTTGAGTCCTTTGACAAGTCCATCTTGGCTCGTACCATTAGATCATCTTTACTCAAGTAAACACATACTATTGATCTTGCGTGAGATGATCAAGCTCTAATTTATGACACACAACTATGCCACTTAATCATTTATGTGTTTTTTCATAGGTTATTTGACTTTTCAACCTTGGCTATGCACTATCATATCTAGCCTTAGCAAGCAAACATGCTCCATCAGATCATGATCTAAGGGGTGAAACATTATTAGATACTGCTAGTACTTGGCCCTAAGGATGTGTTATTTAGAAGCCTTATGGGCTTCTTGTGTACTTTGAAAATAGTCTCTATAGCTTTGAATACCATCTTTTTATGTGGGGTACCTTATAATTCTTGACCTTTTTACCTATTCCATTTGTCATTGGATTTGTTGTCACTTTCCCAAGATCTTGACACTTATCAATCTCACATTCTCTCAAAAGGTTTTTGTTGATTGGAATCCTCACTCATCATTGGATCATCCTTGCCTGAGAAATGTATTCCATTTGATCTACCTCTGTTTGAAATCAAATGGATACTTTTTGTGGCTTAAAATTGATGTCCATGTGCCTATCAATGATGTCTATGAGCCTGTCACTTATACAATTTGGAAATTTCATTCAGGACCTTGTTCATTGGGCCTTTTGTCTTTGACATTCCTATTCTATAACATTCTTGCTCTTTCGGCCCTTTTGGACTGCAAGATTTCTTTGGAGATTTTGTTTTTTTAGTAATTTAGTCAAAACAATTATCTCAAACATTTAGTCTGCATTAATTTCCCCGAAGCTTTAATCTCTATCAAAAAATTTGCATGAATCATTTTGTTAGGATAATTATGTTAGCCATTTTATCTAAAATAATTTCCATGAAGAAATTGAGCTTTGCATTTTTCCTAAAGAAATTTAAGTTTACACTTTTCCCAAAATAATGGAAATTTTTTAGGCTTTTTGTGTGAACAAAATGCCCACAAGAATTTGGCTTTCAATATTTTTGTAGTAGATAAAATGTTTGAAACAAATATGTCTTTAGGATTTTTTCTAAAACTTTGGCCAAAACATAGAATTTTCTTGGTTTTTTTATGTAGGTAAAATCCTTGAAGGAAATAAACATTTGGAACTTTTATGTGGAAAAAATACCTGAAGGAAATAGACCTTCAGTATATGCTAAGTAAAGATCGAATTAACATGAAACTTAACCTTGGAGTGAACATTTGAAGACAAAATTTGGGCTAAGGACTAAGGATTTTACACTTGAAAAAGGCTCAATTACTTTAATGCAATTTTGGATACTAATAATGTCTCTCACTTAGGGATGGATACCCCCTACAGGTGTGTAAAGAACCCCAAAACAAGACCATGTGCCAATCCATTGGGCTACTGAGTCAAGACATAAAAATTTATCAATAGAGACCCATAAAAACTCAATAATGGTAGACTGACAAAAATAGATCAGGAGGATCTAAAAATGAACACACAACAAAAGTAACTATGCAAACAAGGCCCCAGGTAAAGGTGTGACAAAGCAATAAAATATTATACAATTATGTACACAATTGTAGGCTTAGTCAAGGAAATGTTTTAGATGCTTGCCATTATCTAGTGGCTACAAAATTATTCTATCCCTTAATCTCTTTAACTTTTCCAATAACTTGGTGGCCAAGATAAAGTAAACCAATATCTACACTTTCCTGGATGTATGGTTGCTAAGCTATAATGAGATGAGATTCTGAAACAAATCCTCTTTATATTATCTCAAATCTAGATAAGACCATAGTAATAGATGTTAGTACCTTTTCAACAATTGTAAATAAACTTGTTTCTTAGAAACAATCAAGCAAGTACCAAGTAAGAGTGCCTCAAGATTAATAATGGCATTCATTCACTCAAATTATTACTTGAAATAAGTCCAAAAAAATTCATCCCCAGCGGCATAGAAGATAACCCCATCTTCACTGAATGTCATTCTCCAAACAACACCCTTGTTGTCAAACCCAACATAAAAAATAGTTGGTTTCTTAACAACATTTAAATTCCCAATGAGGTTACCCAATTCCACATTCATGTGCAACACTTTAGTTATAGCACACTTTGGATCTTCAATTGCATCATGATTGGGTAACTCATATGCTTGTGTTATACTATCATCATAATCAAATTCATACATCGGGACCTTCTTGACCACAATCCAAAACTGATCTGCAGTAGTAGCATTCATAATTTTTTGTGGAGGAAAAAAACTTACATGGGGAGTCTTGATAATTGAGCATCAAAATATCATCATCATCAGACACAAACTCAAAATCATCCACATCTTCATCACTTAGTTCAACAATATCACATGGATGATGTGGAAGGAAACACTTATCACACCAATCAATGTAAAAATCATAATTCACAACATTTACTTTGGCATGTAATAGATATGGTACTTATTTTCTATCCTCTATATTCTGACTTCTAACATCATGTGCAGGCCTATTGGGCAACCCCTTATCATCTCTATCTAGCTTGTAGGCATCTCTTTGATAATGGAGGATAAAGTCTTAATAGTATCTTTGAGCTTGGCTATCTTGGACTATGTCTTTTTTGGATCAGCTAGCTTTGCATCAACCTACTTGTTCATGGTCTTACCCATAGCCTTTATGTTGTTCTCAATTTGGATGTCCATATTTAATGCTAAATGCAGGTTTGTGTGAGCCTTTTCCCTTAAGTGGCAAGCAACCTTTTTATCAAAGGCATCATAGTATTTTATCAAGCACGTTGTATCACTAAGCTTGAATTTCTTGGTCAACCATATCACGGTATTATTGAACCATGTATTGAAGTCATACACACATTCATCAAGGTTCTTCTTGACATTTTAAAACTTAGCCAAAATAAATCTATAATAAATTTTATCACCATACTAAACTTTGAAAACATTTTTCATTTCTTCCCATGAATCAATGTATCCACTGGGAAGAGAATTGAACCATTCACGAACGTCTTCCTCTTGTGTCTGCAAAAATAACTTGATGTATACATCCTCACGCTCAACCTCATAATCTTCAATAATATTTTGAAAAATCCTTAGGTGTTGATCATCACTCACTACATTATTCCCTTGGAATCTTGGAAGGCATTTCCTTACTTCATTTGGGACTTCATTAGGATAACCTTCCATGTCCTCAAAATTTATAGGCCTGAATCTAGGAATATGGAATGTAGGACTCTCATTCTCATCTTGATCTCTATGACTCATGATTGGTTCAATGGTAGGTTCAAGAACAAATGGCAAAGGGATATGAGGGGGTAAATGAGGTGGACTTGGTGGATCAAACTTGGGAGGGGATTCAGCTAGTTGAAGAGCTAGATAGTAAATGGGGTTATATGGTTCTGAATCACTAGAAGAGCTATGATCAAAATAATTATGATAATATTTAGTAATAAGAATTTACACAAATAGAATTTTGATATTACCAAAATTTTGATATCCCACATAATCTCTAGCAGTTGCACTTAGTTCTTCAACATGCCTCAAAACTTGTCTCCTTCTTCTTTAGTGAACACTTAGGGGAAAGACAAGTTTATTAGATGAGTCACCTTTGAAGGATGTCCTTAGTCCTTTCAGCTTCACAAGCAAGATAAGTCTCAAAGCTAAAGATATTAAAGATGGGCACTGATCTTTCTTTAAAACTAGATGATGTTTTGGAGTAACCATTATAAGCAAAATTCTAGAATATAACCATTTATAGACTTGTAGTGATACATACTAAAACCATATATTGCTAAAATTGGTGATGATGTATGAAATAAAAGTCAATAAAACTTTTAGATTTATGTTCAAATAGTGAAAACCACCTCAAAACATGACAAATTTATAGTTCTTTACAACAAATTTAGCAAATGTCATATTATCAAATCTCTTAATTCCTAGCATGCCCCTAGTGGAGTGAAATAATGTTGATGACCAAGATAGTCCCAATGTAACAAATAATAATAAATAACTTCATAACATGAACTACTTACAACTCTCTGTAAGAGTCCTCAAAAACATAGGTGACTTAGACTTCAATTTAATCCTTGATAATGGTGTCAGTTGAGTATTGGTTCCCAGTTGTACACCTCATACACTCAACCTTACACACTTGAGATAAAATGGCAAGAAATGATGAAAAACCCTCTAGTATGTCATTGTATTTTGGGAAGGGTTTGGCATCAAGATTAGATTGAATGCAGAAAATGATTGAGAGCTACCTATAAAGGGTATGGTTAGCTCCTTACTACTTCTGGATCTGCCTAAACCAAGGTGAGAGGACCTAAGGGGTAGTTTTCTCACATGGAGAGATTATATAATTCAAACTCCATGGGGATTTTTAGCACAAGGGAATACAAATGTGACTAGGGCACAACCAAACTTGTTCACTCCACCCAAGAAGGGTTGTCACATAGAATGAATAAATACACTAGATCACATACAACTTACTTAAGACATATGATGAATTGACTATAATCTTCATTCTAAAGAATATTAAATAATATGGGTCAAATGGAAAACTACAACATTATGCTTCAAAACACAAAACACTGACACGTGTTAAGTATATAATATTTATGCATCTACTAGTAAAGAACACTCATAATATTCAACTAGGTGTATTATTTACAAGGTAGGACAAATTGATAGTTATAAAAAAAGAGGGTGGTGCACTGGTGGTATTCAAACAATAAGGAATCTTTCAACATTCATGACATCACCTATTTCAAAGATGCAAAAAACTTAAATGCAAGATAATGGAACTACCAGGAGTGATTTGTACTTATTAGTGCCAATAAAATACAAATACCCCAATGATACTTGAAATTCTAGAACATACACTAAAACTAGAATATCACATGCTTTTTCCAATTGAATCCATAAAACTAGGGTGCCCTAACAAGTTATTCAACAACATATTTTGAAACATAATGCAAAAAGGGATTTTAAATCTATCTCTAAACCCAATATAACAACCGGTTATGAGCATAAACCCAAATGTCCAATCAACAACATTTACAAAACATATTACTTCACTTCATCAATAGAAATTAGTAGAGAACCAAAAGCATTTTCATTAAATTTTCAATAAAATATTACACACATCAGTATTTTAAAATGTTGGCATGGGGACAATCTTGGTGGATTTGCTCCATGTTGGATAGGGGAGACATATAAACATGCTCTCAGAGCTTGCTAATGGTTGTAAATTTGTAACCACCTTAGCAAGAGAGGCAAAATACACACAAAATTGATCCCAAAATGTGAAATAACCTATACTAATGAAGAACAACAACCAAAAACAATGACCAACCCTAAATAGAATACAAGTCTTCTATTTATACATTTTACATCTCAGACTGTGGGTCACAATTTTTAAAATTATAAAACAAACTTTCAAGTTAACCAAGATGCTTCCAGATGGAAAATATTCCCTTGCCATGCCTAAAATATTCATCCATTTGCAATAAAAATCATAATTCTAATTGCCTCTACAAGTAATGATGAAGATTTGGAGCACATCCTTTGATTTCATGGTGGGAGATGCCTTTCACATGAGCTGGAAGGAGAATATTCTTGGTACAGGGTCAAAAAAACTTTATCATTATGTGTAACTAATTGGGCATGCTCTTGACCACTTGCCTGCATAATTGGAGATTTCTAGACTGAAATTCTCCCCTTTATGTATAGTAAGGAAATCCCATTACCTTGTGATGATTATAATTGAAAAGCTTTGTGATCATTTGGAAAAGATGCATTGTACTGGAAGTTAGACCTTTCTTTGTATTTCAAATCATTTCCATGTCCATGAAAGAACTATCAATTTTAGCATTTAAACCAAAGCTTTCCACATATTGATTTTTGCCACACCACATCTAGCTAGTCATTAGTGGAGATCAAAAGTGACCAGGCTAAATAATTGGCTTCAATATGGACACTTGTTGCTTCCTCATACAATCTGAGCCCTTTGAAAAGTCCATCTTAGCTCACACTGTTAGATCATCTTTACCTGATTAAATATGTGTCATTGATCTTACATGAGATGTTTGAGCTCTAATTTATGGTATGTAACTATGCCACTTGTCATTTATGTGTTTGTTCACATGGTCCTTACATTTTCAACCTTGGTTACACACTATCAAAATTTGCCTGGGTGAGTAAATGAGCTCTATTGGATCATGATATGAGAGGTAGAGCATTATTGGATACTACCTGTACTTGTCCCTAAGGATGTGCCATTTGGAAGCCTCATAGGCTTTCTATGTACCTTGCAAATAGTCTTTATTGCTTTGAATGACATTACACTGCATGACATATCCTTATGCTTCTTCACCTTTTGACCTATTTTGCTCACCATTGGATCTATTATCACTTTCCCTAGATCTTGACACTTGTCAATCTCATGTTCTCTCATAAGTTCTTTGATTCTTTGAATCACTTTTCCTAGATCTTGACACTTGTTGATCTCATTTTCTCTCATAATTTCTTTGATTCTTTGAATCCTCGCTCACCTTTGGATCATCCTTTCCTGAGCAAATGCATGTCATCAAATTTGCCTCCATTTAAACTCAAACATCTACTTTCTATGACTTAAAATTGACATTCACATGCCTTTCAATGATGTCTGCGAGCCCATCACTTATGAAATTTAGAAATTTCATTCATGACTTTGCTCATCAATCTTTTTCTCTTTGGCATTCGTATTCCTTAATAACCCTAATCTTTCAACCCTTTTGGATAGTATAATTTCTTTAAGGCTTTTGTTATGTGGTAATTTGGTCAGGATAATTATCTCAAACATTTTATTCGTAATAATTTCTCTAAAGATTTAATCTCTATCAAAAAATTTACGTGAATCATTTTGTTGGGATAATTATTTTGGTCATTTTGTCTGAAATAATTTACTCGAAGAAACTAAGCTTTGCATTTTTCTTGAAGAAATTGAACTTTACACTTTTCCTGAAATAATGGAATTTTGGTGGGCTTTTTGTGCAAACAAAATGCCTACAAGAATTTAGATTTTGAACTTTTTTATAGAGAATAAAATGTCCAAAATAAATAGGTCTTCAATATTTTTGCTAACACTTTGGCTAAAACATAGAATTTTATCAAACTTTTTATACAAGAAAAATGCCTGAAAGAAATAGACCTTTGAAACTTTTACATATGCAAAATGCCCAAAGGAAATAGACCTTCAACATATGCTAAGTAAAGACTGAATTAACATAAAATATGACCTTGGAGTGAACATTTGAAGACATAATTAGGGCTAAGGACTTAGGTTTTTACACTTGACAAGGGTTGAATTACTTTAATGCAATTTTGGGCACTAACACTAGCTCTCACCTAGGGATGGATACCCCCTGTGGGTGTGCAAAGAACCCCAAAACATAAAACCAAGTGCCAATCTATTAGGTCACAAAGTCAAGATTTAATAATGTACCAATAGAGACCCAGGAAATCTCAAAAAAATAATGGTAGACTGACAAAAATAGATCAAGAGGATCTAAAAATGAACACACAACAAAAGGAACTATACAAATAATGCCCAAGATAAAGGGGTGACAAAGCAACAAAAAGACAAAGCAACCAAATACTATACAATTATGTACATAGTTGTAAGCTCAGTTGAGGAAATGTTTTGGATGCTTGCCATTATCTAGTGGCTCTAGATTTTTTTTCATCCATTAATCTCTTTAAATTTTCCAATAGCTTGGTGGCCAAGATGAGGGAAACCAATATCTGCACTTACCTAAATTTATGGCTACTAAGCTATAATGAGATGACATTATAAAACAAATCCTTTTTGTATGATCTCAAATCTGGATAAGACCATGTTAAAAGATCTTTGTACCTTTTCAAAAAAATTAAATAAACCTAATTCTCATCTACAATCAGGTAAGTACCAAGTAAGAGTTCCTCAAGATTAGTAATTTCATTCGTGCACTAAAAGTAATACTTGAAATAAGTCTAAAAAAATTCATCCTCAAGGGCATAGAAGATAACCCCATCTTCACTAAATGTCATTCTCTAAACAAAACCTTTATTGTCAAACCCAACATCAATAAAAACTGGTTGCTTAACAACATTCAAATTCCCAATGAGGTTAGCCAATTCCACATTTGTGTACATCACTTCAATTAGAGCACACTTAGGATCTTCAATTGCATCATGATTAGGTAACTCATATGCTTGTGTCATACTATCATCATAATCAAATTCATATGTCAGGACCTTCTGGACCACACTCCAAAACTATTATATAGTAATAGCATTCATCATTTATGTGGAGGCATAAAACTTACATGGGGAATCTTGATAATTGAGCATCAAAATATTATCATCATCAAACGTAGAGCCCATATCATCTGCATCTTCATCACTTGGTTCAATAGTATCACATAGAGGATGTAGAAGGAAGAACTTATCACACTAATCAATGTCAAAACCACAATTCATAACATTTACCTTGGCATGTAACGGATATGGTACTTATTTTCCAAGCTCTCTATTTAGACTTATAACATCACATGTAGGCCTATTGGGAAGCCCCTTCTCATCTCTAGCTAGCTTGTAAGATATATCTTTGATAGTGGAGGCCAAACTCTTAATAGTAACTTCAAGCTTGGATGTCTTGGACTGTGTCTCTTTTGGATCAAGAAACTTTGTATCAGCCTGCTTGTTCATGGGATTACCCATGCCTTTATGTTGTTCTCAATTTAGATGGCCATATTGAATGCCAACTGCAGGTTCATGGGAGCCTTGTCCCTCAGGTGATAAGAAGTCTTCTTGTCAAAGGCATCATAACATTTTATCAATCATGTTGTATTACTAGGCATGATGTTCTTTTACAACCACATTATGGTCTTATTGAATCATGTATTGAATTCATGCACACACTCATCAAGGTTCTTCTCGATGTTTTCAAATTCAGCCAAAAGAAATATAGAATCATTTCTTTCACTATACTGAACTCTAAAAAATTTCTTCATTTCTTCCCACAAAGCAATGCATCCACTAGGAAGAGAATTTAACCATTCATGATTGTCTTCCTCTAGAATGTGCAAAAAAAATTGATACAAACATTCTCATGCTCAACCTCATAATATTCAATAATATTACGAAAAGTCCTCAGGTATTGATCACCATTCACTGCATAATTCCCTTGGAATCTTGGAAGGCATTTCCTTACTTCATTAGGATAACCTTCCATGCCATCAAAATTTATTGGCCTGAATCTAAGAATATTAAATGTAGGACACTCATTCTCATCTTTATCCCTATGCCTCATGATTGGATTAATTTTAGGTTCAAGAAAAAATGGCAAAGGGATATGAGGGGATGAATGAGGTGGACTTGGTGGATCAAACTTGGGAAGGGGGTTTAGCTAGTTGAGAAGGAGCTAGATAGTAAATGGGTTTTATGGTTCTAAATCACTAGAAGAGCTATGATCAGAAGAATTATGATAATATTTAGCAATAGGAATTTAAAGAAATATAAGCTTAGGATTACCATAATTTTGACATCCCACAGAATCTCTAACAACTGCACTTAGTTCTTCAACAGGCCTCCAAAATTGTCTGCTTCTTTGATGAACACTTAGGGGCAAGACAAGTTTCTTGGGTGAGTCACCTTTGAAGGATGACCTCAGTCCTTTTAGCTTCACAAGCAAGAGAACTCTCAAAGCTAAACATATTAAAGATGGGCACTGATCTTTCTTTGAAACCAGATGATGTTTTAGAGTATATATAATCCTAAAATAATAAAGGGAAGAGTATATATAATCCTAAAATAATCTCAACACAATTTTATTTTTAATATTAAAATTAAAAAAACAACTATCATTTATGAGTAGTGTCAATAATAATTTAATATTTTTTAAAACTTATTAAAAATACTTTTAAATTTTTAATAAGAATATTTATTTACAATTTTTTTTTTAAAAATTTAAACACATTGACCTTTAAAACCATTTTATTTATCATCATATAAATCTTAATGAATGTACAAAAGATGTATATGAAAAACTTGTTAATGTATTTCAAATCCAATTTGTACATGGAATTAATTGGATCGATGTTTCAAATTACTCTATACAATCAAAAATCATGTACATATAAATCTAAAAATTGCCTTCTAATATTACATTAAATAAAAATTATTATTAAAAAAATTACATTTCATACTTTTTGATAGTTTTGAATCTCACATAAATTATACTTTTTGCTTCAATAATTACTATTCCATTTTCATATTATTTATGATTATCTATCTTCTTTCTTCTAACATATATAAACACTTTAGAAAATGTAATTAATATTTTTCATAAAAAAAATGCTTTTCATAAAAATTACTAGAAATTAAAATTTTAAAACTTTTTAGAGTTGCAATTATAATATTTTAATATTTTAAGAGATTTTATATATTTTTTTGGATATATTCAATTATAATTTTGTACTATTTTCATATACATATTTTTATTTTATCTTTTAATACCTTTAATTATTATTGTAAAAATACTTCTTAACATTTTTAATAATTAGAAATGAATAAAAAATATTAAAACGATATAATGAAAAAAAAATAATATAAATATTTTTTAACAATATTAACATCCATATAAATTCATTATTATTAAATGTTTATATATCTAATTATAAATAATACAAATTATATAACTATATTATTATTAAATGTTTATATATCTAATTATAAACAATACAAATTATATAGCTATATAACCTTACATATGAATGTCCAAGATTTAAACTCATATTTAAAAAAGGGCACATTGTGCCTCAAACAATACAATTACAATATCTTTGATATCAAAGAGGATATAAAATATAAAGCAACTAGCATATCATATACAAAATTCTTACCGTATTTCAAAATATATGATAAAGAGTATTTCAGAGAAGAGTATCTCAGCTACGCAAGTAAAATATGAAAGAAAAGTAAAAAGGATTTTTATATATATGATAAGATTATCTTAGGAAAGAGTATCGTAAGTAAAATATAAGAAAAGGAAATGGGCTTTACATAAAAGAAAATGGGATTTACATATGAATTAAAACTTGGATTATATATATTTTTTAACATAATTTAAATGCCTTTTGTAAGTTGCATGCCTTTTGCAAAGTATGTCAAATGAAAAGGAAATATTTCCCAATGCAAGTCTAAAATAATTGAAGATATATAAAATTGTTTATAAGACAACTTTGTGTAGTAATAAAAATATCTATTGGCTATTTCGATGTGTATAGAATGGAATGATATTAATTTGGGATATAAGAGGATGATATGATTTAAGTGTAGGAATGTGTTATTAATTTTATTAATATATAGATAATATAATTTAAAAATTATTTTTAAAAAAAGAAATTGTAATTATTTTTTTTTAAAATGTAATTAAAATATTAAATTTTATAAAAAATATATTAATTATTTGGTATTATGTATCATTTAAATATGATATTATGTATTAAAAATTTAATTTTATCAAAATTTGGATTAATTTTTATAATAGAAAATGAAATAATTTATAAATTTAATAATATGAAATTTTGTCAAATCTTATAATTTTAAATATTTTTATAGATATGTTTGAAAAATATAGAAATATGTATATGATAAAAATATTTTTTGATAATTTATGTTCATTTAAAAATATAATTATGCAAATATTTTGTTAACATATGGACATCTATCAATAAATTTTTATTAAACATGTATGTGACTTTGAAAACATACTTCAAAATAATGGTCTTATAAATTGGAATTATTACAAGATAAACAGTTATTATTGCAAGATATGTATAACATTTATAAATTTCTTTGTTTAAGCATACTCGAAGGCTTAATTTTTTTAATAAAAAAATAAAATAAACGGTGTTGGTCAAAGGCACGAATATAATCGAATTTCAAATGTGAAAGTCAACAATCTATGTCCAAAATGTGGAAGCGTTTTCATTGCACACAAAATGTGGGGAAGCCTTGAAAATGCACAAAAATATTTGACATTTAAGGTAAATAAAATAAGTCTATCATCCTTTCCTTTGCTTGTGAATATAATTTTTCACCTAACGTCTTCGAGAGGAGTTGAAGAGATGTGAAGGATAGGTGAGGAATATGATGACAAAGTTGAATTGATTAAGAAGTTATATCATAATTAAGGTTTTCAAATATTTTACTCGTCTATTGATCGATTTGATTGGGCAGGTCGAGTTGACTTAGTTCATTCTTAGATTACAGTAACAATTATAATCAAGACTTTAATTTTGAGAATTATATTTATATGAATTAAAATTAGTAGTTGAGATTTTTTATTTTGAAGTTTTATATCTTCTATATGTTACGTTATCATATTAAATTTGATAAATTTTTCTTAATTTAAATAAGGGTCGTATGATAATTAGTTTCTATTTCTATATTGATATCCCTAAGACATCTTTTCACACACATGATGGCCACTATGAGTTTTTGGTCATGCCCTTTGGCCTCACTAATGCTCTTTCAACATTCTAGGCATTGATGAGTAAAATATTTTAGCCCTACCTACAAAAATTCAATCTAATCTTCTTTGATAATATCCTCATCTATAGTAAAACATGGTCTAAGCATCTCCAACATCTGGAGATCATACTACAACTTCTCTCTGATCATCATCTCTATGCAAAATAGTCCAAATGTGTTTTTGGCTAGGATGAAGTGGAGTATTGCAAGCTTATTGTTTTAGCCCAAGGGGTTTAGGTGGATCCTAAAAAATAGCTGCCATAACAAATTGGCTTCATCCTCAGACACTCAAGAGCCTCCATGGTTTTTTGGGGCTGATTGGATACTATCACAAGTTTGTTAAGGACAATGGAAAGATTGTAGCTTCACTAAAAACTATGTTGAAAAAGGATGTTTTTACATGGACACAAGCTATTGCGTGTGCATTTGAATAATTGAAACAAGCTATGTGTAATACACCTATTATATCTATGTTATATTTTTACAAGCCCTTCACGATCAATAATAATACTTGTGGCAATGGACTTGGTGTTATTCTCCTCTAAGAAGGATGCCCCATTGCATTCACCAATAAAGCCCTTTCTAGCAAGAATTTAGTACTCTTTACTTAAGAGAAGGAAATCATGGCCATTTTACATGTAGTTTATAAATGGTGGCCATACCTACTTGGGAATAATTTTTGATTCAAAACTAATCACCAGAGTCTGAAATATTTCCTAGAACAACGGGTCTCCACCCCATCATAATAGAAATGGGTTAGAAATCTCATGGGTTATGATTATGATATCACTTACAATAAGGGTAAGGATAATATTGTGGTTGATGCTTTGTCTCACACATTTACATACCAAGCTTCCCTTTTAGCTATTTCCATACCTATTCTGAATTGGTTGGATGATGTATAGCAGGGGTATGTTAATGACTCTTCATTATCTCAAGTCATTCAATAGTTGGCCACTAACCCCTCTGTTGTACTACATTATTCTTGGGATGGTGCTTCTTTGTGATATAACTGCCATCTAGTGCTTCCTCAAAGCACAGATCTTCAGTAGGATGTATTCTATGAACTCTATGCTTCTACATCTGTAAGGCACTCAAGGTTTCTCAAAACTTATGAGCAGGTATGATGCAAATTCTTTTGTAAAGGAATGAAAAAGGAAATTAAATAGATAGTTACTGAATGTGATACCCACCAATGTAATAAGGGTGAAACAATACTCATTCCTAGGCTATTTAAACCCTTTCCCATCCCTACTAGGATTTGCGTAGATATTTCTATGGATTTCATTAAGGGGCTCCCTAAATTTGGAAGGAATATAGTGATCTTGGTTTTGGTTGATCTCATCTCCAAATATAGTCATTTTTTTGCCCTCAATCATCCCTATACAACCTCCATAGTTATACAAATTTTCTTGGACCCAATTTTCCATCTTCGTGGCATTATATCTTCCATTATCTCAGATCATGATGCAACCTTCACTATCCATTTTTGGATAGAACTATTTTGATGCACCAACACCCAACTAAAGATGAGTTATGGGTATCATCCACAGATGGATGGCTAGACTAAAATTGTCAACAAATTCTTGGAAAAAATCTTTCACTGTTTCACCTCCAAACAATAACATCAATGGGAAAAGTGGCTCCCTCTCATTGAATGGTGGTATAATACCTCCTACCACACTTCAAATAAACAGACTCCATATGAATCAATCTATGGTAAATCACCACTAGTGTTCCTTTTGTACACCCTCAGTAGTTCACTAGTTCAAGTGGTCAACATGCTTCTTCAAAACTAGGATCAGATCCTCAGCACCCTGCAAGACAATCTTCATATGACACGAAATATAATGAAACAATAGGTTGATCAATACCATTTTGAGTGCACTTTTTAAGTAGGTGATATGGTTTTTCTTCACCTGTAACCATATAAAAATTCCTCCATAAAACTCAAATGGAATCACAAGATAACTCTCAAGTTTTGTGGGCCATATAAGGTTCTTCAGATGATTACGTCAATTGATTATAAGTTAAAGCTCCCACATTTTTCTCGAGTTCACCTAGTATTTCATGTCTCTTGTCTAAATAAAGTTCTTGGCATAAACATTAGATTTTAGACTATTTTACCAGAACTTGATAATGAAGGATCCATACTTCTTAAGTCATAGGTAATCCTGGATAGGTGCACATGCCAAATTCACTCTCGTTCCATCATAGCAGTATTAATTTAGTGGCATAGAATGCAACCAGAGGATGCAACATGGGAACCACTATTTCAGATTCATCACCAATTCCCACATCTGAATATTTGAGTACAAAGATTTTTTTAAGAGGGAGGGGACGTTAGGAACTCATGATACCCATTCTCTTTACTTTGTTAGTATATTAATTTCTATAGACACATATGATTTGTAAGTCATCCCGTGAGCATTTTGTTTTATCCCACATTCATGGGAAGTAGTAGTTGCTTAGATTAGACTTAATATATAAGTAAGTGTTGAGGCTAATGAACTCATCCATAAATTGTATTGAATTGATCTTTCTCAAAGGAGGTTTCCCACTCAAAGAGGCCAATGATTCTATAATTCAGCTATTGTAATTTAGTTTTGCTTATTTGCATCAATATATTGCTGATTTTCATAGTTTATTTCATGTATTTACAATTATCTGCTAACTTATTCAAGAAGGATCCTCTCAGATAATTAGTCAAATTTTTATTGATTTTAGGGCTTATGGGTCCCTTTCTTGATAACATATAAATATTATAAAACCAAATGGTCTGGCTTGATGACATAATTATCAAGGCATATAACCAACCAAAAAACCATCTAATTTTTAAAAACCAAAGTTTTTATTTACAAGACTTTGTATATTAAAGAATGCCAACTACTAGTATAAAAAAAACTAGCCATGGTTATCAAACCAATATAAGAACAAAAAAGATCCTACTATAAATAAAAACTTTCCTTTAATTAATTATTATCAGTTCCACCTCCTTCCCTGCTCCATCATCCAATAGACTAGACCTTTAAACTATATCCTTCTTATGCACCTAAGGAACCTAAACCAGCTGAACTTATGAACATTAACCCATCTTTGGGCCATCTAGCTTCTTCTCTTTTTCAAAGAGGGAGTCCTCAAAACATGCAAACTTTTGAAAATTAAACTCTCTCTTGTGAATCCCCTATACCTTCAAAACTTGCCTATGTTCAAGCCACCAAGGAGGCTCCTAAAAATGAACTTAGGATAAACCTCATGCTAACCATCTAATTACCTTCAATATATTTAGAGTCCTCCTTTTAGCATGTCAAATTTCTAACTATGGTATGGGAATTATAAAAAATTGTAATAAGGGCATAACTAGACCCCTTTTTCCTCTTTCTCGCCCTCAGTTAAGCACGCTTCTTCCACATTATGAGTAAAGTTAATTAAGGAAATAAATCACTCTTCTAAGATTCTAAACATTGATAGAGGAAAAAATCCAATACCATCTTTCCCAGAAAATGGAAGGTTCAAAAAAGGTCCTAATGGTATATTATACATAGCTAAGAATAAATCCACCCTATGCTCAGGCTAAAAAAATGCCACCATATCCTTAATCCGCTCTCAATTAGACACCACCAAACATAAATTTCTCATAAATAGAGTTGCTAAATCTGAATTCACTCTCACTCTCCTAAAATCTATCATCATTTTCATGGCTAGAATAACCAGCAATGCTTCCACCACTTCCAAAACTGGCACCCAAAAAATGTTCATGAGCCACATTTTTAAAACACTACCTATAATAACCATTTCTCTAGTTTTAGCCCCACTAAATCTCAGTGGCTAGACCAACTACTCAATGAAATTTGGCTCCATCCTATAGAGGAAAACCAACCCAACACCCAAAACCATATTGCTAGAAAGTGGAAGCCATAACTAGGATAAACTTTTACCCAATTAACTTGCACAAATCATAATAAAATCCCATCAAATTTATAGTCAAACAATTATTACTAAAATCATCACCTCCACTATCACCTTATGAAAACCAATAAAAGAAATCCAAAATAAACCCCTATCACCTTTTAATTCACTTAAGAAATAGATTAAATTTCTTAAAGATCCACCAATTCCACCCCTATATAATCTTGTCATCTATCCTTGGTGTTGTCGACCCTAGTATCCTCCTCTTGATATATACCCACATTAGCTAATAAGTCTTCCTCTTTATTTCTTTCCCAAAAGTGACATGAACACTTCCAATTTTGAAAAAAAACTCAACTTTAGCTAGATAATAGCAAGAATGTTTTACAATTTCTAGGACTTGGTTTATTATCCTAACAAGTCCTGAATAATGACTTGAGAGTCACCTTCTATTTCTATAAATTTTATTCCAAAATCTAAGGCCAGGTCAATCCCAACTATTACAGCTTGAGCTTCAACCTCATTATTAGTTCCATCAAGAAGATTCATTGAGCTATCTCTTATTAAAGAGCCACTACAATATTTGATAGCACAACCTGCACCTAAAACTCCTTGATTTACCTGACATGACCCATTAAAATTTAGTTTAAACCAACCTGGTTATGGAGGAATCCAAATTATCCCACCAAATTTTATTCTTCTTCTTATCTACTATTGACCCTTTAATGGGGGGAGGAATAATACTTTTCCAATTTGTGCACATTTTCCTTACCCATTGTGTCAAAAAAACCTTGTTTCCTCTTTAATTACATAAATACCACTTATAAAATTGCTAACTCCATTTCCCTTAAAAATGCATGCAAAGGATGTTCTCTTTCTTCAAAAATGTGGGCCTTCCTTTATTTCCAAATTGTCTAGATTAAAATTATTGGACTAAATCTCCATAAACTATAAAGAAAATGTTTGACACCACCAATTTGCCAATAAGAAAAGGACTAAAAGAGTGTAGGAGTCCAAGCCCAAGACCAAGCCTAACTACACTTGTTACATAACTAGATCCAACACTAATTAGCAAAAGAAAAATTGAATAAAAGATGATCCACTATTCCTCTTCTTGTTTACACATACAACATGTCAAAGTCCCTATAAAACCCAATTTCTTAAGTCTATCTTGGTTTAGAATGAAACTTTGGACTACCAAGCAAGCAAAGGCCCTATCTTTTTATAGCCCTTCTTTACCCCAAAATAGTAAATTAGGCCAAACCAGAGAATCATCCACCATGTTAGCCATCTGATAACCAATTTTCACTATATATGTACCTATTTTTGCTTCAATCCAATGTATTTGATCTTATTTATTATTTTGAAAAACTTTCCTCTAATCAAGGCTTTCTCTATTTTTATTTTACTTCTTATATACTATTAACCCTTTAGTGGAGGGAGGAATAATACTTTTCTAATTTGTGCACATTTACATATCCCATTTTGTCAAAAAAACTTTTTTCCTCTTTAATTATGAAGAAACCACTTCTAAAATGGTTAACTACATCTACCTTAAAACTACATGCAAAATATGTTATCTTTTTTCAAAAATGTAGGCATTCCTTTCTTTCTAAATTGTCCAAATTACAATTACTAGACTATATCTCCACAAAATGTAAATTGAATGTTTGACATCACCAATTGGCAAAGAATAAAAGGCCTAAGAGAGTGTAGGAGGCCAAACCCAAGTCCAGTTAAACTTGTTACATAACTAGATCCATCACCAATTAATAAATAAATAATTGAACAAAAGATGATCTGTTGTTTCCTCTTCCTATTTACACATACAACATATTGAAGGCCCTACAAAACCCAATTTCTTAAGTCTATCTTGGGTTAGAATGTGACTTTGGACTATCAACCAATCAAAGGCCACAACTTTTTATATCCCTTCTTTACCCCAAAATAATAAATTAGCCCAAACAAGAGAGTCACCCACCACTTTAGCCATCTAATAACCAAGTTTTACTGTATATGTACCTATTTTCAATCCAATCCAATTTAGTTGATCGTATTTATTATTTAAAAAATATTTCCTCTAAACAAGGCTTTCTTATAGATCTTTAGATTCAACCTGAGTTAGGATTGGAAGATCTGAGAAGCTTTTCCAACTACAACCTAGTCTCAACACATTTGATTGAAGATCCAAATAATATACCACAGTAGAAATCCAAAGATTTTGCAAAAAATATTTGATTTCTGACCCTTCAAATCTTTTTTCAAGAGGATAATACCCATTCTAAGAATATTTATAGAATTCTGCTTTCCTTCCATTATTTATCATGCAAGAAACATGTTGGGATATAATCGATCTACATTTTAACAAAAAATTCCAAACATGGGATCCTCTAGGTGGATTAACCACAAAAAATACTCTTCAACATCTCAAAACCTAGGTATTTGGCACAAAACAATATACACCATAGACTATCTGATTTAGTCACCATCATCCAAACTAATTTAGCCCCAAGGGCTAAATTCTGAAGTTGAAAATTTTTAATTCCTAGTCCACCTCCCTATTTCCTCTTACAAACCTTTTCCTATTTCATCAATGGAATCTTTTTTTCATCAGTCACTTATTAGAGAAAATCTTTCATTATTTTATTCAGATTTATTAGAACTTATTTTCGAGGATGCAACACAAAGAAATAATAAGTAGGAAGAGCACTTAAGAATTCTTTTATTAAAGTTATTCTACTGACCAAAGATAGCCACTTACCTTTCCAAGAAACTAGCCTATCTTTGAATTTATCAATCAATTCTTACCAGAAAACATCTTTACCTACCCCCATAAACAAAGGCACCCCTAGATATTTACTAGGAAGTTTACTAATTTTGAAACCTAAAATTCTAGCTAGATTCTTTTATTCTAGCTTCTCACAATTAACAAAATAAATTTTAGAGTTAACTTCATTCACCCTTTGACCAGAAGCTTCTTCATACTATTTCAAAATTCATTTTAATTCCTTAGCTTCCTCTATTGTAACTTTTCCATAGAATAACCATCATTTGTAAATTGATGATGAGTGAGACTAATCATATTGTCTACTACTTGAATTCCCTATAATATGCCATTGACTTTAGACTATCCTACTATTCTACCCAATGCCTGAGCTATCAAAATAAAAATGAATGGGGAGAGTGGATCCCATTGCCTTAAAACTTGAGATATCTCAAAAAAACCCATCAGGATACCTTTGATAAACACAATAAATTAGAGGCCTAAAACACAACTAAAAACCCAATCACACTAGTTAGATCTGAAGCCAAACTTATTAAGAATATTAAACAAAAACCACCAATTCACCTAATCATATGATTTGTTGATATCAAGATTTACCAACATACCTTTTTGATTATTATGCAAGAGGAAATGAATAATTTCATGAGCCACCATTATCCCTTCTTAAATATCTCTACTAGGAACAAACCCAACTTGTTCTTTAGATATCAACATTTCCAACAAAGGTTTAAGTCTATTATCTATGGCTTTTGAAATGTTTTTATACACTGTATTGCATAAATCCACCAGTCTAAAATCACTGAAGGAGGATTGATATTCCACTTAAGGAAAAAAAGATAAAAAGGTATCATTCAAATTAGTAACTACTTTCCTTTTATTTCTAGATTCTTCCACCATTTTCCATATATTCTCTCCCAAAATATCCCAAAAATATTCAAAAATGGTTACTATAAATCCATCAAGACTATGTGCTTTATCTTTGGCCATTGAAAACACTACCATTTTGATTTATTCTAATTAAAAAGGGGCCAGAAGCTTATCATTCATAGCTTTTGAAATCAAAGGTGGCACTAAAGACAAAAAGAATCTCTGGGCTTCCCAATTTCATCTGTCATCTTCATTCAACAACCTTTGAAAAATTTGAGTTGATTCAATCCTTATTTCCTCTAGAGATTCCAACAACACTCCCTGCCTTGAGCTAATACAAGAAATCCTATAAACCTTTATTTTGGATCAAACTAAAATATGAAAAAAAGTTGAGTTTGTATCCCCATCTTTTAACCAGTTCTCCCTAGATTTTTGTTTCCAAAAAAATTATTCTCTAAATAACAATTCTTCATATTCATTCACTAAATATTTTTTGAGCACATAACCCTGATCATCCATTCCCAATCTAAACACTTGTTCATTAAGACTATGTAATTATATTTCAATCCTTATTTTTTCCTTAAAAATATTCTTGAAGTTCTTTTCATTCCATTTTTGTTAGCTTGCCCTTTATGAATTGAAGCCTTTTGCACATTTGGTACATCAGAGAACTTGGAGGAAAATGACACTAGAGCCACCAAATCTAAATTAATGTAAAAAGAGAAGCATCCCTTAACCACATTAGTTCAAATTTAAACAAAAATATTTTAGGGGGACTATCACATTCAATTTTCAAAGTTACTAGCCAACGATCTGAACCTAAGTGAGATAAAACCCAACTATCTATCTCCCACTTTCTCTAGCATAACTAAGAAGAGATCATAAATCAATCCAGATGATATAAAATGTTATTAAGACATAATATCCTATCATTCTAGGTAAATGAACCCACTTTGGGTTTCACACCCTCCAAATTATTATTTGAAATAAATAAATCAAAATCTTGAGAGGCTTGAGGACCAGATTGAGTGCCCCCTTTATTTATTTATCATTCAGAATAACATTAAAATCACCACCCAAAATAATTTCATCCATCAAAAACCTACTCAAAATATTATAAATTTATGACTAAAAAGGAGATTTTGAAGCAGTCCTTTGAGGACCTTAGATATTCAACAACAAAAACTAAATATTTGAATTAAAACTATATAACCTACAAAGCTGCCAATTATTCCTTGATTCCTCCAACACTAATTTGGTAGTAAAAATAGTCCAAAAAATTTCCAAATCTCCTAAAGCTCCCACTGCTTCCACAAAGGACCCTTGTCATCATTGCCAAACTAATTTCATCAAACCCTTCACTTTTTTAGAACTTAATTTGGTTTCTTGAATCATTAAAACATTTATTTTTTCCACACTAAGAAAACACTTTACCAAACACATTTTTTTAGGGTAATTAAAACCCCTAACATTCCAAGAAACAATCTTCATTATTATAAAGGAGGAAATTCCACCCCCCGCCTTGCAATATCAACAAAAACTTCTAGATTTCTTAGTTTACCTCCCAAAAAATCACTTGCTACTTTACATTTTTTGGATTTCCTTCCCAATATCTTTCTTGGACCCCAATTAGGTTGGATAAGTGAACATTAAATTTGGGAAATAGAAATCACTTCTCTTGAATTAAAGTCCCCTTTAGAATCTTCCTCCATTTCTCCTTTTGAAGATGAAAGATCTTATGAAACAACTACCTCTCTTTATCCCACAACTATTTTCTACTTATCAGTTATATCAATTTAGTTTTGTTGATTTTTTTACAAGAGATGTGATTGATTGATATCATTATTCAATAAAGTCACAGCTCTTTAGCACTATAGCTAGTGAAATTATATCTATTACTCCCAATTTTTCCAACAACTCATCTGTTTCACCTATTTTTTGAGCTTGATATTTAGAATCTTATTTTCTATCCTTCCCCTCTTCCTCAATATCAACACTTAGTCAATTTTAAAATTCTACTTCTTTATATTTTTGGGTGGGCATTGAACCATTGATAATACCACATGGTGCCTTTACATTGAATCTTCCTTTCAAGGCCTTGTTTGAATTAACCATTTGAGTCCTTACTTTCTACGATGATGTCATGTGGCATCATCATGGGCCTTTGGGACTTAGAGATTTTATAGATTATCATACACCTTTTATTTTCCTTCTCTTTAAGATCGTGCCACATGGCATGATCTCAAGACTTTGAGCCTCAAAGACTTCATGGACTACTACTTAGCTCAAATAAATTGTTCTATTAACATGTGGATAACTCATGTAAGCTTGAGAGATTTTATAACTTTGAATTATTGACTACTTCTCTCTGAAATATAGGTAATTGAGATGTAATTTATAGTCATATAGAATATCAAAATTGGTAGCTTGAGTGTGGTTTGTGACACCCAATCCATAGGACCTTATTCCATGCTCTCATGACCTTTTCAAACACCATTTTGCTTATAATATATCATTTATAGACTTATGATACTTGATTCTAGCTTAGCCAAGCTCTATTTCTCATGATAATTCCATCCCACTAGGTCTTGATCCCATAGGATATGAGTGTTAGGGTTAGACTATAGCATCAGACCCTAGGGTTTCCCATTTTTGGTGCTCTTGTCTAATCATATTTTGAGCTCAAATGATCATTTCCTTCTAATTCTTATTCTTCATTATGTGAGCCTAGCATGAATACATTTAACCCATGACCAATAGATCTCTATAAAATCCCATTCAAATTTCATTTAGAAAGGGTTGGAAAATATTAAAAAAATAAGCAAGAATATAAGAAAAACCACCAAGGAAAATTTCCCTATTTTATACATATAGCCATCAAATATAGATATAAGCATATTAAAACCCTCACATAACCACTTCAAGAACTTTCAATTTGGCATTTTTGAATCTACATAACACTATTTCACAAAGCACATCAAGTGGGAGAACTACATATGGCTTAATCCCTCTTTAGAGTATTGACATGTAGGCAACGTGTCCACACAAAGAGTATGGAGACACGTTCAGTACATATTGCACACATTAACACCCACTTCTTTCTCAAGTTTTATCAAGCACAATGAAGGTCTAGGGTTTCAAGATTGAATCAGCTCTACAAGGAGCTCTGTTGACATTCAAAACTCAAAATTTCATAGGTAGGCTCACACAGGCACAAAATATAAAGCCCATAAAACTCAAATCTTTGTGACTAGTTTGGATAATAGTGGCAGGACCTAGACTATAGCACCAAAACTTAAAGTGTCTTATTTTTGGTGCTCTTGTCTTTTCATTAAATGAAAGCCAGATCTAGATTCATGACACTATCTTAGTCTTTCACAACTAGTTTTAGCCTCTATTTTAATATCTCAGTCTAATTTTAAGTTACGTTGCATTTATCCTTATTTATTATTATTTTTAGAAAGGTTTAAAGGGCACAATAAATTATACAAATAAGTATTATAATTATTGAAATATTATTTATTAATTTGTTTATTCCAAACCCTTAACTAAATTAAGAATAAGACTCTAATATTCCCAAAACTATTAAATCATTTGGTGAACCTGACTTACTTCATTTGTGAACAAAAACCCTAGAAATCCTAGGGTAAATTCTTTACTGATTTTTCCAATATTTTTTTGAATTTTTACCTAAATATTTAAATCAAAAATTCAATTTAATTTTAAAAATTCCATATTAATTTTTAAAAACAAAATTATTTTTCTTCTAAACCCTAGTTGCATATACTAGGTCCATTTAAAATAAAAAATTTCCAATATTTTTTTGATTTTTTACCTGCATATTTAAATAAAAAATTCATAATAATTTTTAAAATTCCTTAGTAATTTTTTAAAAATATCATTTTTCAAAACCTTAGTTGCATATATTAGGTCCCATTAATTTTGAGTTATCACCTTACATGTTTGTGAGCTTCAAATCCTTTTTATGCATTCTCTAGTTTGCTATTTTTAGGACTTTACATTTCCTATATTCAATACTTTCCTTTCACAACACTTTGCTTATGACAAATTATTACAAAAAATTCAATAAAGTTTCAATTTGTTTTCCTAATTTAACAATGGCCCAATACACCGATTTTGATGGAACTAATAAATGGTAACTTTAAGAACTCTTAACTAAACACCCTGACATGCAAGATGATATGCTTAAAATACTACAAGACGAGCAATAAAAAGCAAACAATGGTCAATCCTCTTTTACCATAGAGAAAAAAGTTGTAACTGACACTATGGGGGCAAATATGACTCAACAACCCCTTATAACAACCCAACCTTCCTATGAGGCACCACTAGCTATAACTAGTACATCCTTGTCTCCTAATGTGGCTACCCTTGTACAAGAGATAAAATATCTTCAATATAAGGTTATACATATTAAGCAAGGTGCCTCTAGACCAACACAGGCCTTGGATTCTTTTTCTCTACTCCATACACCATTGGCACATCATATTGCTTCTACACCCTTGCCATCAGGTTTTGTTCAACCCAAGCTCACTCTATATGATTCTAAGGGTGATCTAGAGACACACTTGAGATATTTTCATGCATCATGATTGGATTATGTGCCAAATTATTGGTTACTAACCAAACTATTTCCACGAAGTCTAAAGGATTATGCTTTATAATGGTTCTACAGTCTATCGAATCAGTTGGTTAATGCATTCAATCCTTTAGTTAACATGTCCTAGCTCATTTTAGCATTAACATAGGTGACAAGGTTTCTTATGCCCAAGTTACACAATAAAAACAAAGGTCAAATGAGAATCTCACAAATTATGTTATTAAATATAAAACTATCTTGGATAAAATGACTAGCCCCATAGTCGATCAAGAATTACAGGATCTCTTCAAACAGAGTCTTCTACCAGATTTACATGAATTAATAATGTTCAAAAGATTCTCTTCCTTCATTGAGTTATGTCATACACTAAAGGAAAGGGAAGTAAAATTAATTTCAATGGGCAAACTCAATTAAACAATCATATCAAAAATAAAAAACAAGAGTCACAATAAATTATTATACAAAGTAAAGGTCAATGATAACAAAAGTAAAAATCAACCAATAATTAATGCAGCTTCAGAGCCTACTCAGTGAGTGGTTTTATCTATTCCTCGGTGAAATTTTTCCTATCTACTAGTTTCTCTAGCCAACGTTTTACAATAACTTTTGGAATGTAATATCATATCTCTTCATCCTATTCAGGAAGTTGATTCAACAAATCCTCTTCCATGGGGATATATCAGATTTCATTTTACAATTTTCATAGGGCACCAACCCACCAAAAAAATAGATGCATTATATTGAAACACAAGATATAGGACTTGATATATAGAAATGTTATTAATCTTGGCATTCTAATTTAACCTCTTTAGGAAAATCAAACATAAGACAAAGCTTTGAAAATATTCTTAGATCATTTCCCATAACATTTTAAACAAGAGACAGGGGAGACATTAGGTTTTCACCATGCATATCATGCACATACCCCATTGGCTACATACCAGGTACCTTCAGTTGAGTTACACCCTTTGAGAAACATGATTGGTGTGTATAATTCTAGAGTTCTATCTAGACCTTCTATCTCCTTCTTAGATTAAGAGATAGTTGAGGATGATTCGGATTATCAATCACTCTTTATTAGAGCTTACATTAATCATCATCCCATTCATAGTGTTCTCATAGACAATGGATCCAGTGTGAACATGTGCACTATAACATTACTAAAACATTTGGTATATTTAGAGCAAGATATTACCTTGATAGATACAATTATTAGTGGATTCAATGGTTACATACATATTTCATTAGGTGAGATTGTACTTCCTATACAGGTTGGTCCAACACATGTGGCCACACCATTTACTATTTTTTCTAGTGTAGAAATTTTTGATTTGTTACTTGGTCAATCGTGGATTAAGAAAATTTGAGTAGTAACTTCTATAGTTCACAAATGCATGAAATTCATTCATGTTAATCAGGTTATTATAGTTGGTGGAGTTCCATATGAGTTACCACTCCCAACTTCAAAGCCATCTCATACTTTGTAGTCACTAATTTCATCTTCTCCACTAGATATTGTTCTTCCTCTAGTTCAGATTTAGACATAGTTGAAGCCTTCCTCACCAACATAGAGAGTTCATAAACATCCACAGAGGCCTCTTTTAGAGCAGCCATAGTTTCATGACTCTATAAAGTTTCTAGCTACAGTGTTCACACCCAAGGTAGTATCATTGAGGTCTCATGCCTCTACTCATAGAACACATGTTCAGAGAGTTTCTCTTACTACCAGATGGGTCCCTAAGATCCCTATAGTTGCATCCACTTCTCAAATTTATAGGGGGACCCCATAGTCAATTTACACTAGAAATATTTTAGAGAATTTACAACATACACATATCTTAGATCCATGGTCTTAGCCCTTCCATCATGCTTCATGATCACACACAATCCCTCTCCTTGATATAGGACACCATGATAGGGAGTCTCTCATGAGAAAAATCAATTAGTATCATATTTTCTTAGCCTTACTTTTACATAGTCTCCTTATGATTGATTTTACATAGATTATATCAAAAATTCAAAAACATTCAATTATTTCAAAAATCCAAAAACATTCAAATATTTCAAAAATCCAAAATCATTCAAATATTCCAAAAATTAAAAAAAAAATTCAGTTGTATGCATTATCCATGATTTACATTTCTAGTACCATGTTAGACTTACATTTTGTTGTTATATACTATTGTTTGTCAATTTATCTACATTACCATGCTTTACTTGATCTTCTTTGAGTGTGTGCAGTGACACCCAAATCTTTGATTGCTTCACTCTACCCATTGAGGGGGCATCCTACTTATACATTCAAGACATACATCAACATATCTACCCATCAAGGGCATCTTCAACATGATTACACCATCCAAGTTATGTCATTTCTACACCACACACTCTAATTATCATATTGATGTACATTACTTACTAGCTTACACATATTGCTTTATTGGCATTCATGAATATATAACACTTGTGTATTTCATAGCATATACATAGTCTTGTACTCCATGTTTTGCGTACTTTCACTTATTGCTTTGATTAGTTAGATGTGATTATATTTCTAGAATTTACATGCCTTCCTTTCTTATTCTGTGTAGCTAGATGTGATTGCATTCCTCAGTTCCTATTTTATCTCTTGTATGTGCCTTAAGACATTTTTCAATGTCCTTTGCTTATATTCTTGTGTGTCTTAAGACATTTGCCAATGTCATTTACCT
Organism: Torreya grandis; assembly: GCA_037957365.1. NCBI lineage: Eukaryota > Viridiplantae > Streptophyta > Pinopsida > Cupressales > Taxaceae > Torreya > Torreya grandis. The sequence continues at coordinate 1,914,272 of JARHVA010001274.1, read as the reverse complement.
GCACTCTTTTATGTTATTGTGGCCCTCATTCCAACCTTGTTTATTTATAATTATATGTGTATGTGGCATTTGAACATGCCTTGTATGCTTGCTTTCTAGTTTGAGTGATACATGCCCATGTCCCTTGTTTGCTTGGCCCTTTAGACACTTTTGTATGCTTATTGATTCTTAACATGTATTTCATAGTGTAACACACTTTCAGGGATCTTTCTTCTAAGGGAATTAATTTAAGGGTATTCATTCCTATAAGGGTTTTGTCATAGAGATCAAAACTCCTATAGATCAAAAAATCAATTTTCAAAACACTCATAAAAATAATCAGAGGTCAAAATAGGCAAAACATACTAGAAAAATAGTGATGATTACATAACAGTCATTAGATTCAACAAAAGATAATAGTGCTAGAAATCGATAACAACACCAGAAAATAGGGTGTCTTGTTTTTGGTGCTCCTATCCAAACAAAAAAAACCAAAATTTTTAAAAATAGGTAGAAAGGTAAGCTCAGCTACAGTTTGTCAGATATAGTTTAGTTTAGAATCAATAGTTTTCGTATAATTTTTCTCAAAGAATCAAACAAGACTAATCTCCTCCTTCTAGAGTGGCCAAGATTGGCCTAGTTTTTAGTACACATTCAGCTATCCATGCCATATTATTAGATTCTATAGCATTCATGGGATTCAGGAGCCATATCATATGACACACATTCATAATGATATCAGTTCATAGCTTCACTTAGTGGGAAATGATGGAGCCAAAGGTCTAACTAGCCTTTGTATTCTTGAGACACCTACTCAGAGGGATTAGACACATAGTCTAAACATTGATTAACACATGCATGATTACATAGCTTCATTTAGTAGGCAATGATGGAACCAAAGGGCTATATTTTTCATTCTTGAGACACTCTTGAGGAATTGAGCACTCAACTCTATTCATGATATTATTCTTGGTACAACACATATCTAACATCATCCAACATCACTTAGCATCACAACAAGTTTTGTATTGGTTCACATACCCAATGAGGTGTATACGTTCCTTTCTCTTCCTATCTCTCTTACCTAGCTTTGTACATTTTATTTTAGTTATAACATATCTAGTAAGAATTGATCTAATCTTTATTTTTCTCTTATATATTTATACTTCATAATGCGTTCTCTCTATGCACACTTAACATCACATAGCTTCATGGAATTCACCCTTGCAGGTAAGATCAGATACACTTTCTACTTTTCCTTTATCCTAGTATTTTGCTTTGCTACATCACTAGAATAAAGGGGAGGCAAATGTATTTATATGAAATGTCAAAATTTGTATCTTGAGTGTGGTTGTGACACCCAATCCATAAGACCCTCTTTCATACTCTCATAACCCTTCTAGACACCTTCTTGCTTATAATCGATCATCTTTAGACTTTTGAGACATGATTCTAACTCAACCAAGTTCTATTTCCCATGCTAATTAATCCCCCCAAGTCTTGAGCCTATAAGAAAAGAGTACTAGGGTTGGACTATAGCATCAGATCTTAAGGTGTCTTTTTTTAGTGCTCCTATCCAATCACATTTTGAGCCCAAATGACCATTTCCTTTTGATTCCTATTCTTCATTATGTTAGCCTAGAATGAATATATTTAACCCATGACCAATATATCTCTATGAAATACCATTCAAAGTTAATTTATAAAGGGTTGACAAATATTACAAAAGCAAACAAGAATACAAGTAAAACCACCAAGGCAAATTTCCCTATTCTCTATATACAACCATCCAATAGAGATACAAGCATATTCAAACCCTCACACCAATCCCTAGCTACCTCAAGCACTCGTAGTTTGGCATTTTTTCATCTATATAACACTATTACACAAAGCACATCAAGTGGGAGAACTACATATAGCTTGATCCCTCTTCAGAGTATTAGTATAAAGGCAACATGCTAACACAAGGGATGTCGATACACATTCAATAAATGTTACACACAATAACCCCCCCTTCTTTCTCAAGTTTTATCAAGCATAATGAAGGTCTAGAGTTTAAATATTGAGTCAGATCTATAAGGAGCTCTATCACCATTCAAAACTCAAAATTTCACGGACAGGCTCACACAAAGACAATGGATGAAACCCAAAAAACATAGATTTTTGTGACCAATCTAGATAATAGTGGTAGGACCTAGACTATAGAACCAGACCTTAAAGTATCCTATTTTTGGTGATTTTATCCTTTCACTTAATGAAATCTAGATCCAGGTTCAAGACACTATCCCAATCCTGCATATCCAGTTTCAGCCTCTATCTCAACTGTCTTAGTCCAATTTTAAGCTAAGCTGCATTTCTCCTTATTTATTATTATTTTTAGAAAGATATAAAAGGAACAATAAATTATACAAATCAATACTATAATTATTTCAATATTATTTACTAACTTATTTATTCCAGACCCTTAACTAAATTAGGAATAAGAATCCAATATTCCCAAAACTATTAAATCATAACCACATGTGGCCATCTCAGAAGGTTGAGGCTCAAAAGATTAGAAAATTTTGAATCAGCTCCCCCTATGGACATAAAATTCTTGATATTTTGATATCTAGAAAAGATCGATGGCTTGAAAGACTTCAAAATATCTCTATGAACAAAGACAAGGCAAAATCAACTTAAGAAATAATTAATAGGCTAGTCGATGAAATCATTCTTAATAAAGCCATAGAAAACATGAAAATATGTATAAGTAAAGGTAAAAATAAATCCTAATTTAAGTTAAGTTCAAAATAGACCCAAAAAACATGAACTATTATAATCCAAAATTGGAAATACTTAAAATATACCTTGACCAAAGCAAATTTGGCTAAGAAAAATACACTATGAACTCAAGTAAGCCATTTTCAAAAGCCAAAAAAAGAATTTCAAATCAATAATATGACCATTTAAAATTAAATTTTAATGTTAACAATCATCAACTAAACTTAAGTACTTTGACAAATTAAAGTTAAGGTCTAATGTCGTAAACTATTGAAATTACCCTGCTTTTTAATTTAATCTAAACAAAAGGTCATGTTCATGTTTTAAAGCCAAATTTTTAAAATAATCATTTAAATACATCATGATTCGCATAAGGTAATATTTCAATACTAAGACAAATGTTTTATACCCAATGGAAGACTTTGCATTGATAATGGTAAAATTGGGCCAAAGCTTTAACCATCAAAGATAATGCTTCTAACCAAGGTGAAACAACAATAAAATGAACACATGAAATCTCAATTGAAATTAAGCCCAAAATAAATGTTTTTCATGTTGGTTCCCAATTTTACACCTCATACAATTAACCTTGCACACTTGAGAGAAAATGGAAAGCAATGATGAAAAACCCATTAGTATGTCATTGTAATCAGGGAAGGGTTTGGCATCAAGATTAGATTGAATACAAAAAATGATAGAGAGGCACCTACAAAGGCAATGGTCAGCTCCCTGCTACTTCTGGATCTACATGAACCAAGGTGAGAGGACCTAAGTGGTAGCTTTATCACATGGAGAGATTATTCAATTCAACCTCCATGGAGATTTTTAGGACAAGGGAACACAAATGTTGTTAGTGTAGGATATTATTTTCCTTGTATTTATTATTATAGATTATTCCTACACTTGTATGTAGCTTGCTTAGGTGTTATTTTGAGGTCACTTAGGTGTCATAAATGAGGTAATTAATGTGCATATGCACATGGAAAAAATTTAGTCAAATTGGTGGGTAAAGATACCCTTACCCACCAATATTGACATATGGAGCACACAAACCATTTGGCAAAAGTCTTGTGTTCACATTGCCAAATGTCTTGGCTATATGCCTCCATTGTATCTATAAGTACGCCCTTCATCTAAGCTATTTTGTAATGAGTTATGAATGTATTATTATTATTATTATTATTATTATTATTATTATTATTATTATTATTATTATTCTACTCTATTTTAATTTTAGTCTCAAAAATAGAGTTGTGCTTCTATTTGCTTTGCATTTGCAGTTTATATGTTCAATTCTATCAGTTGGATCTTGAACAATTTCGTCATGGTATCAGAGCTTTTTTCTAGTAATGAATATTGTTTTGTTGTTAATTTATTTAAATCTTAGTAGTTTTTTGAGTTTGTATTCTAACTAAGATTGTAAAGAAGAAACATGTAGATCTGTGTGTATCATCTACAATCCTTTCTTCTCTAATTGGTGAACTTCATCAGTATTTGTAATTACTTAAATTGTATTGGATATATAAGTAACCTTTTGTAGATATGAAAGTAGGATTCAAGCTAGTTGGATAAAGGACTAAATCATTTTTGATAAGGAGTCAAGATTTACAAATTATTTTTGCAAATCTATTTTTTGATTAAAAATAACTATTATTTTGCCAACTATGAAAATATGGTCGATAATCGCTCAAAATTTTTTCTTGGTTCTATGTGCCTTGGCTTCCTCTTTTTAGATAATTTTGAAATTTGTAATTTCATTAAGAATTTCAAAAGTTATCACAGTTTTATTGACTATGATATAATTCAAAAAAAATTATATTTTGATGATGGAGAAAATTTAAGGAGTTTTTTTAATTGTTTTATAAAAATAATATTTTTGTAAGAAATCATATTTTAAGGAGTTATTTATCATTGTTTTTCAACACTTTATTTCATGAAGATGAAGGGTGAGGTTCAATTTTGGCAGGCGGTCAAACCCCCTCACAAGCAAAACAAAATTTATTCTCCTTTGCTTAACTCACAATTTAACACTCTTTTTCTCCTCATGGACATTTTTTTGGTTGAGCCCGATGTCTATTTTTTGTGATATTGCACTGTCACTTATGTAATCATTACATAGATTACTCATTTTTGGATGCATTTTCAGTTGAGTTTGACATCCATTTTTTATTAGCATGCATTGTTATTTGTGCATTTAATGCAAATATTTCACTCATTTCTATGCCAGCCACTTTGTTGATGTGTGTATTGCATGATAGTAAATACTACACTATACTATGCATTCAAAAACCTCAAATAGTCACTTGGTTGCTATGTGTATTGCATGATGGTGAATAATACACCAAATCATGTGATTTGAAAACATCCACTATATCTTTATGGTTTATTGTGTAGATATGTACCTACAATTCATTGTATCTAAATGCAGATCTACTGTGTAGTATCTTATTTACAGTGTATGCATCATCTATCCTTGGTACATGAGTTGAATCCATAAGAATCAACTCTATACTCATGTTTACGGTTGTCTTTGGCCCTACATGATATCTTAAGATTTGATGGGATTTATTGTGCAAAAAAATTGGTGCCCATTGTATATGCACTAAAGTGCTGATTTTATACGCACTAAAACATAAAGTACTAATTATATGCACACTAAAGTGTTGATTATATATGCACTAAAACATAAAGTGTAAAACCTTTATAATTGGGGGGTTATTTCTGATAGTTTTAGGGGGGGTTATTGAGTGCCTTGTCTTATCTTTTGCTCATTCAGTTTCTACTTGCATGACATCATGGATCACAATTTAGTTCCACTTCTCACTCCATTCAATTATCATGATTGGAAATCTAAAGTGAAAATTTTTCTAAGAAGTAGAGGTTTACATAGGATAACCATGAATATGGAAACTAAACAAAAACTTGGTGCAGATAAAATTAAGTGGTATAATAGGTGTGATGAAGCATATGGTATTTTATGTTTGTCTATTTATCTTGACTTACTCTTTCACATTGAATCTGCTAAATCACCACATGAGATTTGGAACACTTTGGAACAAATATTTGGGAAGCAATATGTAATGAGGGGTCATGAGCTAGAGAATGAGCTCATTAGTTTGAGTCTAGGCAATTTTGACATTATAGAAGAATTTTTCATCCAACTTAAATCACTAAGGGTGTAATTAAAATTGTGTGGTATAGAGAAAAAGGATAAATAATTGATCCTCTATATTCTTTCCAAGTTATGTCTTGACTACTCACTTTTTGTCTCTATCTTTCATGCTTTGAAATGTTCCCTAAGACTTGCATGGATTATTCCATCCTTAGATGATTTTTCCAAATGATTAACTAGGGAGTAAGACAAACTCATCCAAATGGGTACATTGAAGTCTTTTAAATCACATGCTTTATTGAGTCATGACAAATCGAAGACTTTAATAAACAAGGAGAAGAAACAAAAAAAGAGGGACCAAGAGCAACGAAAGGGTCAAAAATAAAATCCTAAGCCAAAAGTATCATATGAGTCCTCCTCTCAGGTGGGAAATCCAAGAAAGAGAGGATCACATGTGCCTATTATAAGATAACTAGGCATGATAAAACAAAATGTATGAAAAAATAGATTGATCATTTAACAAAGATGTTTGAGAAAAACAACATCAATGTACCTGATACAGTCAAATCAACCTTATCAACATAGGAGTATTCTAAGGTAAAATAAACTAGTAAGGGGAAAGGTAAGGTCAAGGCCCTTGTTGTAGTAATATCTTATCCATCCACATGGGTGATTGATTCTGGTACCTCACATCACATGACTTCTTCACGAGACTTGTTCTCATCCTTAGAGCCATGTTCTATGCCATATATTCTAATAGGTGATGATAGTTATATTGAATTTTATGGGAGAGGATCTATTGAAGTTAATGATGGAACATTTGAAAATGTCTTATGTGTTCCATCACTGTCAACTAATCTCTTATCTATTTATTAAATCACCTGCATTGGATCAAGTAAGAAAGTTGAGTTTACTCTATATTATGTTATCATTCAAGAGCTACATAGTAATACTACAGTGGGCATTGGGAAAAAAAATCACCAATCAAGGTTGTACACCTTCTCATATTTTTCTCTTGATTACCCTTATACTACATTACTCACTCATTTTGATGGAGTGAGCAAACTATGGCATGAACGATTTGGCCATCTAAACTATCGCTACTTAGTAAAACTCAGTCAACAAGATATGGTAATAGGGTTTCCTCATGTTCATTTTTTTTATGGTGTTTTTGAAGGTTGTATTCTTGGTAAATATCCCAAAGATAAATATGACAAAGGAAAATCATGGAGAACTACTGAAATCTTAGAGCTAATTCATAGTGATATCTTTGGACCATTTATAAAGCCTTCATTCAATAAGGATAGGTACACGCTTACCTTCATATATGAATTCTTTAGGTATACTTGGGTGTATTTTATTTAACAAAAGTCTAAGGTCTTTGACCATTTTAAGGATTTCAAGGATCTTGTTGAGAAATAATCAGGGAAAACCATTAAAATTTTGTGCACTGATAATGGTGGTATGTTAATCATCACTTTGAGCAGTTCTATACTTTATAAGGGATTGATCCAAAATGACTAGTTCCATATAGTCCTTAATATAATGGTGTTGTATAACATATTAACATAACTTTGAAGGAAATGGTAAATTGTATTATACGCTCCAAATCACTTACACCACAATATAGGGTAGAAGCCATTAATTGTGATTGCTATATCCAAAATCATGTTACTCATAAAGAATTGAAAGGGATCACTCCTTTTGAATCTTGGAGAAATCAAAAACCTAAATTTAAGCACTTTAGAGTATTTGGATCTCCAATTGTGGCCCACATTCCTAAAAAGAAATGTAAGGCCAAGGAACATGAGAGTAAAACTTGCATATTTGTTGGGTATCTAGAAGGTGTTAAGGGATATATGTTTCTTCATCCTACCACACATGATTTTTTCATTGAGAGGAGTGTATGATTTCAAGAGGGTCCATTAGAATCCACACATGACACTTCTCCCTCCTCTTTGGACTCTCTAAGATATGATGGTAGTTCAAATGATTCAAATCATCCAGATCAGATGCATGTTGATGAAGATTTTTCTTCTAATTTGGATGATGAGTATAGTGATAGAGATTCACCTCATTCCATTCATAGTCACATTTATGAAGTTAAAGAATCTCCCCTCGGTTCTTTGATTTTAGGTCCTGTTTGGGCTAGACAGACTCTACAGAGTGCAAGTGATTAGGTTGGGAATCCATCAAATGTCAAATAGACTCATTCACAATTTTAGGGTGTTCCACATGTTTTCATTGCTTGTGCTTCTGATCCATAATCATTTCATGAGGCATCTGACATTCTTGAGTGGGATATAACTATGCATGAAGAGTATAGTTCCTTAATTAGGAACCACACTTGGGATTTATTACTGCTTCCTAATGGAAGGAAACTTGTTCAATTTAGGTGGATCTATCAAACAAAATTTGTAGAAGATGGGTCAATAGATAAGTTCAAAGCGTAATTGGTAGAAAAAGGATTTTCACAAGTTCTTAGCATAGACTATACTAAAACATTTGCTCCAATCACTAAAATGAACTCTATTCGACTCACTCTTTCAATTGCTAGAACTTATCATTGAGATGTTCATCAGATGGATGTGAAGAGTGACTTTCTTCATGGTGACCTTGAGGAAGAGATATATATGGAACAACCATAAGGTTTTATGGAATATTCTTCCTTAGTGTGTAAACTTTGAAAATCTATCTATGGCTTCAAATAGACCCCTTGGGCTTGGTATGCCAAGATGGATTCATTTATTCTCATAGTTGGGTTCACTAAATGTAGTTCTCATCTGAATGTCTGCATCTTACGAAAAGATAATTCACTTTTGATTCTGGTTCTATATGTGGATGACCTATTGATCAGAGGGAGTTATTCATCCTCTATTGTAATGGTGAAAACTCTATGACTGACTTGGGTTTGTTACATTATTTCCTTGGTATTAAGATTTCATAGTCTAACTTAGGGATTAACATTTCAAAATCTAAGTATGCTCTTGATTTTCTTGCATGATTTCAAATGGATGGTTTTAATTTAGCTTCGGCTCTCTTTCTTTCTAGAGTCAAACTTGAGGCTAAGTTTTCTTCTCCATTGGTTGATGCTACCTTGTATCAACAACTAGTTGGCAGCCTTATCTATCTGACTCACACTAGACCTAATATTTCATATATAGTGGGCATGGTCTCTAGGTTTATGTAGGCATCACATGAGTTTCATTAGAAAGTAGCTATATAGATTCTCCACTACATTTAGGGTACTCATAGTTTGGGGATTCATTATGGAGCAAGCATTAATATTGACTTGATTGGATACACAGATTCAAACTAGGCTGGTGATATTCAACATCACAAGTCCACTTTAGGATATAGTTTCTCACTTAGTTCAGGACCAATTAGTTGGTCTAGCAAGAAGTAGAATGCTATTGCTTTATCATCTACTAAGGCTGAATACAAAGGGGATATTAATGTTCTTACAAAAGTTATTTGGCTTCAAGGGATTCTTATTGAGTTTTGTATACAGTTCAAGTGACCCAAAATCATCTTTTGTGATAAAAAAAAAAGCACCATTCATATCTATAGGAATTTGATCTAACATCGATGGACCAAACACATCAAGATTCATATGCACTTTATTTGGGAGCTCATTCATGGATAAGTCATTGATCTCAAATTTTTCCAGACTATAGAGAAAATAGTTGATATCTTCACCAAACCCTTCACTGAGAGTAAGTATATTCACTTATGTTCTCATCTTTGGGTATGGGTTGCATCAACATCATCTTTAGGGGTGGCTTCTAGTCATCTTATTTTCTCTCTCTCTTTTTTTTTTGGGGGGGGATGGGAGTTTTATTCCTATGGGTTTTCTCCTTTTCCTCCTCTTTGTGAGAGTTGCTTTGTACTTGGGTATTTCATCAAGCCATATTGTTGGGACCCAATTTTGTTTGCCACCTAAGCTATGCTTAAGGGGGGTGTTAGTGTAGGATATTATTTTATTTGTATTTATTATTATGGATTATTCTTACACTTGTATTTAGCTTGCTTAAGTGTTATTTTGAGGTCACTTAGGTGTCATAAATGAGGTAATTAAGGTACACATGTACATTAAAAAATTTTAGTCAAATTGGTGGCTAAAGATATCCTTACCCACCAATATTGACATATGGAGCACACAAACCATTTGGCAAAAGTCTTGTGTTCACATTGCTAAATGTCTTGGCTCTATGCCTCCATTGTACCTATAAATACACCTCTCATCTACGATATTTTTTAATGAGTTATGAATGAAATATTATTATAATTCTAATCTATTTTGATTTCAATCTCAACAATGGAGTTTTACTTTTATTTGCTTTGCATTTGCATTTCATGTGTTTAATTCTATCAGTTGGATCTTGGACAATTCCATTAAATGTGAGTAGGGTACAACCAAGCTTATTCAATCTACTTAGGAAGGCTTTTCATAGGTAATGAAAAAATCCACTAGATCACATACAAAATACTTAAGATAGATGAGGAACTGATTGCAATCTTCATTTTAAATAATATTTAAAAACAAGGGTCAAATGGAAAACTATAACACTATGCTTTGAAACATAAAATGCAGACACGTGTTAAGTATACAATATTTATGCATATTCTAGTAAACAACACTCATAATATGCATCTAGGTGTATTATTTATAGGGTAAGACATGGTAGGACAAATTGATAGTTATAAAAAAATAGGGTGGTGCACTAGTGGTATTCAAAAAACAGGGATTTTTTCAACATTCATGACATCACCTATTGCAAAGATACATAAAACTTAAATGCAAGCTAATAGAACTACTAGGAGTGATTTGCACTTATTGGTGCTAATGAAATACAAATACCCAAATGATCCTTGAAATTCTAGAACATATACTAAAACTAGAATATCACATGCTTTTCCCATTAAATCCATAAAACTAGGGTTCCCTAACAAGTTATTCATCAACATATTTCCAAACATAACACACAAAGGGATTTAAAATCTAGCTCTAAACCCAAGATGACAACCACTAATGAGAATAAACCCAAATTTCCAATTAATAACATTTGCAAATCATATTACTACACTTCATTAACAAGAAATTATCAGAGAACCACAAGCATTTTCATTAACTTTGAAAGAAAATATTACACACATCAGTGTTTCAAAATGTTGCCATGGGGACAATCATGGTGGATTTGCTCTATGTTGGATACGGGATATATAAACATGCTCTCAAATCTTGCTAATGGTTGTATAACTATAACCACCTTATCAAGAGAGGAAAAATACACACAACAATGATCACAAAATATAGAAGAGCCTATATTAAGGAAGAATAACAACCAAAAACAATGACCAAACCTGGATAAAAGACAAGCCTTAAATTTTTACATTTTAAATGTAGGATTGTGGGTCACAATTTTCAAAATTGTAAAACAAACTTTCAAGTCTACCAAGATGCTTCCAACTGGAAATTATTCCCTTGCCATGCTTGAAATCTTCATTCATTTTCAAGAAAAAACATAACTCTAACTGCCTCTATGACGAATGATGAAGATTTGGACCACATCCTTTGATTTCATGGTGGGAGATGCCCTTCACATGAGCTGGAAGGAGAATATTCATGGTAGAGGGCCAAACAAACTTTGTCATTATGTGCAATTTCCTAGAGATGCTCTCAACCACTTGCCTGCATAGCTAGAGATTTTTAGATAGAAATCCTCTCCTTTGTGCATGCCAAGGAAAGTCCATTACCTTATAATGATTACAAATTGGAAAGCTCCATGGTTATTTAGAAGAGATACATTGGAATGGTAGTTATACCTTCCTCTATGCTTCAAATCATTGCCACATCCATGAAAGACCATCAATTTTAGCTTTTAAACCAAATTTTGTCACATACTGATATTTACCATGCCACATTAAATCTAACCAGGCATTAGTGGGGCTCAAAATTAACTATTTTGAATAATTAGCTTCAATCTGGATACTTATTATTTCCTCATGCAATTTGAGTCCTTTGAAAAGTCCATCTCGGCTCGTACCATTGGATCATCTTTACTCAAGTAAACACGTACTATTGATCTTGTGTGAGATGATCAAACTCTAACTTATGGCACGTAGCTATGCCACTTGTCATTTATGTGTTTTTTCATAGGGTATTTAACTTTTCAACCTTGGCTATGCACTATCATATCTAGCCTAAGAAAGCAAACATGCTCCATCAGATCATGATCGAAGGGGTGAAACATTATTAGATACTACTAATACTTGGCCCTGAGGATGTGTTATTTAGAAGCCTCATGGGCTTCTTGTATACTTTTTAAATAGTCTCTATAGCTTTAAATATCATCTTTTTATGTGGGGTACCTTATATTTCTTGACCTTTTTACCTATTCCATTCGTCATTAGATTTGTTGTCACTTTCCCAAGATCTTGACACTTATCAATCTCACATTCTCTCATAAGATCTTTGATGATTTGAATCCTCACTCATCATTGGATCATCCTTGCCTAAGAAATCAAATGGATACTTTTTGTGGCTTAAAATTGATGTCCATGTGCCTATCAATGACGTGTGTGAGCCTGTCACTTATTCAATTTGGAAATTTCATTCAGGACCTTGTTCATTGGGCTTTTTGTCTTTGACATTCCTATTCTGTAACAAATTGCTCTTTTAGCCCTTTTGGACTGCAAGATTTTTTTGGAGATTTTGTTTTGTAGTAATTTAGTCAGAACAATTATCTCAAACATTTTGTCCGCATTAATTTCCCCAAAGCTTTAATCTCTATTAGAATTTTTGCATGAATCATTTTGTTAGGATAATTATTTCTGCCATTTTATCTAAAATAGTTTCCCTGAAGAAATTGAGCTTTGCATTTTTCTTGAAGAAATTGAAGTTTACACTTTTTCCAAAATAATGGAATTTTTTTAGGCTTTTTGTGCGAACAAGATGCCCACAAGAATTTGGCTTTCAATATTTTTGTAGCAGATAAAATGTTTTAAATAAATATGTATTTACGATTTTTTCTAACACTTTGGCCAAAACATATAATTTTCTTGGTTGTTTTACGTAGGCAAATCCTTGAAGAAAATAAACATTTGGAACTTTTATGTGGAAAAAATACCTGAAGGAAATAGACCTTCAGTATATGCTAAGTAAAGATCGAATTAACATGAAACTTAACCTTGGAGTGAAGATTTGAAGATAAAATTTGGGCTAAGGACTAAGGATTTTACACTTGACAAAGGCTCAATTACTTTAATGCAATTTTGGACACTAATAATGGCTCTCACTCAGGGATGGATACCCCCTACAAGTGTGAAAAGAACCCCAAAACAAGACCATGTGCCAATCCATTGGACCACTTAGTCAAGACTTAAAAATTTATCAATAGAGACCCATGAAAACTCAATAATGGTAGACTGACAAAAATAGATCAGGAGGATCTAAAAATGAACACACAACAAAAGTAACTATACAAACAAGGCCCCAGGTAAAGGTGTGGCAAAGCAATAAAGTATTATACAATTATGTACACAATTGTAGGATGAATCAAGGAAATGTTTTAGATGCTTGCCATTATTTGGTGGCTCCATAATTATTCTATCCCTTAATCTCTTTAACTTTTCTAATAGCTTGGTGACCAAGATAAAGTAAACCAATATCTACACTTGCCTGGATGTATGGTTGCTAATCTATAATGAGAAGAGATTCTGAAAAAAAATCCTCTTTATATGATCTCAAATCTAGATAAGACCATAGTAATAGATCTTGGTACCTTTTCAACAGTTGTAAATAAACTTGTTTCTCAGAAACAATCAAGTAAGTACCAGGTAAGAGTGCCTCAGGATTAACAATGTCATTCATGCACTCAAATTATTACTTGAAATAAGTCTAAAAAAATTCATCCCCAAGGGCATAGAAGATAACCCCATCTTCATTGAATGTCATTCTCCAAATAGCACCCTTGTTTTCAAACCCAAAAAAAATAGCTGGTTGCTTAACAACATTTAAATTCCCAATGAGGTTACCCAATTCCACATTCATGTGCCACACTTTAGTTATAACACACTTTGGATATTCAATTGTATCATGATTCGGTAACTCATATTCTTGTGTTATACTATCATCACAATCAAATTCATACTTCGGGACCTTCTTGACCACACTCCAAAACTGATCTGCAGTAGTAACATTCATCATTTTTTATGGAGGAAAAAAATTACATGGTGAGTCTTGATAATTGAGCATCAAAATATCATCATCATCATCATCAGACACAGACTCAAGATCATCCACATCTTCATCACTTAGTTCAACAATATCACATGGAGGATGTGGAAGGACACACTTATCACATCAATCAATGTAAAAAACATAATTCACAACATTTACCTTGGCATGTAACGGATATGGTACTTCTTTTCTAGCCTCTCTATTCTGACTTCTAACATCATGTGTAGGCCTATTGGGAAACCCCTTATCATCTTTATCTAGCTTGTAGGACATCTCATTGACAATGGAGGATAAATTCTTAATAATATCTTTGAGCTTGGCTATCTTGGACTATGTCTTTTTTGGATTAGCTAACTTTGCATCAACCTAGATTTTCATGGTCTTGTCCATAGCCTTTATGTTTTTCTCAATTTGGATGGCCATATTTAATGCTAACTGCAGGTTTGTGTGAGCTTTTTTCCTCAAGTGGCAAGCAAACTTTTTATCAAAGGCATCATAGTATTTTATCAAGCACGTTGTATCACTAAGCTTGATTTTTCTTGGTTAACCATATCATGGTATTATTGAAACATGTATTGAAGTCCTACACACACTTATCAAGGTTCTTCTTGATGTTTTAAAACTTAGCCAAAAGAAATATATAATCAATTTTATCACCATACTAAACTTTCAAAACATTTTTCATTTCTTCCCATGAATCAATGCATCCACTAGGAAGAGAATTGAACCATTCACGAACGTCTTCCTCTAGTGTGTGTAAAAATAACTTGATGTATACATCCTCATACTCAACCTCATAATCTTCAATAATATTATGAAAAATCCTTAGGTTTTGATCACCACTCACTACATTGTTCCCTTGGAATCTTGGAAGGAATTTCCTTACTTCGTTTGGGACTTCATTAGGATAACCTTCCATGTCCTCAAAATTTATAGGCCTGAATCTAGGAATATGGAATGTAGGACTCTCATTCTCATCTTGATACCTATGCCTCATGATTGGTTCAATGGTAGGTTCAAGAACAAATGGCAAAGGGATATGAGGGGGTAAATGAGGTGTACTTGGTGGATCAAACTTGGGAGGGGATTCAGCTAGTTGAAGAGCTAGTTAGTAAATGGGGTTATATGGTTTTGAATCACTAGAAGAGATATGATCAAAATAATTATGAAAATATTTAGCAATAGGAATTTCAACAAATAGAACTTTGAGATTACCAAAATTTTGATAGCCCACATAATCTCTAGCAGTTGCACTTAGTTCTTCAACATGCCTCCAAACTTGTCTCCTTCTTTAATGAACACTTAGGGGAAAGACAAGTTTTTCAGATGAGTCACCTTTGAAGGATGACCTCAATCCTTTCAGCTTCACAAGTAAGATGAATCTCAAAGCTAAAGATATTAAAGATGGGCACTGATCTTTTTTTAAAACTAGATGATGTTTTGGAGTAACCATTATAAGCAAAGTTCTAGAATATAACCATTTATAGACTTGTAGTGATACATAATAAAACCATATATTTCTAAAATTGGTGATGATGTATGAAATAAAATAAAATGAAACTTTTATATTCATGTTCAAAAAATGAAAACCACCTCAAAACATGACAAATTTATAGTTCTTTACAATAAATTTAGCAAATGTCATATTATCAAATCTCTTAATTCCTGGCATGTCCCTAGTGAAGTGAAATCATTTTGATGACCAAGATAGTCCCAATGTAACAAATAATAATAAATAACTTCATAACATGAAATAATTACAACTCTCTGTAAGAGTCCTCAAAAACATAGGTGACCTGGGCTTCAATTTAATCCCTGATAATGGTGTCAGTTGAGTATTGGTTCCCAGTTGTACACCTCGTACACTCAACCTTACACACTTGAGATAAAATGGAAAGAAATGATGAAAAACCCTCTACTATGTCATTGTATTTGGGGAAGGGTTTGGCATCAAGATTAGATTGAATGCATAAAATGATTGAGAGGTACCTACAAAGGCTATGGTTAGCTCCTTATTACTTTTGAATCTGCCTTAACCAAGGTGAGAAGACCTAAGGGGTAGTTTTCTCACATGGAGAGATTCTACAATTCAAACTCCATGGGGATTTTTAGCACAAGGGAATACAAATGTTACTAGGGCACAACCAAACTCATTCACTCCACCCAAGAAGGGTTGTCACATATAATGAATAAATACACTAGATCACATACAACTTACTTAAGACATATGATGAATTGACTATAATATTCATTCATTAAATAATATGGGTCAAATGGAAAACTACAACATTATGCTTCAAAACACAAAACACTAACACATGTTAAGTATATAATATTTATGCATATACTAGCAACGAAAACTCGTAATATGCAACTAGGTGTATTATTTACAAGGTAGGACAAATTGATAGTTATAAAAAAAGAGGGTGGTGCACTGGTGGTATTCAAACAATACGGATTCTTTCAACATTCATGACATCACCTATTTCAAAGATGCAAAAAACTTAAATGCAAGATAATGGAACTACCAGCAATGATTTGCACTTATTGGTGCCAATAAAATACAAATACCCAAATGATTCTTGAAATTCTAGAACATACACTAAAAATAGAATATCACATGCTTTTTCCCATTGAATCTATAAAACTATGGTGCCCTAACAAGTTATTCATCAACATATTTTGAAACATAATGCAAAAAGGTATTTGAAATATATCTCTAAACCCAATATGACAATCGGTTATGAGCATAAACCCAAATGTCCAATCGAAAACATTTACAAAAAAAATTACTTCACTTCATCAATAGAAACTAGTAGAGAACCAAAAGTATTTTCATTAAATTTTCAATAAAATATCACACGCATTTGTGTTTTAAAATGTTGGCATGGGGATAAGCATGGTGGATTTACTCCATGTTGGATAGGGGAGACATATAAACATGCTCTCAGAGCTTGTTAATGGTTGTAAAGTTGTAACCACCTTAGAAAGAGAGGCAAAATACACATAAAATTGATCCAAAAATGTGAGAGAACCTATACTAAGGAAGAATAACAACCAAAAATAATGACCAACCCTAAATAGAATACAAGCCTTCTATTTATACATTTTACATCTCGGACTGTGGGTCACAATTTTTAAAATTACAAAACAAACTTTCAAGTTAACTAAGATGATTTTAGATGGAAAATATTCCCTTTCCATGCCTAAAATCTTCATCCACTTGCAATAAAAATCATAATTCTAACTACCTCTACAAGGAATGATGAAGATTTGGAGCACATCCTTTGATTTCATGGTGGGATATGCCTTTCACATGAGCTGGAAGGAGAATATTCTTAGTAGAGGGTCGAACAAACTTTATCATTATGTGTAATTAATTGGGGATGACCTTGACCACTTGCCTACATAATTGGAGATTTATAGAAAGAAATTATCCCCTTTATGCATAGTAAGGAAATCCCATTACCTTGTGATGATTATAATTGAAAAACTTTGTGATCATTTAGAAAAGATGCATTGGACTGGAAGTTAGACCTTTCTTTGTATTTCAAATCATTTCCATGTCCATGAAATAACTATAAATTTTAGCTTTTAAACCAAAGCTTTCCACATATTGATTTTTGCCACACCACATCAGATCCAACTAGTCATTAGTGGAGATCAAAAGTGACCAGGCCAAATAATTGGCTTCAATATGGACACTTGTTGCTTCCTCATACAATCTGAGCCCTTTGAAAAGTCCATCTTGTCTCACACTATTAGATCATCTTTCCCTGATTAAATATGTGTCATTGATCTTACATGAGATGTTTGAGCTCTAATTTATGGTATGCAACTATGCCACTTGTCATTTATGTATTTTTTCACATGGTCCTTAAATTTTCAACCTTGGATACACACCATCAAATCTAGCCTGAGTGAGTAAATGAGCTCTATCGGATCATGATCTGAGAGGTAGAGAATTATTGGATACTACCTGTACTTGTCCTTAAGGATGTGCCATTTGGGAGCCTCACAGGCTTTCTATGTACCATGAAATTAGTCTCTATTGCTTTGAATGCCATTGCACCACATGACATATCCTTATGCTTCTTGACCTTTTGACCTATTTCACTCACCATTGGATCTATTATCACTTTCCCTAGATCTTAACACTTGTCAATCTCATGTTCTTTCATAGGTTCTTTGATTCTTTGAATCACTTTTCCTAGATCTTGACACTTGTTGATCTCATGTTCTCTCATAAGTTATTTGATTCTTTTAATCCTCGCTCACTATTGGATCATCCTTGCCTGAGCAAATGCATTTCATCAGATTTGCCTCCATTTGAACTCAAACATCTACTTTCTATGACTTAAAATTGACATTCACATGCCTTTCAATGATGTCTATGAGCTCGTCACTTATGCAATTTATAAATTTCATTCATGACTTTGATCATCGATCTTTTTGTCTTTGGCATTCTTATTCCTTAATAACCCTACTCTTTTAACCCTTTTAAACCATAGAATTTCTTTGAGGCTTTTGTTATGTGGTAATTTGGTCAGGATAATTATCTCAGACATTTTGTCCATAATTATTTCCCCAATGCTTTAATCTCTATCAAAAAATTTACGTGAATCATTTTGTTGGGATAATTATTTTGGTATTTTTGTCTGAAATAATTTACTCGAAGAAACTAAGCTTTGCATTTTTCTTGAAGAAATTGAACTTTACACTTTTCCTGAAATAATGGAATTTTGTTGGGCTTTTTGTGTGAACAAAATGCCTACAAGAATTTAGATTTTGAACTTTTTTATAGAGAACAAAATGTCTAAAATAAATATGTCTTCAATATTTTTGCTAACACTTTGGCCGAAACATATAATTTTATCAAAAAAATTATATGGGAAAAATGCCTGAAAGAAATAGACCTTCGAAACTTTTACATAGGAAAAATGCCCAAAGGAAATAGGCCTTCAACATATTCTACATAAAGACTGAATTAACACAAAATTTGATCTTGGAGTGAACATTTGAAGACATAATTAGGGCTAAGGACTTAGGCTTTTACACTTGACAAGGGTTCTATTACTTTAATGAAATTTTGGGCACTAACAATAGCTCTCACCTAGGGATGGATACCCCCTGTGGGTGTGCAAAGAACCCCAAAACGTAAGACCAAGTGCCAATCTATTGGGTCACAAAGTAAAGATTTAACAATTTATCAATAAAGACCCATGAAAGCTCAAAAAAATAATGGTAGATTGACAAAAATAGATCAAGAGGATCTAAAAATGAACACACAACAAAAGGAACTATACAAATAATGCCCAAGATAAAGGGGTGACAAAGCAACCAAATACTATATAATTATGTACACAGTTGTAAGCTCATTTGAGGAAATGTTTTGGATGCTTGACATTTTCTTGTGGCTCTAGAATTTTTTTCATCCATTAATCTCTTTAAATTTTCCAATAGCTTGGTGGCCAAGATGAGCTAAACCAATATCTACACTTGCCTAAATTTATGGCTACTAAGTTGTAATGAGATGACATTATAAAACACATCCTTTTTTTATGATCTCAAATTTGGATAAGACCATGCTAAAAGATCTTTGTACCTTTTCAACAATTTTAAATAAACCTATTTATCATCTACAATTAGGTAAGTACCAAGTAAGAGTGCCTCAAGATCGGTAATTTCATTCGTGCACTCAAAGTACTAGTTGAAATAAGTCTAAAAAAATTCATCCTCAAGGCCATAGAAGATAACCCCATCTTCACTAAATTTCATTCTCCAAACAAAACCTTTATTGTCAAACCCAACATCAATAACAACTAGTTGCTTAACAACATTCAAAGTCCCAATGAGGTTACCCAGTTCCACATTTGTGTACATCACTTCAGTTAGAGAAAACTTAGGATCTTCAATTACATCATGATTAGGTAACTTATATGCTTGTGTCATACTATCATCACAAGCAAATTCATATGTCGAGACCTTCTAGATCACACTCCAAAACTAATATATATTATTAGCATTCATCATTTATGTGGAGGCATAAAACTTACATGGGGATTCTTGATAATTGAGCATCAAGATATTATCATCATCAAACGTAGAGTCAAGATCATCCGCATCTTCATCACTTGGTTCAGCAGTATCACATAGAGGATGTGGAAGGAAGAACTTATCACACTCATCAATGTCAAAACCACAATTCATAACATTTACCTTGGCATGTAATGGATATGGTACTTCTTTTCCAAGCTCTCTATTTAGACTTATAACATCATGTGTAGGCCTATTGGAAAGCCCCTTCTCATCTCTAGCTAGCTTGTAAGATATATCTTTGATAGTGGAGGCCAAAGTCTTAATAGTAACTTCAAGCTTGGATGTCTTGGACTGTGTCTTTTTTGGATCAAAAAACTTTCCATCAGCCTACTTGTTCATGGGATTACCCATGCCACTATGTTGTTCTCAATTTAGATGGCCATATTGAATGCCAACTGCAGGTTTGTGGGAGCCTTGTTCCTCAGGTGATAATAAGTCTTCTTGTCAAAAGCATCATAGTATTTTATCAATCATGTTGTATCACTAGGCCTGATGTTCTCGGGCAACCACATTATGGTCTTACTGAATCATGTATTGAATTCATGCACACACTCATCAAGGGTCTTCTCGATGTTTTCAAACTCAACCAAAAGAAATCTAGAATCAATTCTTTCACTATATTGAACTCTAAAAACATTCTTCATTTCTTCCCACAAAGCAATGCATCCACTGGGAAGAGAATTTAACCATTCATGATTGTCTTCCTCTAGCATGTGAAAAAAAAAATTGATACACACATTCTCATGCTCAACCTCATAATATTCAATAATATTATGAAAAGTCCTCAGGTGTTGATCACCATTCACTGCATTGTTCCTTTGGAATCTTGGAAGGCATTTCCTTACTTCATTAGGATAACCTTCCATGTCATCACAATTTATAGGCCTAAATTTGGGAATATGAAATGTAGGACACTCATTTCCATCTTGATCCCTATGCCTCATGATTGGATTAATTTTAGGTTCAAGAATAAATGGCAAAGGGATATGAGGGGGTGAATGAGGTGTACTTGGTGGATCAAACTTGGGAAGGGGGTTTCGCTAGTTGAGAAGGAGCTAGATAGTAAATGGGTTTGTATGGTTCTGAATCACTAGATGAGCTATGATTAGAAGAATTGTGATAATATTTAGCAATAGGAATTTAAAGAAATATAAGCTTAGGATTACCATAATTTTGACATCCCACACAATCTCTAACAACTGCACTTAGTTCTTCAACAGGCCTCCAAACTTGTCTCCTTCTTCTTTGATGAACACTTAGGGGCAAGACACGTTTCTTAGGTGAGTCACCTTTGAAGGATGAACTCAGTCCTTTCAGCTTCACAAGTAAGAGAACTCTCAAATCTAAACATATTAAATATGGGCACTGATCTTTTTTTGAAACCAAATGATGTTTTAGAGTCTCCACTAGAAGCAAACTTATATAATATAACCATTTATAGACTTGTAGTGATACATACTAAAACCATATATTTCTAAAATTAGTGATGATGTATGAAATTAAAGACAATGAAACTTTTAGATTCATGTTCAAACAGTGAAAACCACCTCAAAACATGACACATTTCTAGTTCTTTGTAACAAATTGAGCATATGTCAAATTATCAAATCTCTCAATTCATAGCACGTCCCCATTGGATTGAAATGGCGTTGATGGCCAAGATAGTCCCACTATAATAAATAATAATAGATAACTTCATAACATGGAATATTTATAGCTCTCTGCAAGAGTCCCTAACAACACAAGTGACCTGGACATCAATTTAATCCCCAATAATGGTTCTATTTGAGTGTTTGTTCTTAGTTGTACACCTCATATACTCGGCCTTGCACACTTGAGAGAAATGGAAAGCAATGATGAAAAACTTGTTAGTATGTCATTGTAGCTAGGGAAGGGTTTGGCGTCAAGATTATACTAAATGTATAAAATGACTGAGAGCCACCTACAAATGGTATGATCAGCACCTTGTTACTTCTATCTCTACTTAAACCAAAGTGAGAGGACCTAAGAGGTGGCTTTCTCACATGGAGAGATTCTTCAATTCAACCTCCATGGGGATTTTTAACACAAGGGAATACAAATGTGATTAGGGCACAACCAAACTCATTCACTCCACTCGAGAAAGGTTATCATATAGAATGAACAAATACACTAGATCACATACAAGCTACTCAAGATAGATGAAAATTTGACTACAATATTCATTCTAAAGAATATTCAATAATAGGGGTCAAATGGAAAACTATAACACTATGTTTCCAAACACAAAATGGAAACACATGTTAATTATATAATATTTATGCATCTGTTAGTAAATAAAACTCATAATATGCAACTCGATGTATTATTTGTAGGGTAAGACAATCTATGAAAAATTGATAGTTATAAGAAAAAAGAGTGGTGCCTTGGTGGTCTTCAAAAAATAGGGATCCTTTCAAAATTCATGACATTACCTATTGTAAAGATGCAAAAAATTTAAATGAAATTTAATGGAACTACCAAGAGTGATTTACACGTATTGGTGCCAATAAAATACAAATACCCAAATGATCCTTAAAATTCTAAAACATACATTGAAACTAGAATATCACATGTTTTTTCCCATTGAATCCATAAACCTAAGGTGCCCTAACAAGTTATTCAGTAACATATTTACAAACATAATGTAGAAAGGGATTTAAAATCTATCTCTAAGCCCAAGATGACAACTAGTAATGAGCATAAACCCAAATGTCCAATCAACATCATTTACAAAATATATTACTGCACTTCATCAATAGAAATTAACAATGAATCACAAGCATTTTCATTAATTTTTGTAAGAAAATATTACACACATAAATGTTTCCATGGGGATAAGCATGGTGGATTTTCTCCATGTTAGATAGGAGAGACATATAAACATGCTCTCAAAGCTTGCTAATGGCTATGCAGATGTAACCATCTTGGCAAGAGAGGTAAAATACGCACATCAGTGATTCAAAAATGTGAAAGAGCCTATAATAAGGAAGAACAACAACCAAAAATAATGACCAACCTTGAATAGAAGATAAGCCTTCTCTTTATACATTTTAAATATGGGATTGCGGGTCACAATTTTCAAAATTACAAAACAAACTTTCATGTCTGCCAATATGCTTTCAGCTAGATAATATTCCCTTGCCACACTTGAAATCTTCATCCATATGCAAGAAAATCATAACTCTAACTGCCTTTACAAGGAATGATGAAGATTTGGAGCACATCCTTTGATTTCATGGTGGGAGATGCTTTTCACATGAGCTAGAAGGAAAATATTCCTAGTAGAGGGTCAAACAAACTTTGTCATTATGTGCAACTACCTGGGGATGCTTTCGACCACTTGCCCACATAGTTCGATATTTTTTTATAGAAATCCTCCCCTTTGTGCATGCCAAGGAAAGCCCATTACCTTGTGATGATTACAATTGGAAAGATATGTGGTCATTTGGAAAAGATGCATTAGACTGATAGTTAAACCTTTCTCTATGCTTTGAATCATTGCCACGTCCATGAAAGAACCATTAATTTATCTTTTAAACTAAATCTTTTCACATAATGGTAGTTGGCATGCCACATCAGATCCAACTAGGTATTATTGGGGCTCAAAAGTTACCAAGCCAAATAATTAGCTTTAATCTAGACACTTGTCACTTGCTCATACAATATGAGTCCTTTGAAAATTCCATCTCAACTCGTACCATTAGATCATCTTTACCTGAGTAAACACGTACCATTGATCTTGTGTAAGATGATTGAGCTCTAATTTGTGGCACACAATTATGCCACTTGTCATTTTTATGTTTATTCAAAGGGTCCTTGACTTTTAAACCTTGGCTACACACTGTTAGATCTAACTTGAGTGAGCAAACATGCTTTGTTAGATCATGATCTGAGGGGTGGAGTGTTATTGGATACTACCTGTACTTAGCCCTAAGAATATGCCACTTGAAAGCCTCACAAGCTTCTTGTATACTGTGAAAATAGTCTCTATTACTTTGAACACCATTGTGTTATGTGGTGGCACCTTATGCTTATTGAGCTTTTGACCTATTTTTCTCACCATTGGATCTATTACCGCTTTCTTGATATATTGACACTTTTTGGTCTCGCATTCTCTCACAGGGTCTTTTATGCTTTGGATTCTCACTCGTTATTGGATCAGCCTTGCCTAAGAAAATGTGTGCCATCATATCTGCCTCTGTTTGAACTCAAACATCTAATTTTTGTGGCTTAAAATTGATGTTTTGATGTTTGTGTTCTTTTCAATGATGTTCATGAGCCCATCACTTGTGCAATTCAAAATTTTCATTTGGGACTCTACTCATCAATATTTTTGTCTTTGGCATTCCTATTCTATAACAATCCTACTCTTTCAACCCTTTTGGACCACAACATTTCTTTGGTGCTTTTGTTCCATGGTAATTTCATCGGACAATTGTCTCAGACATTTTATCTGCAACAATTTTCTTGAAGCTTTAATCTCTGTTAGACTTTTTTCATGAATCATTTTGTCAAGATAATTATTTCAGTCATTTTATCTGAAACAATTTCCTTGAAGAAACTAAGCTTTACATTTTTCCTGAATAAATTGAACTTTAAACATTTTTTGAAATAATGGAAGTTTGTCAATATTTTTGTGTGAACAAAATGCCCATAAGAATTTGGCTTTCAAACTTTTTGTAGTAGCTGAAATGTCTGAAACAAATACGTCTTCAAGATTTTTGCTAATACTTTGGTTGAAACATAAATAAAAAAATAGACTTTTTGTGTGGGCAAAATACTCGAAGGAGATAGACATGTGAAATTTTTTTGTGGGCAAAATGCCTAAAAGAAATAGACCTTCAACATATGCTAACTAAAAACTAAATTAACACAAAACTTGACCTTGGAATGAATATTTGAAGACAAAATTTATGCTAAGGACTTAGGCTTTTATACTTGGCAAGGGCTCAATTGCTTTACTACAATTTTGGACACTAACAATTCAAATGTTTAAATTGCATGAAAAGTTTAACTCATTTTAAGAAATACCTCAATAGAGCATTTCAATGATTAGACCCTAGACAAAGGGTTACTAATCATTATTAACAAATAATCAAGTGAAGCTATGTAAAAATCATCATCAAATATATTAGACACATGAGTTAAAATTAAAAAAAAAATGAAATCCTTTATTAACAACTTGAATATAATTTATAAATGAGGTCATGAAAATATGCAAAAACATGAAAATAAAATAACTATGATGTATCAAAAGAGTCTCCATGTGAGATTTTGAACAATGTGGCGTGTTGGACCCAACACATCACAAGTTAAAATCCCTTTCCATCTAAACAAACATTTGCGTATGAGAATGTTTAGTGGGTTTTTATAAAAGCCATGGAAAATTGGAGGCGGGGAAATAGAAATGTGTCACAAATATAAATAATAAAATAATGTGAATGGAAAGCATATCATTAACAACAATGTAAATGATATTTTTAATGTAAAAAAATGTGAATAAATAACACAACAACATAAATTGAGAAAATGCTTTGGTTTGAGATAAAAACAATTAACATTTACATATATATCAGTGCAAAATTTAAGTCTGCTTACCTAAGACGTGATCAATGAAAAACTTAAGTTTTTTTAAATGCTTAAGTCTACTTTCAAATTAAAAAAATTGAATTTGACACTCTTTGGATTTCAATCAGTTTTTGTTCTAGAATTTTTCATTTATAGACAAATTGTATCTGAACAAAATAATTTGAATTTTGAATTTTATGAGAATGGTGAGGCTTACCAAATGTATGAAACTTCAATTTTTTTATTAGGAACACACAATTAAAGGAGGAGGTTGGGTTTTAATATTGTAGATTATGAAGTCAAATGTTGGAGCTAAATATTTTAAATTTGAATATCATAAAATATAATAAAATGTAAGTGCATCAGTTATAATATTATATAACCTAGGATATTTGAGATTGTGTCTTGTATAACTTACAACCGAATGTACAATATTATTTTTTGGCACTAATATAATTAATAAATTTGGCATTTTAAAATTATTTGGACTTGAAAATATTTAAAAAGGATTAATGTTTTCAAAAATATATTTAATTTTGAATATATATATATATATATATATATTTTTTGAATATGATGTACATTTTTTTTAATCATGATATACATGTGTGTGTGTGTGCGTGTGTGTGTGTGTGTGTGTGTATAATATTTTAAATAAAAGTTTATATTATTTATCCAAAAAATTATAAAATCCTTAATACAATGTATATGTTGCTTTTACCGAAAGCACACAAATATTTACACATAATTAAATAATTATCAATGAATTATAATTAGGGAAAGCTTTCACAATTACTACCACAACTATTGGACCATATCTAAAAATTAGTATGTCATTTCATTTATTTCACAAATCTAATATCATATAGATGTCTAGAAAATAATATTTCTCAACATATTTTCACATAAATTTATCTAAGATATGTATGTTAATAATATATATTTTTAAAATAAATATATATTCATTATATTTAAATTTTTATAACCTTTGTGATTAATTAATATTTTTAAATTCTAAATTAAGATTATAATTAAAAATATAACAAGATGAAAAATTGACTAATAATAATAATTTACTTTAAAAATTTTTAAAAAAAAAATTAATATTTTAAAATCTTTAATATTGACATTTTATATGATTGAGTTTATTTATTTTTTGATGTAGAAACTCAAAGTTATATAATAAATTATAATTAATAAATACGTATACATTTTAATATGAATAATCTATCATCCCAATTTTATTCAATTAACTCTATATATCAAATATTTAAATGAATTTATACCTTAATGGATAACCTATAAACAATCATCCTTATCAATTAAAATACAATCCTTTCAAGTACTATTATTATTTATACATAATAATATTAAATTATTTAATAATTTTTAAAAAACTTTTAAAAATAATTTTAAACTCTTAAAAACAATATCTATTCAAAAACATTTTTTTTTTTAACTTTTAAACACATTAACCTTTGAAATTATTTCTTCATTATAGCATAAATCCATTTTAATATGAATACGAATGTACAAAGTTGTATATGGAAAGTCTCAAATGAAATTTGAACAGGAAACTAATTAGATCTATGTTTTAAATTACTATAAAGATAAAAAAAAATTAAGTACACATGTTAATATAAAAATTATTTTTTAATATTAAATTAAACAATACAATTTAATAAAAGTATAAAATATTTATTAATTGTAATAAAAGTATAAAATATTTATTTATTTATATAACTTTAATTTTTTAATATTGATATTTAATATGATTTAGTTTTTCATTTTAATAAAGAATATATATTTTTTTTATAATTTTTTAAATTAAAATTAGAAATTAATAAATTATAATTAAAAATAGTTCTATTAAAATATTTAAAAAATAATAATAAATATAAATGAAATTTTAACAATAATAATATTAAATCATAATATATTTAAAAATAAAGGGAAGAGTATATATAAACTTAAAATAATCTCAACACAATTTTATTTTTAATATTTAAAAAAAAAAAATTACAACTATCATAAATGAGTAGTGTTAATAAATAATTTAAAATTTTAAAAAACTTATTGAAAATAATTTTTTATTTTTAATAAGAATATTTATTTACAATTTAAAAAAATAAACACATTGACCTTTAAAACCATTTTTTTATCATCATATAAATCTATATGAATGTACAAAAGATGTATATGAAAAACTTGTTAATGTATTTCAAATCCAATTTGTACATGAAATTAATTGGATCGATGTTTCAAATTACTCTATACAATCAAAAATCATGTACATATAAATCTAAAAATTGCCTTCTAATATTACATTAAATAAAAATTATTATTAAAAAAATTACATTTCATACTTTTTGATAGTTTTGAATCTCACATAAATTATACTTTTTGCTTCAATAATTACTATTCCATTTTCATATTATTTATGATTATCTATCTTCTTTCTTCTAACATATATAAACACTTTAGAAAATGTAATTAATATTTTTCATAAAAAAAATGCTTTTCATAAAAATTACTAGAAATTAAAATTTTAAAACTTTTTAGAGTTGCAATTATAATATTTTAATATTTTAAGAGATTTTATATATTTTTTTGGATATATTCAATTATAATTTTGTACTATTTTCATATACATATTTTTATTTTATCTTTTAATACCTTTAATTATTATTGTCAAAATACTTCTTAACATTTTTAATAATTAGAAATGAATAAAAAATATTAAAACGATATAATGAAAAAAAAATAATATAAATATTTTTTAACAATATTAACATCCATATAAATTCATTATTATTAAATGTTTATATATCTAATTATAAATAATACAAATTATATAACTATATTATTATTAAATGTTTATATATCTAATTATAAACAATACAAATTATATAGCTATATAACCTTACATATGAATGTCCAAGATTTAAACTCATATTTAAAAAAGGGCACATTGTGCCTCAAACAATACAATTACAATATCTTTGATATCAAAGAGGATATAAAATATAAAGCAACTAGCATATCATATACAAAATTCTTACCGTATTTCAAAATATATGATAAAGAGTATTTCAGAGAAGAGTATCTCAGCTACGCAAGTAAAATATGAAAGAAAAGTAAAAAGGATTTTTATATATATGATAAGATTATCTTAGGAAAGAGTATCGTAAGTAAAATATAAGAAAAGGAAATGGGCTTTACATAAAAGAAAATGGGATTTACATATGAATTAAAACTTGGATTATATATATTTTTTAACATAATTTAAATGCCTTTTGTAAGTTGCATGCCTTTTGCAAAGTATGTCAAATGAAAAGGAAATATTTCCCAATGCAAGTCTAAAATAATTGAAGATATATAAAATTGTTTATAAGACAACTTTGTGTAGTAATAAAAATATCTATTGGCTATTTCGATGTGTATAGAATGGAATGATATTAATTTGGGATATAAGAGGATGATATGATTTAAGTGTAGGAATGTGTTATTAATTTTATTAATATATAGATAATATAATTTAAAAATTATTTTTAAAAAAAGAAATTGTAATTATTTTTTTTTAAAATGTAATTAAAATATTAAATTTTATAAAAAATATATTAATTATTTGGTATTATGTATCATTTAAATATGATATTATGTATTAAAAATTTAATTTTATCAAAATTTGGATTAATTTTTATAATAGAAAATGAAATAATTTATAAATTTAATAATATGAAATTTTGTCAAATCTTATAATTTTAAATATTTTTATAGATATGTTTGAAAAATATAGAAATATGTATATGATAAAAATATTTTTTGATAATTTATGTTCATTTAAAAATATAATTATGCAAATATTTTGTTAACATATGGACATCTATCAATAAATTTTTATTAAACATGTATGTGACTTTGAAAACATACTTCAAAATAATGGTCTTATAAATTGGAATTATTACAAGATAAACAGTTATTATTGCAAGATATGTATAACATTTATAAATTTCTTTGTTTAAGCATACTCGAAGGCTTAATTTTTTTAATAAAAAAATAAAATAAACGGTGTTGGTCAAAGGCACGAATATAATCGAATTTCAAATGTGAAAGTCAACAATCTATGTCCAAAATGTGGAAGCGTTTTCATTGCACACAAAATGTGGGGAAGCCTTGAAAATGCACAAAAATATTTGACATTTAAGGTAAATAAAATAAGTCTATCATCCTTTCCTTTGCTTGTGAATATAATTTTTCACCTAACGTCTTCGAGAGGAGTTGAAGAGATGTGAAGGATAGGTGAGGAATATGATGACAAAGTTGAATTGATTAAGAAGTTATATCATAATTAAGGTTTTCAAATATTTTACTCGTCTATTGATCGATTTGATTGGGCAGGTCGAGTTGACTTAGTTCATTCTTAGATTACAGTAACAATTATAATCAAGACTTTAATTTTGAGAATTATATTTATATGAATTAAAATTAGTAGTTGATATTTTTTATTTTGAAGTTTTATATCTTCTATATGTTACGTTATCATATTAAATTTGATAAATTTTTCTTAATTTAAATAAGGGTCGTATGATAATTAGTTCTTATTTTTATATTGAAAATTGTTGATGATTAAATTTGAATATAAATTTTTAATATAAAGTCAACATAATAATGAATGATACATATGGATTAATTATAATTAATTAAAAGTCAACATATTATTGATTGGAATAAAAGATATAGTATCCCTAATTTAATAATATAAACTTTTGTAATTTGTCAATTTATTAAAAATTAAATTCAAAAATGACTTGCACCTAATTTAAAATGAAAAATTAAGCAACTTTAATTTTTATTAAATTTTATATATAAAAATAAATAAATACAACATTCAAATATTGTACCCTATCTTAACAAAAATTAAAAACAAAAATTATATATTTTTTTAACAAAGAATTTCTTAGAAATAACTTGTACCTACAATTTAAATATAACTTAAATTTAACTATAATCTATAAATAATAAAATGTAATTTTATATATATATATATATATATATATATATATATAATATCTTTTTGGCCTTACAAAAGTTAAATATGTTCATATTTTATAATATATTAATTTTAAAATTATTTTAATTAATTATATAATTAAAAATAAATAAATTAATAATATATTTTTTAATAAAAGCAAAAAATAAATTACATGGTTAACTTGGTAAAATAATCCAATTAATAAATAAAATATTTATCATATTTAATTTATACAAAAATGACCATTTAAAATTTAAAATTTTAATATTTAACATGTGCATCATGAATAAATAAACAAATAATTAATCTATCCATCATAAGGGAACACAATATAAGTTTTTTGATTATGAACTTAAAAAATTTATATAGATTATATTAATTATTCAGTGTTCTAAAAAAAAATTGAATTAAATAAACACAAATGTATGGCAGAAACAAATCTTGATATGATCATTTGTGAGAGATTTTAATTAACACTTCAAATGTGATGACAACATAATAACTATATTAATTGTGATTTTTTTATAATAAGTATGAAAATGCGAGTTTATTATAATTATAGTAAATAAATAATCATTGATATTGTGAAATAAATACATTCGATATTAAGTCTTGTTGTAAGCAAATAAATAAATTAGTGGCTGCGTTTCAACACAATATAGTTGATGGAAAAAAAATCATTTGTTCTCTATTATTTAAGCCACTAAATTTTATCAAATTTTACACTTGTAAATCTATTATAAAAATACATGTCCATGTCATTAATCGGGGCAGTGCCATTAACATGCCAAAGATTGAGAAGCATCACAGAGGTTTGTTTTAATTGGCATAGAAATTATTTTTGTGCACCACCATTTGATTGGTCTAGCAGTAAAATTATAAAATTAGCTAAACATTTGTGGGAGACAATAAGAGAGTATTTTTTCCATATGTACATTGTCTCCAGGACTATATCTAGATGTGACAAGATGAATGTTAATTAAAAAATAATTATTTCGAGAAAAATTATACTAAAAAGAAATAAATTCCCAATTGAAAACTGAAAAAAAAGATATAAAATTCCTCATACGGATTAGACTAGCTTGCAAGGTAATGGTTGAAGGCCAACACTACAGTAAATGTAGGGCACAATATGGAAGCATGTGCGACAGTAAATGTGGCATTTGATTTAGCATCAACATCGTCAATAAAGTTTAATTTAGAATTATGGAGTGTGCACACAATCATTGCCAAATGGTAAGTCAAATTAATCCTTAACAATTAACAATTGATGTTCACAACATAGGAAACAGAAAAAAACGTATGCATTCAGCTTACCCCTGTAGATGACTTTTTACTTAGAAATGTTTTTGAAAAAGGGCTGTGAGAGGTCAAAGTGCTCCTAGCATGATAAAACATCAGTGGAACTAGCGACAGTAAGGGCATTGCATATGTTAATGGTAGCTCACATCAAAAAAAAAATTCTCAGTTTTTAACTGCCAATTGAAAGCCCAATCATTATGAAAAATATTAAATGCAGTTATCCATAGAAGTGGAAATCTTAGCGAAGATTGAACGACATAGTAGTGACTGCAAATATTCAGGTGAGAATAATTATCAAATAATTTACGTTGATAACGTGTCAACAATTATATTTTCAGAATATGTCGGGATAATATTCAGTCATATAAAATAGCTGATTGTAGATTTAATCTGGTTAATATTTAAATGATATAATTTTTTTCCACTTCTCAACTATTGCAAGTACTTATTAGCTCACTTCCATTATTTGTCGATGTTATTTTTAAATTCCAAAAGACATATATGTCGTTGTCAATTTAAAATTGTATTTAGAATATGCTTAAATAATATTCAAGATATATTAATCATGGGTTATGGCACCTTTGCATTGACTTCCATGCAATTAATCACATCACAATCAAGGATAAGTTCTTAATCCTTATTATTGATGAGCTTCATGGCATTCATTTTTTATTTAAGTTGGATCTCTGTTCTGGATATCCCCAGATCTAGTTTCATGTAGATGATATCCCTAAGACATCTTTTCACACACATGATGGCCACTATGAGTTTTTGGTCATTCCCTTTGGCCTCACTAATGCTCTTTCAACATTCTAGGCATTGATGAATAAAATATTCTAGCCCTACCTACAAAAAATCATTCTGATCTTCTTTGATAATATCCTCATCTATAGTAAAACATGGTCTAAGCATCTCCAACATCTGGAGATCACACTACAACTTCTCTCTGATCATCATCTCTATGCAAAATAGTCCAAATGTGTTTTTGGCTAGGATGAAGTGGATTATCTCAAGCTTATTGTTTTAGCCCAAGGGGTTTAGGTGGATCCTAAAAAATAGCTGCCATGACAAATTGGCTTCATCCTCAGACACTCAAGAGCCTCCATGGTTTTTTGGGGCTGATTGGATACTATCACAAGTTTGTTAAGGACAATGGAAAGATTGTAGCTCCACTAAAAACTATGTTGAAAAAGGATGTTTTTACATGGGCACAAGCTATTGAGTGTGCATTTGAAGAATTGAAACAAGTTATGTGTAATACACCTATTGTATCTATGTTAGATTTTTCCAAGCCCTTCCCGATCAATAATGATACTTGTGGCAATGGACTTGGTGCTATTATCCTCTAAGAAGGATGCCCCATTACATTTACCAACAAAGCCCTTTCTAGAAAGAATTTAGTACTCTTTACTTATGAGAAGGAAATCATGGCCATTTTACATGTAGTATATAAATGGTGGCCATACCTACTTGGGAATCATTTTTGATTCAAAACTAATCCCCAGAGTCTGAAATATTTCCTAGAACAACGGGTCTCCACCCCATCATAATAGAAATGGGTCAGAAATCTCATAGGTTATGATTATGATATCACTTACAATAAGGGTAAGGATAATATTGTGTTTGATGCTTTGTCTCACACATTTACATACCAAGCTTCCCTTTTAGATATTTCCATACCTATTCTGAATTAGTTGGATGATGTATAGTAGGGGTATGTTAATGACTCTTCATTATCTCAAGTCATTCAATAGTTGGCCACTAACCCCTCTGTTGTACTACATTATTCTTGGGATGGTGCTTCTTTGTGATATAACAGCCATCTGGTGCTTCATCAAAGAACAGATCTTTAGTAGGATGTATTCTATGAACTCTATGCTTCTACATCTGTAAGGCACTCAGGGTTTCTCAAAACTTATGAGCAGGTATGATGCAAATTCTTTTGTAAAGGAATGAAAAAGGAAATTAAATAGATAGTTACTGAATGTGATACCCACCAATGTAATAAGGGTGAAACAATACTCATTCCTAGGGTGTTTAAACCCTTTCCCATCCCTACTAGGATTTGAGCAGATATTTCTATGGATTTCATTAAGGGGCTCCCTAAATTTGGAGGGAATATAGTGATCTTGGTTTTGGTTGATCTCATCTCCAAATATAGTCATTTTTTTCCCCTCAATCATCCCTATACAACCTCCATAGTTATACAAATTTTCTTGGACCCAATTTTCCATCTTCATGGCATTATATCTTCCATTATCTCAGATCATGATGCAACCTTCACTATCCATTTTTGGATAGAAATATTTTGATGCACCAACACCCAACTAAAGATGAGTTTTGGGTATCATCCACAGATGGATGGCTAGACTAAAATTGTCAACAAATTCTTGGAAAAATTCTTTCACTGTTTCACCTCCAAATAACAACACCAATGGGAAAAGTGGCTCCCTCTCACTGAATGGTGGTACAATACCTCCTACCACACTTCAAATAAACAGACTCCATATGAATCAATCTATGGTAAATCACCACTAGTGTTCCTTTTGTACACCCTCAGTAGTTCACTAGTTCAAGTGGTCAACATGCTTACCACTTACAATTAACGTTGCATCCAGTGGTCAAATTTGAACCCACCACAGTTCGTCTAAGAGCTCTGACCCTGTTACAGAAGTCCATATTAAAATATCTTTGTAAAAAAACTTAAAATTCATAAATTGCGTGACAATTAAGAAATGCGTAGTCATTATTAAAATGACAAAAGAAGGGTGAGCTTTAAAAATCCCTGTCAGTCAATCCTAGCCTGCTGCCATCCATCTTTGCCAATCGGGTGCCTACATGGCGATTGGCAAGTATGACACAATGAAAGACGGAACTTGAAGTTGGAAGGTGAACAAACAACTATCAACATTTATGTGACACAAAATTTTATTAATGGCATTTATGTGATATGAAATTTCCAATTTCACATTTTCGCTAAAATTTTACGTTGTTTTAAAAAACTTGGCTAATAAATTTTGCTAAAACTTATAGTTGTAACTTGTCAATAGTCATTAGCATTGCTAATTTGCTCTTCCACTCTACCCGTCAGCACCAGCAGCCCAACTATTAATTAATTTGCTAAATTTTTTAATGCATTGCCTTTACCAGTTGCCAATAATTAATAATGGTGGTGGCTACTGGGAGTTGGGGCGTAGGTGTAGGGCTACTTTGTGTCTCACAAATCACAAATTCACAATGCATTTATGTGAGATTGTTTATTGTGGAGTATTCATCAAACTAGCATGCATCTCTAAGTGCACACTGCAGAGTATTCATCGAACTAATTGGATTTGTATAACGTTGTTTATAGAGATTTATTACAGTCTGCAGATCCAGGTAAGTAATGAACCTCTCCTAATTCTTCCTTGAAAAAAGCTTACCAAATTTAACTAAAGTTGACCCTCAGCCCTAGGCCATTTTGGGTCTTTTAGGATGATGAGTACTGATAGATGCAATTTTAGATCTTTTGAAATGTTTTGTTTATATTATATATAATTTTGTTTTTATATATATTTATAATACTAATTTACAATGAATTATGAATATATATTTTTCATATATATATATATATACATACATATATATATATATATATACATACATATATATATATACATATATATAATTTTTATGTATATATATATATATATATATATATATATATATATATATAATTTTTATGTATATATATATATATATATATATATATATATATATATATATATATATATATATATATATATATATATATAATTTTTATGAGACCAATCCGGATGTGAATTATCGATCTTGATTCTCACTATAAATTAATATTATAAATATATATAAAAATTATATATATATATATATATATATATATATATTTCAAAGTGAGATTAGTCTCATAATCTCACTTTATATATATATATATAATTTTATGAGACTAATCTCACTTTGATATATATATATATATATATATATATATATATATATATATATATATATATATATATATATATATATATATATATATATATATATAAAGTGAGATTAAAATGAGATTGGTAATTACAATGAGATTGGTTTTACCAATCTCATATATATATATATATATATATATATATATATATATATATATATATATATATATATATATATGAGATTGGCGCTCAAAAATCGTGCAACACGGTTTTAGTCATCATCCACGCACCCTTGGTCCCTTGGCCCCCTTAGGATTAATTATTAAAATCTTTAAACTTACCCATTTACCCCCTCCCCACTCCCATTTGGCTAAATTAATTAAGTTAATTAATTAAATAATGCTTATTTACAACTCACTTATTCAAACCAATGGTTAGTTGATTGATACCTCACCTACCCAAACCGATGGTTAGTTGATTGACACCTCATCTAAGAACCATTTATACATTGGCATTTAATGCCCTAACTTCCTAGACTTGTTCCTCACATGTCCCAATGAACCCATTATTAACTTCAGACCATTTTCCAGTGTCTTAACCGCTAGTCATTAGTATAATTAGCTAATTTTAGCCAATTTTCACTAATTCATTGTAATCACTAGTGGTCACCCCTCGACCAATGATGATTAACAAAGACCATTGACGGTTTCTTAATGTGACCAAAAACTTTTCCTCCAGAGGTTGAATTCAATTTTGCATGAGATGCTCTTACTCTTAGGCAAATCAAAGCTCCCAGACGAACTAGGAACCAGACCAAAGACTTTAGGTGATTCAAAAACTCACTATCAAGAGCTAAAGTATCATTAATCTGCTAACATTGCTCTAGGATCCACAATAGCTTTTAACCAATCTCAACACTCTTCTAACCAACAAACTTAGAGATAAGTGTCTGTCTCTTTCTATCAAGTTTAGTAACTAGTTTTATCAGTTTCATTACTTGTGTCCTTTCCCATTTCTCTGCATTTCATTCCATATGTTGGAGTTCTAAAAAACCAAACATTTCACTTGATAGGACCTAAGTTCCCCAAAGCTCTGACACAACTTGTCAGAATTAAGAGCACACATGATTACTATTGTATAAGCAACTTAAGCATGCAGAAATAACCAGAAGAACAAATAACTATCAATGAGAAATAGCACACAGAATATGAGAGGCAACACACAATTGTATTCAACTCATTACAAAGGAAATTACAATAAAGAGATCACACTCTTCTTCCACCTCTATGAGGCTTCCTCCTCAAGGGCTCCCAATAATCTTCCTTCCAGAGTAATCTTCTCTCATAGGTCACAACACACAGCTAACACAAGCTGTTGTTCACCTCATTATACATCCAGTACAATCGAGTACGAATCGGTACTCCAAGTAGATCTCACCATGATCTTGCTCCTTGATGTATTGCTGTCACCTTGGATCTTGCTCCCCCACCGATCTCCTTTTGACCCTCACATACACACACCCCTGCAGACCAACTTGTCAGAGTTAAGAGCACACATGATTACCATTGTATAAGCAACTTAAGCATGCAGAAATAACCAGAAGAACAAATAACTATCAATTAGAAATAGCACACAGAATATGAGAGGCAACACACAATTGTATTCAACTCATTACAAAGGAAATTACAATAAAGAGATCACACTCTTCTTCCACCTCTATGAGGCTTCCTCCTCAAGGGCTCCCAATAATCTTCCTTCCAGAGTAATCTTCTCTCATAGGTCACAACACATAGCTAACACAAGCTGTTGTTCACCTCATTATACATCCAGTACAATCGAGTACGAATCGGTACTCCAAGTAGATCTCACCATGATCTTGCTCCTTGATGTATTGCTGTCACCTTGGATCTTGCTCCCCCACCGATCTCCTTTTGACCCTCACATACACACACCCCTGCAGACCAACCCGATATTACTTATCACATGTAGATCTCCACCATGATCTTGCAACACCCTGCATATCAAACTTGATCTTACATACATGAAGAATCCTACTTGATTCTACCATGGGAAGAACTCTCCAAGTTCTACACTTGAGTTCTACACTTAACAATACAGCCCATGAGTCTATTATATAGATCTCATGCACACACTAATTTAGACAAGCGGCTCAAGACTCGAAGTAGTCTTCATCATGCAAACTCTCTGTTCACTTAACTGACTGTTTGTCAACAGCAATTTTGGAACCGCCACAGGCAACCGAGGTCAGTCCCTATCTGCCTGGAGGTGACCGACGTTGGCCGATTCCTACCGATGTCAGTTGTTGTACACTGATCCCTGACCGACGTCAGTTGTGGCCTACCGACGCCGATGACTGCATACTCAGCATCCTCCTTCTATTTGCATCAAGGTGAAGCTTTTAGCTCCACACCCTAACAATCTCCCACTTGGAGATAAACAGCTGCACCTGTACCCATACCAGTACTTTGTCTAATCTGCATCCTGGCTTGTATTCCTCTTCAAGCTCAATCTTGAAGACTACCCACCACACTCCTTGTGGTGTTAAACCTGTGCCTAAATTTCTTCATCCTCAGCTTACCTTCTTCTACCATTGCTATACTCCCACTCAAACAGAAACCCCTGTGAATAACCTGTAATAAAAAAACCACTAACCAGATCTGGGCCATCTATTAGTCAATCTCGCTCTGTGAACGTCCAACCTCGCTCTAATACCATTTGATAGGACCTAAGTTCCCCAAAGCTCTGACACAACTTGTCAGAATTAAGAGCACACATGATTACCATTGTATAAGCAACTTAAGCATGCGAAAATAACTAGAAGAACAAATAACTATCAATGAGAAATAGCACACAGAATATGAGAGGTAACACACAATTGTATTCAACTCATTACAAAGAAAATTACAATAAAGAGATCACACTCTTCTTCCACCTCTGTGAGGCTTCCTCCTCAAGGGCTCCCAGTAATCTTCCTTCCAGAGTAATCTTATCTCATAGGTCACAACACACAGCTAACACAAGTTGTTGTTCACCTCATTATACGTCCAGTACAATCGAGTACGAACCGGTACTCCAAGTAGATCTCACCATGATCTTGCTCCTTGATGTATTGCTGTCACCTTGGATCTTGCTCCCCCGCCGATCTCATTTTGACCCTCGCATACACACACCCCTGCAGACCAACCCGATCTTACTTATCACATGTAGATCTCCACCATGATGCTGCAACACCCTGCATATCAAACCTGATCTTACATACATGAAGAATCCTACTTGATTCTACCATGGGAAGAACTCTCCAAGTTCTACACTTGAGTTCTACACTTAACACTACAGCCCATGAGTCTATTATATAGATCTCATGCATACACTAATTTAAACAAGCAGCTCAAGACTCGAAGTAGTCTTCATCATGCAAACTCTCTGTTCACTTAACTGACTGTTCATCAACAACAGTTTTGGAACCACCACAGGCGACCGACGTTGGTCCTTGTTTGCCTGGAGGTGACTGACGTCGGCCGATCCCTACCGATGTTGGTTGCTGAACACTGATCCCTGACTGACATCGGTTGTGGCCTGCCGACGCCGGTGACTGCATACTCAGCATCTTCCTTCTGTTTGCATCAAGGTGAAGCTTTTAGCTCCACACCCTAACATCACTCTCTACCCCATACCACCCAAAAACCATTCTTGCTCACCTGAATATCCAATCTCTGAACCGGGCACTTTT
Source organism: Torreya grandis (assembly GCA_037957365.1). Taxonomy (NCBI): domain Eukaryota; kingdom Viridiplantae; phylum Streptophyta; class Pinopsida; order Cupressales; family Taxaceae; genus Torreya; species Torreya grandis. The sequence goes on along the minus strand of JARHVA010001274.1, from coordinate 1,874,459 downwards.
GAGACTTCATTTATCTCTTGCAACCAACACCCAACCCAAAAACCACCTTTAGAAACCTTTTGAAACTCACCCAAAAACCATATTTACCCAAACCAGATCTCACAGTAATCACCAATGATCATACTTTGACCACTGATGGTTTTCCCTAACTATCGACAGTCACTGTACGTCCCATTTTACAACAACAAGCAAATTTCACCTATCAGTCTGCACCCAAATTCCAATTTTTGAGTTTTCGTTGCATCACAAAGGTTCAACTTATTTTCTAAATTAGGTTTGAATAATTTAACATTAGTCTTTATCAAGTTATCGCTATTTTTAGTAAAAACCACTTCATTTATCTCTTGCATTTGATTTTAGTACCTTTTGTTATTTCATGCAAGCATCTACTTTTATATTTCAAAACTTAAGTGTTTTAAAGTGTGTATTGATAGCCTCCAAGGAAGCTTAGTGCTTCTTGGATCTAGCTCACACTTGGTAGTCCACCTACCTATCTCACTAATCCACCATTTTTTTAGTTGTTTTCTTATATGCAGGTCATCCTCCCTAGACAAAAAAGAGTATCTACAACCGTTTCGATTCACGCATGCACAATCACAATCATGTATTTCTACCATAGCCTTTATTTAAGTTTCTTCTTTCTTTTCTAAAATAAAATAAGTGGAAAAAATAGTGAAATATTATGGCACGCCCGGTGGGACCCTTGAGCTTTTTATTGGGTTCATAGTTAGGACATTTAGTTGCATTAGATAAATTCATCCATTGCATTCTTTTTTCAAATTAAAATGTTCCTTATTTTTCTTTCTTTTTTTCCAAAAAGCAAGTTTTAGTCTTTTTTGAATTCTTATAAAAAAGTAAAAATTGTCATTTTTGCCTTCATTTCTGAAAATCAAAAGTACTCATCCTGTGGTTAGGATTTACATCAACATCATATCACATTTAGTTTCATTTAGTTATTCTTGTATTCATTTGAAAAGACATCAAATTTTCCTTTGGATAAAATTAACTTGCATCCATAGTTTGCTTGTATTGTTTAGCTCACATAACTTAATTAAATCAATCGTAGTCTCACTTATTATCACACACAAAGATCAAACCACATATTCAATCAAACATCAAAATATTGACATAAGGTCTGATTATGATTTCATCAATTAATGGTAAACCTTTCCCCTTTGGCTATCTCACTTGGATTTCACCACCAAAGGAAAACAACAAGACTTGGTTTGTTGATTGAGTATAACCTCTAGCATTTGGTATATTTTGGCTAAGAACCTAACACCCTTATCTTTGTGGTGTATTAAGTGAGGGGGTGAGCCCCAATATCAAGCCACGTACCAAATACTAACATAGAATTCTTGAGAGCCTTTAACAACCTAAAACCATCTCTAGGCATCCTCTTCTAGTACCTTCTCTACAAGCCCAAGTTGGTCCTCATAATTTCCTTAAAATTGAGTCATAAACCCAAAGAGAAATAAAAATATTATAGGATCTAAACGTACTCTAGTGTATGCTTGTTTTCCTTGAAATTTTTATTTTGATTTCTTCTCTTTTGCATTTTTGAGAATCACTTTCATCTTTATTTCTTTTCTTTGCATGGTTTTGACAAGACAACAACTAAGAAACCAAGCAAATGAAAATCCACCTCCCAAGCACCCATCTTCCTCATCCATAGAGTATGTCTCGAATTTAGAAATTTCCCCCCATCGTTCCGAAAGTCCTAGTATACCTTGGACAATTTCCCAAGGAGATATAGATTTCACCACCCTTTTAGACAATAGCCCTATATCCCTCCAACACTACCTTAATACCATCTCTTACCGCATCCCTTCTTCAGTTCCATCCATTGGGCCATCTTATGGCATGCCACCTCATCTTATGGGTAACACCTCTATTGCCACCATTTCCACCCAACCTTTGGTCACTCAAGCATCTTCCTCTACCAACACCACTATCCAAAACCAATTTATTCCACCAACCAACACCCGAACACCTTCCACCCCAACCAATAACCCTTCCAACCTTGGAGTAACCCAACCTTTGGTAACCTATACTCCAATTACCATTGTATTACCTTCCACTAGTGTTACTACTTTTTCCCTTATCATTTCCAACCCACCAACCTCCACCCCATTCCAAAACTCAATAGTTTCCATACCTTCTACCCTTCCACCTATTAGCACTAAGGTCACCACCCACCTTCAACCTATTAACCCAAACATTCCTCCAATCTAACTAATTTCTATTCCCTAACAAGTGCCCATTACACTAAACCCAAGCTATTTTCCTAACACATAGGGATACATTCCTCTACCTTCTTCCCAAGCTCCTATGCTAGTTACCCATATATGGCATCTCCCCAACCTCCTATGTCCACTTACCCATATGTGGCATCCTACCAACCACTCATGTCCATGTACCAAAACGTGACATCATCCCAAGCTTCTACTAGCTACCCTTATGTTTCACCTACCCAACCCCAACAGAGTATGCCTTACACATATGTGGGTGCACAACCACAAACTGATCTAATCAAGGTGTTAATGGATAAGATGACCAATCTAGAGTCATATGTTTCCGATTCATGCAACCTCTTGTCTTATGATCAAATTTTCAATGAACCAATTCACCCATCTGTCCCAATCCGACCCTACCCTCCTTAATGGGAACTTCTAAAATTTTCCAAATTTTAGAGCAAGGAAGATCCTTAGCAACATCTTAAAGTGTTTAAGAACTATTTCTATTTGATTGCTTATGATGACGCTCTCCTCCTTTGCACCTTCCCCATGTATTTATGCAACCCAACATTATATTGGTATAGTGTTATTCCCAAGCACTCCCTTTTCTCTTTTGCCTAATTATCCCAAACCTTCAGATCATTTCTTTATCAATATCTCTAAGAAGGTTTCCATCACCTACCTCTAATCCATTAGGCAATTTGAGGATGAGTCAATTGCCAATTTTGTAGTCTGTTGGAGAGGTTTGATTAACCAACTATCTTTCTTTTTGCCCCAACCTAAGTTGATAGAGATTTTCTCTCAGGCTTGTGCCAAGAATATTTCCTCCACCTTATAAGTTAATACTTTTAGGACCTTTGATGAGGCTTTCACCATGGCACGTAAGTTCGAGCTTAGATCCATTGATAAGGGGAAGCTTAAATTGAGAAACAAGAACTCTAGTTTCAAGTCAAATGAAGCTTATTACTCAAAAACCAACAATCAAACCAACACTAAAACCAAAACCAAGGGAACTGCAAATGCAGTGGTGCTTAAAACAACTCCTCCACTAGTTGTTAACCAACCTAATTCTTCTAATTCTTCCAACCAAAGCACCAAAAACCAAAATCTCTATAATTAAAAGCAATACACTCCACTAGGGGAGTCATATGATTCAATATTGGAAAATTTATTGAAAGCAAATATCATACAACTCCCTCCAATCAAACCCCCACAACAATTCGATTCGTCTCATCCTATACCTAGTTAGTATAAGGAAAATGAATTGAATGCTTTTCACCATGTCATTGGACATGATATTAGTAGGTGTAATACATTCAAAAGAATTTTCCAAGGGTTGATTGACAAGGGGGAGTCTGCACTGGATAATCCCAATGCACCTCTAAATTCGTCACTTGACATATTTAGACAATCATTCCCCAACCATTCACCTTCCATAAGTAACAAAAATAATTATACTGAATCCTTTCACAAGCATGAAGTTCACACCATCAATGTCATTCTTAGTGAACTCAAAGTTAAGGAAACCATAACCCAAACCATTTTTTCTTCTCCACTTATTGAGGTAGTGGAGTCATCAACCATTCCTTTAGAAATTGAAACAAAGAAATCCATTATTTCCCCACCTCCACTTATAAAGGTAGTGGAAGCCACCATCCCTTCTCCTTTGGAAAAAATGAAATAGGAGATAACTGTCACTTCCCTTCCCTTTTCTTCCATGATAGAGCTCTCTACTCTTCCTTTGGAAAGCATTCCTAAGGAAGAGGTTGGTTCATCTACCCTTCCCATGGAAGAATCATCTTCCAAGACCTTGAAACCTTTGATTGAGGAAAAGGACAAAGGAACCAATCTCCTTTCTCAACCCCTTAGCTTATCCTTTGATACCAACATCGAAGGAACCAAGTCAATCTATAAACCATTCTCTAGGTTGGTTCAAAACTTGGAGTTATTATCCCAACCCAACCTTGATTGGGCCACATTTTGGCACCATCTTGGGTTCCCTTATCCAACTAAGAAAGAGCCATCAACCTCCCCATTGTCTACCCAACCTCCAACTTCAACTAATGAACCTACCATCACTCCAACCAAACCATTGAAAGTTTCCACCTCCCAAACCATAAATGAACCATCCAACCCAAATCCACCCAAAATACCTTCTACCATCCCAATAAACCCTGTCAAGAATCTAGGTGTGATCCACACTAAAAGCCTTACCCATCCTCCATTAAAATTAGACTTCACATCACCAAACCAACCAAATAAACTACAAGTTAAATCACCCAAGCAAGTGGAGCTACCCAAGATCCCAAAATCCAAAACCTTGCCTCCTATTTCTACTTTACCTTCCATCTTAGGACCGCATCCTTCTTCCATCTTGGAACCTCACCCCTATAACTTGATTAAGAGGCCAATTCTCCCAAAGAAATCCCAAACCCAAACTCCATTTTTAGCTACACCTATACCTATTTCCACCAAACTATTTGCAACCAAACCTTCCACTTCTAAACTATCTACCTCCAGATTGTCTAGCTCCAAACCATCTACCTCCAAGACATTAACCTCCAAACCATCTATCTCCAAATCATCTACCTCCAAGCCATTAACTTCCAAACCATCTACCCCAATGCCACCCACCAAGAAAATTCCATCATCCAAAGCTCCTATTACCAAGCCAACTCCTAAGAAAGCTTCCACCCAAAATGTCAAAGTCAAAACCACCACTCCCTTACCACCTGTGTTAGAATCATATTGCAAAGCTTGCTCCGAACTTCTTACTTGACCTTGCCTCCTATCAAACTGTTTGATCCACTTAGTCCTCAGCCATATTGGTTTAATGACAATTCGGTTTTCTCATACCATAGGATGCTAGGACATGATACGAAGAACTGCAAAGCTCTCCAAGTCATATTCCACCAACTATGTGATGAGGATGACTTATTGACATAGGAACCTCCCATGAGCCCATCACAAATCCAAAAACCAAAAGCAACCACCCCAAACCTACCTACCCCAACACTCTCATCTAGGATTAAGGAGGAATCGAAACAATCCAGTAGCCTAATTCCTCCCCAAATCCATACCATTCATGTGGTCACTCGATCACAAGCCCAACAAAAGGATAAAGGAAAAGCAAAGGTGTCCATTCCATGGACATACCCTTCTTCCACAACCAAATCCAAACACCTTGACCTAAACCCAAGATTTCTATCTTAGGTGACTCCCAATCCAACCCTTTCGAATCAATCCAAAGAGTAGTCCTAAAGCAACTTCACCAAACACTGGTGAATATGACCCTATATGAGCTAATCAATACCTCACCCCATCATCACTAGGCAATGATGGAGGCCTTGTAATCCATAGAGGTCTAGTTAGAATATCCACAACCTCTAGCAGCCTTTATCGGAGCCCTTTAGCTTTCCACCCTTGTCACCTTCAAGGATTTGGAAATACCTCTTATTCAACCTGATGATCCGAATCCTCCCCTTTTCATTACTACCTGCATCAACCAATCTTGTATCAAGAAGGTAACGATTGATAAGGGAACCAACATTAACTTTATTTCTTAACATTATATTAAAAATACCTTTTAACATAATTAATAATAAAAAATGAATATAAAATATTAAGATTATATAATTTAAAAAATAATATAAATATTTTTTAATAATATTAATCATCCAAATAAATCCGTTATTATCAAATGTTTATATATCCGACTATCAACAATACAAATTACATAACTATATAACCTTCCGTATGAAATAAGAATGTAAAGATATATAATCACTGTCCAAGATCTAAAATTATATTTAAAAAAATGGCACATTATGCCTCAAACTATACTATTACAAAAAGAGAGAGGATATAAAATGTGAAGCAACTAGTATATCATATACAATATTTCTTTAGTATGTCAAAATATATGATAAGAGTATCTCAGGTACGCAAGTAAAATATGAAAGAAAAGGAAATGGGCTTTACATATGAAATGATACTTGGATTGTGGCTTTTCACCATAACTTGCATGCCTTTTGTAACTTGCTTTTATATATATATATATATATATATATATATATATATATATATATATATATATATATTTTTGGGTAAAAATATGTTAAATGAAAAAGAATTTTTTCCCTATGCAGGGCTACAAAATATATATATATGAGAACTGTGTAATAATAAAAATATCTATTGCCTATTTGGATGTGTATAGAATGGAATTATATAGATAGATATATGATTGAATTGTAGGAACGTGATATTAATTTTTAAAATATATAGAAAATATATATTTAAAAGTTATTTTTTTTCAAATTTATAATTTTTTTTTTTCAAATATATGTAAAATATTAAAATTTATAAAAATACATGAATTATTTGATATTATATATTATTTAAATTTGATATTATGTATTAAAATTTTATTTTTATTAAATTTTATATTAATTTTTATAATATAAAATAAAATAATTTATAAGTTTGATAATATGAAGTTTTGTCAAATTTTATAATTTTAAATATTTTTATAGATATATTTGAAAAACATAAAAATATACATATGATAAGAATATTGTTTGATAATTTGAATTCATTTGAAAGTATAATTATACAAAATATTTTTTTATTATATTTTTATTTTATTTAATAGGTTGTTTTTTTTTATTTTTAAATTTTTAGATATGATTCATTATTTTGAATAAAGTAGTTTTATAACTTTTTATAATAATAATAATTTTCTTTTTTATATACCTTTAATCTTTACATATATTTTTATACCAAACACAATAAACATATGCTTAATTTACTAGTTCGCGTGTATTAACATACTCGTAACTATGTCAAAATACGAGCTTTAGAAAAGGTATAGACATTTATTAATAAATCTTTATCTAATATCACACCTAAAAGTTCCTTATTAAATATGTATACAATTTGAAAAAAAACTTCAAAATAATAGTCTTATAAATTATAATTATTAGTACCTGCGCGGTATTATATGTTTCGCTTCCTCAGTTTACTCCAGTCAAATCTTCCCTGGCAGCCAAAGAAAATGCTATGTCAATTGCATGTTTATTATTTCCCAATGTTTTATGGATGCCATGTAGTTATTTATTGGTTTCTCTACTTAACACTAGGTGGGGATTAATTTTTGCAGTGCGGCATCCAATAGAAAGCAATTATTTATCAAAAGCAAAATCTTCGCCTAAGTCATATTGCAGTTGTTTAGTGCATGGTAAGGAGTGTGTGCAAATGCCAGCTATGGCGTACATGCTATAGACAACGTCGTGGTAGAAAAATCAATATGCAGGTGTTTTTGCTGAAGGGAATTTCTGTTGTATGCGGTGTTGGGTATCATTTCCTTTATTTTCCTTGCAGTTGCTTTTGTAACAGCACATATGTGATTGTTGTTTACCCCAGTTGAATAGCAGACGTGTATTAAGGGAGAGAGTGCAGATAGTAAATAGTACCCAAATTTTGGCGAGGTGGGAGTGCATTTGTTTACCCTCTGAAATAGATTTCTTATAAATAAAGGTCTACAATAGCTTAAATATATTTGTTTAAAGAGGACAGGGCTCTAATTTTAGAGTCATTCATTTAACCTCTCAGATTTATACAAAACATGGAGCAGATTAATGAACAAAACAAATGTTTAATCTATTGTTACACTTCTCATACGCTATTTTTTTGGTTTCCTAAGTCTATTTGTTAGTTCTCTTTATCATGGCGCTTTCATTATTGTTTACAAGAAGTAATACAAATTGTTTCTGCTCATAACAAGGTGAGAATCTCGTTTTAGTCTGTTATACTCCTGGCCCTGTATCACCCCTAGGCTCCATATCAGTATCGAAGTGTAACTTTGTCACTTCCTTATCTGGAAAAACAAGAAAGGTCATTGTTAATAATAAAGAACGCTTAATGAGCCAAAAAAATACCACCCAACCTAGGTATAATCATTTGAAATATTTGATTTTTAATCATCTTAATTGATTTGTATCACAGATGGTTCCAAAACCGAATGCTTTCATGTCATTTGGAAACAATGTCCATTCGTGTCCTAGGAACAAATGTAGAATTTTAAATAAAATTAAATCACAGTCAAATATATGCAATATTCATAATACAGAAGAAATAAGAATTGCAAAAATAAAAAATACTTCTTCAAAAACTTGGAATCATTTTCCTTCTTCTTCTTGAAAATAAAGATCAATTACAATGTATTAATAGAATTGCATGTGAACATGCATTTCTAATTATTAAATAAAATATTTTAAATTTATCTAAATAATAATTTGCATGTAATATCAACTAAAAACTAACTCTAGCCTTTCTAAGGCTTTATTTTTTCTAAAAAATATATTAACTAAAAATTAACTAATTGTCTAAATTTAGCTCCACAAAAACTATTCATGCAAACTAAATTACACTAATAGTCTAAAAATAGAACTAAGTGAACTGCACTTCAACATCACTTTTCAACATACTCCCCCTTGATGCTAAGCGGGCTCACAATTTGATCTTTGAGTGTCAAAAACTGATCTGTTGCAACTGCGTTCATGAAGATATCTACCAACTGTTCTTTAGTGTTGATGTATTGCAATTCTACTACCTTCATCTGCACTAAATCTCAGATAAAATGATGCTTTAAATCAAAATATTTTGTTCTGCTATGATGGACTGGATTCTTGGCCAATTTAATAGCACTAATATTATCACAAAAAAATCACTGTGGACTAAACTTGAATCTCTCCAATTTCTTCAAGAAATTTTCTAAACCATAATGCTTATGTACCTACTGAAGTGACTGCAATATACTCTGCTTCTATAGAATAAAGAGAAACTATACTTTACTTCTTTGAGCTCCAAGTAATCAAACCAGAACCAAAAGAAAAATAATTCCCAAATGTTGACTTTCGATCATCTAAACTAACTCCCCAATCAAAATCACTAAAACAAACAAGATTGAATCTTTTAGAAGTGTAGTAATGAATACCAAAATCTAGAGTGACTTTCACATACCTCAAAATTCTCTTGGGTGCCTTCATATGTATTTCTGATGGCTCTGCCATGTACTTTGAAACAAGTGAAACTAAATAAACAATATCAGGTCTTGTATGAGTTAGAAACATTAAGCTTCCAACAATACTTCTATAGACTGTCTCATCAACTCTTTCAGCACCATCATCTCTACACAACACAACTCCATGAGCAACTGGAGTGGAGACTGGTTACAATCAACCATATCAAATTTCTTCAACATATCTTTAGCATACTTTGTTTGACAAATAAAAAATTTATTCTCCCTTTGATAAACCTCCATTCCTAAAAACTATTTCATGAGGCCTAAATCTTTCATCTCAAATTCATTCATCATGGAAAATTTGAATTCATCCTTTATCATAGAACTGCTATCCATATACAACAAGTCATCAACATACAAACATACAATTAGAATATCATTACTTTCTTGTTTGTAGTAAAAGGTAGGTTCACTCTTACTTCTTTGAAAGTCATTCTCTTAAAAATATCCATCAATCCTAGCATATCATGCTCTTGGTGCTTGTTTGATGCCATATAAAGCCTTCTTTAACTTATAGACATGATTTTCTTTTTCTTGCACTTCAAAACCTTGTGGCTGTTCCACATATACTTCTTCTTCTAAGTACCCATTCAAGAAGGCACTTTTCACATCCATATGATGGATGCTCCAATTCTTTTGAGCTGCTAGTGAAATCAAAATTCTAATGGTCTTTTGTCTTGCTATTGGTGTAAATGTCTCTTCATAATCAATGCCATACTTTTGTGTGAAGCCTTTAACAACTAATCTCGTCTTATGCCTTTCAACACTTCCATCACTATTACACTTAGTCTTGTAGACCCATTTGGTGCCAATCTTCTTCTTGTCATGTGGAAGCTTTGTAAGCTCCCAAGTGTCATTCCTATGAATAGAATCTATCTCTTCTTGCATTGCTTGCATCCAAACCTCATTAGTATATGCATCTTCAAAACATGATGGTTCAAAATCAGCCTTGGTAAGTAAAGCAAAATTTAGTGTCTCACCTCTTGGATTTTCTTCATGTGCTTGATTTGAACTCTTTTGATAAATGTCACTCAATCTTCTTACCTTCCTTATAGAACTAGGACTTGAATCTGGACTTACACTTGAAATTGAACAATTAGATGAGGGGTTACTTAGTGAATTTGTAGCACTTGGCACAAAAACATTAGTGGGCTGCCCATGATCAATATCATCCATAATAACTTCATTTAAAATATATTTTGACTTCTCCATATGGCCTTTTTGATGACCATAATGTGATGAACCTCCTACAACAATTTACCTCTTACAACAGATTTAATCTAAATATGCCAAAATAAAATAACTCTTACCAATAACGGAAACACAGAAAGCTTATATTGATCGCAGACCTCTTCGAGGGGGCAACCTCCTTTGAGCAAGCTCAATACAATGAATTCATGGATGCCTTTATTCAGCCTCAACACTTACTTATATACTAACTCTATTCTAACAACTACTACTTCCCTTGTATGTGGGATAATTCGAATAAGCTCTAAGGGACGACTTACAAAGCATATGCGTCCATAGCAATTAAGCACGGGTTCCTAACATCCCCTCCCTCTTAAAAAAAGCTTTGCCCGCAAAGCTTCAAATGTGGGAATTGTTGTTGAATCTGGAAGAGTGGTTCCCATGTTGCATCTTCTGGTTGCATGCCGCGCCATTGGATTAAGACCTCTGTGATGGAGCGGAATCAAAGTTGGTGGGTGCGCCTGTCCAAGGTTGCTTCGGGCTCGAGAAGGATGGAGCCTTCATTATCAAGTGCTGGTAAAGCTGTCTGCACTCGGATGTTGGATCCAAGAACTTGTTTCAAACAGGAGACATGAAAGACGGGATGAACTTGGGAGGAAGGTGGAAGCTCTAACTTGTAAGCAACTAACCCAATCTTTTGGAGAACCTTATATGGCCCATAAAACTTTGGAGCAAGCTTTTGGTGCCCTTTTTGTTTTAGTGATGATTGCTTGTAGGGCTGCAGATGAAGAAAGACCATATCACCAGGTTGAAAGGTACGCTCAGAGCGGTGTTGATCAGCCTGCTGCTTCATTCGATTCTGGGCCATGTGGAGATTGTCTCACAAGGTGCAGAGAATCTGATCCCGGTTTCAGAGAGTAGTGTCAACTGCCTGAACTGGTGAGCTACCAGGATGATATGGAAGAAGTGGTGGCGGTGCTTGACCATAAACTGCCTCATAGGGAGTCATTTTGGTGGAAGTGTGGTATGAGGTATTGTACCACCATTCAGCTAGGGGAAGCCACTTGGCCCATTGATGTTGTTGTTCTGAAGCAAAACAACGAAGGAAGGTCTCCAAGCATTTGTTGACGATTTATGTCTGGCCATCTGTTTGTGTGTGGTACCCAGAGCTCATTTTCAACTGTGTGCCTGTGCGACGAAATAGTTCAGTCCAAAAATAGCTAGTGAAAGTGGCATCATGATCTGAGACAATTGAAGAAGGAATGCCATGAAGACGGAAGATCTGATCCAAGAAAACTTGTGCAACTGTGGATGCGGTGTATGGGTGGCCGAGTGCATAAAAATGACTATATTTGGAGAGGCGATCGACAACAACTAGGATCACTGTCTTTCCCCCAGATTTAGGGAGGCCCTCAATGAAATCCATGGAAATATCTATCCAGATCCTAGTAGGAATGGGCAAGGGCACGAGCAAACCAGGAGTCAATGTGGTTTCACCTTTGTGTCATTGGCAGGTTTCACATTCAGCCACCATCTGTTTAATTTCAGTTTTCATGCCTTTCCAAAAGAAGTGTCGACGTGCCCGCTCATAGGTTTTGAGAAACCCTGAGTGCCCTGCTGAGGGGGAAGCATGGATTTCATAGAAGATAACCTGATGTAGGTCTGAAATTTGGGGAAGCACCAAACGACCCTTGTATCGTAGAGAAGCACCATCCCATGAATAATGCGGTATGGCAGAGGGGTTAGTGGCCAATTGATGAATGATGTGGCATAAGGAGGGATCATTTACATACCCTTGTTGGACAGATTCCAACCATTTAGGAATGGGCATGGAGATGGCAGAGAGGGAAGGGTGGTCCTCAAAGGTTCTTGAGAGAGCATCAGCCACAACATTGTCTTTTCCTTTCTTATAGGTGATCTCATAGTCATAGCCCATGAGTTTGCTGACCCACTTCTATTGAGCTGGAGATGAGACCCGCTGTTCCAAGAAATATTTCAAACTCTGATGATCAGTTTTGATGCAAAAATGGTTTCCCAGTAAGTAGGGTCTCCATTTTTGTACTGCATGTAAAATTGCCATCATTTCCTTTTCATATGTAGACAAAGCTAAATTGTGGCCAGAAAGGGCTTTGCTGGTGAAGGCAATTGGTCGGCCCTCTTGGAGAAGAACAGCACCCAAGCCAATGCCACTGGCATCACTTTCGATGGTGAAAGTTTTGGTGAAGTCTGGCAGTGCCAAAACTGGTGTACTACACATAGCCTGTTTGAGTTGGATGAATGCCTGATCAGCTGTTGCACCCTAGGTGAAAGCATCCTTCTTCAATAAGGAATTCAAAGGAGTCGCGATCTTTTCATAATCTTTGACGAACTTGCGATAGTATCCTGTCAGGCCTAAGAAACCACGAAGGCTCTTGAGGGTGGTTGGTTGAGGCCAATTCTGCATAGCACTAATTTTTTCTGGGTCCACGCGAACCCCATTGGCTGAAACAATGTGCCCCAAATAGTCAATTTCCTCTTGACCGAATGAACACTTGGATTGCTTGGCACATAATTGATTGTCAGCTAACAACTGTAATGCCCTGTCAAGATGTTGGAGATGCTCGGCCCATGTGCGGCTGTAAATCAAAATGTCATCAAAGAAAACTAAAATAAATTGATGGAGAAAAGGCCGAAAGATTTTATTCATGAGTGCTTGAAAAGTGGAAGGGGCATTTGTAAGGCCAAATGGCATGACAAGGAACTCATAGTGACCCTCATGTGTACGGAAGCCTGTCTTGGGAATGTCATCAGGATGCACTCGAATTTGATGATAGCCAGAACGTAGATCCAATGTGGAAAAGAATTTGGCCCCATGGAGCTCATCAAGAAGCTCATCGATGACAGGAATTGGGAATTTATCCTTGATAGTGAGGTGGTTAAGGGCTCGAAAGTCAATGCAAAGGTGCCACGACCCATCTTTTTTGTGGACAAGAAGCACTGGGGAGGAATATGGGCTGGTGCTGGGGTGGATAACGCCAGACTTGAGGAGTTCCCGGACTAAGTTCTCAATTTCAGTCTTTTGCAGATGGGGGTAATGATATGGCTGAATGTTTGGTGGAATGCTTCCTGGAAGGAGAGGAATGTGGTGATCTTCAGGGCGTGAAGGGGGTAGCCTTACTGGTTCTAAAAAATCGTTGCATGCTTGTCGAGTATGGCTTGTAAGTCTGTAGGGTGGTTAGAAGCAGCAGAGGGCTGGAGTTGAATGGAATGCAGTTGTGCAATGACCCCATGTGAGCCTTTTTTCAAAAGTTTTTCCATGGGATGAGAACTGATGATGCTAGCAGATCCTGGTAATAACCCTTTTAAGGTGTGCTTCTGACCATTATCTGTGAACTGCATCCAAAGCTCAGAGAAGTCCCATAAAATAGGTCCTAATGTGCGAAGCCATTGTGCCCCTAAAACCACATCACACCCACCTAAGGGTAGGGCAAACATATCAGAGCGACAATTATAATCGCCGATTGCAAGATGCACATTTCGACACTTCCCTTTACATGGCAATGTGCCCCCATTAGCAATCATGACTTCAAAGCTAGAACAAGGGTATATAAAGCAGTCTGTTGCCTTAGCAATGTGAGGATCAATGAAATTGTGAGTACTGCCCGAGTCAATGAGGATTGTGAGAGGAATCTTTTTGAAGCACCCTTTGACCTTCATGGTTTGGGGAGTAGTGACACCTGCTAGTGCATGTACTGAGATCTCAGGTTGAGTCTCTTGAACCATTGGGTCCTCTTCAGTGCCGGGTTCATCTTGAGCATCTTGAAATTCTGGAATATCAATCTCGCTGTCTTGTTTTGGTGGTGACTCTACATCTAGCAAGTAAAGTTTTTGTTGGATGCACCTATGACCCTTAACCCATTTGTCATCACAGTTGTAACATAATCTTTTTTCTTTACGAGCCCACATCTTTGCGTCAGTCAGGCGCTTGATTGGTGTGGTTATGGTTGTCCACTGATTCATTGTGTTCTTTGCTGGTAAAAAGGTGGGAGGTCGACGCTGTGTGGAGAGTTTATCTTTTGCTAACTTAGCCAGACCCAAAGCGTCCATCATATTTTTAGGTCGAAACATTTTTACCTCTGAGCGGATCGGCTCTCTAAGGCCACTAACAAAGCAACTTTTGAAGAAGTCATCTGACAACCCTTCAGTGTGATTAGCGAGTTTTTCAAATTCAAGCTGATATTCCCGAACAGCACCTGTTTGACGGAGTTTGGTGAGAGCGCCTGTGAAATCTTCGAATGCTGAGAGACCAAACCTACCCAAATTAAGGATGTAAAAGTTGACCAATCAGGTTCATCATTGGTCTTGAGATACCAACGGTACCACTGAAGTGCTTCTTGTTCCAAATGAAAGGAAGCAATTGGGACTTTGTTTGCAGAATAAGTATTGTGGAGGTTGAAGAATTGTTCAGCGCGATATATCCATCCTGTAGGATCTGTACCATTGAACCGTGGAAAGTCTAGCTTAGGTCCACGGGAGGAGTTGGAAGTAAAGGAGTGACGGTCTGAAGAAGACTCCTCCTTCTGCATTTGGTTGAGCAAGATGCTATTCTGTTGATTCAAGCCACGCATCATATCGGTTAACTCTGTAACTTGAGATTTCAATGTGGCGATTTCTTCCTCCATGATTTTTGTGCCTGCACGAGTGGTGACCATAACCAGTTGTGAATAGCCGGGGACCATAACATGATTTTTCTTTTTCTTTTTTTTTTTTGCTATTTTTTTTTTAAGCGGCTGTTTCAGGAATGGATTGTCTGCAACTGTGTGGTTCGAAATATCATCAAATGTGGATATGATGTTGTTTGCTCTCTGAACCTGATAAGTTGGATATGGACCCCAGGTTTGTTTGGCTGCCTAAAGTATTTTTAAATTCTCTCTGGCCACCAAAGCTGTCTGAGCGAGTACCGCTCTCCAGAAATTTTTGGCCATGGGTTTACCCCTTAACGACAGCGTTTGGTTTACCTCACGGGTGGGATCTAGTCAATCAGGATGGGGTCGTTGCCCTTTTCGCTGGCAGGTCCTCTCAATGGGCCAACTACTTCGGGGTTCCTGTGGTACTCCTCACAATGAGTTTTAGGGCTTATATGTATTTACCCAATCCGAAATGATGGAACCTGCAATGAAAAATTTCTTGCCAAAAAATGGCGCAGCTCTTGGAAAGCCCTGCTTGAAAAAAAATGCTCCAAATCTACCCACAAAGCCAAGAAAGCGCTCTGATACCAAATGTGATGAACCTCCTACAGCAATTTACCTCTTACAACAGATTTAATCTAAATATGCCAAAATAAAATAACTCTTACAAATAACAGAAACACAGAAAGCTTATATTGATCACAGGCCTCTTCGAGGGGGCAACCTCCTTTGAGTAAGCTCAATACAATGAATTCGTGGATGCCTTTATTCGGCCTCAACACTTACTTATATACTAACTCTATTCTAACAACTACTACTTCCCTTGTATGTGGGATAATTCGAATAAGCTCTAAGGGACGACTTACAAAGCATATGCGTCCATAGCAATTAAGCATGGGTTCCTAACACATAAAATCCCCCTTCATAAAAAATCACATCTCTTGACACAATAAGCCTATTAGTGAGAGGATTATATAACCTGTAAGCCTTACTTTCCTCACTATATCCAACAAAAATACATGACTCACTTTTGGGATCTAACTTTTGCCTCTTTTGATCAAGAACATGAACATATGCTAAGCAACCAAAAACTTTAAAATAATTAACATTTAGTTTTTTCTCATAGCAGGCTTCATATGGAGTCATCATGTCAAGTGCACTAGTGGGACTTCGATTGAGAATATATACTGTTGTAGTAACTACATCTCTCCAAAAAGAATTGCTTAATACATTTGTTTGTAGCATGCTTCATGCCATCTCCACCACTGTACGATTCTTCCTTTTAGCTATACCATTTTTTTGAGGTGTGTATGCAGTGGTGAGTTGTCTTCTAATGCCATGCATATCACAATAACCTTGAAAGGCTTTTGAACAAAATTATCCTCCACGATCAGTCTTTAAGCATTTGATTTTGTACCCTTTGTCATTTTCTACAAGGGATCTAAACCTTTTGAATGTCTCAAGAGCTTCACCTTTGGTCTTCAAAAAATAAACTCAACACTGTCGTGAGTAATCATCAATAAAAGTAATGAAATATGATGACTTACCCAAACTCTTTGTCTGCATAGGACCATAAATGTCTGAATGAACTAATTGGAGTGGATAATGAGCTCTCCATGCATTGCCTTTTGGAAATTTCTTTCTTGCATGTTTTCTTTTAGCACATCCTTCACAAATTTTCTTGTGCTCTTCAACCTTAGGCAAACCAAAAACTAATGATTTTGATGTTAGAATCATCAAACTATGAAAATTTAAATGCCCATACCTGAGATGCCACAACCAACTTGTATCCTCATATGCCATATTGACAAGGTTCTTGTTTTGTTTTCCAAACTTCAATGGGAACATCCTATTCTTTGTCATAGGCATAATTGTTACCACTGTATTTCCTTGATTCTTATCATAAATTATACATTGTTGATTTTCAAATACAAATTTATAATTCTTCTCACATAATTGTCCAACACTCAACAAATTATGCTTTAACTTTGGAGTGTAATAAATGTCTTTAAAAATCTTCACACGTTTTATATGGACTTCCATAGCTCCTTTTGCAGTAACCTCCAATGATTTGTCATCACCAAGCTTGATCTTGGATTTAAAACTTTCATCCATTATAGAAAAATGTTTTTCATTCCCTAACATGTGGTTAGAACATCCTGAATCTAAATACCAAACATCTTTAGAAACATTTTTAGCTTTGCCATAAGATAAAAATAAATTATCTGAAGGATTCTCATCACCTTCTTGAGCATAATGATCGCTTTTATCATTATTACCTTATTTTAATCTACACTCATAATTAAATTGGCTATACCTATTACAATGATAACACTGGATATTTATTTTATCAAATCGGCTTCTACCTCTTCCTCTGAAACCACCTCTTCCTCGAAAACCACCTCTACCTCTATTTCCTCTTGAGTAAATCTAATTTTGACCTCTACCTTGGCTTTGATTAATTTTGATACTAATATTGGCATCTTCATTCTTTGTGATTTGTAATTTGGAGGAAAAAGCTTTTTCATCACTTTCCCCAAATGAATCTCTCAATCTTTCTTCATGAGACATCAAAGATCCAACTAGATGATCAAATTGAAGGGTAGACAAATTATTGCTTTCTCTATGATCATGGCAACATGGTTCCACCTTGGTGTGAGAGTCCTCAACACCTTTTTGATCACAGCCTCATTGTTCACAATTTCACCAAGTGTAGCCATCTTATTGACCACATCTTTTACTTTGACACAATAGGTACTCACACTTTCAGCTTCTTGCATCTTCAAATTCTTGAATTCTCTCTTCAATGTCTGTAACTTGACAACTTTGACTTGATCAGTACCTTGGTAAGCTTTTTTTAGAGTCTTCCAAGCATCCTCTGTTGTCTTTGCTCCTGCAATTCGTGGAAATAGGCTCTTATCTAGAGCTATTTGAATATGAAATAAGGCTTGAGCATTCTTCTTCTTAGCCTCCTTATTAACTGTTTTATCATTTGCTGTAAGAGATTTCCAATCAGATGGCTCTGCATACCCTGATTCAATAATCTCCCACAAATCTTTTTCTATCAAAAAAGTCATCATTTTGATACACCAATAATCATACTCATTTCCATCAAATTTTGGAATGGGCAAGGAGTTAGAATTTGACATAATAATTTTTTGGCAAAATTCCAACTACTAAATCTTTAACCCAAAAGAAAAATCCCTGCTCTGATACCAAATGTAGAATTTTAAATAAAATTAAATCACAACCAAATATATGCAATATTCATAACACAGAAGAAATAAGAATTGGAAAAATAAAAAATACTTCTTCAAAAAAAAAATTGGAATCATTCTCCTTCTTCTTGAAAATAAAAATCAATTACAATGTATTAATAGAACTGCATGTGAACATGCTTTTCTAATTATTGAATAAAATATTTTAAATTTATCTAAATAATAATTTGCATGTAATATCAACTAAAAACTAACTCTAGCCTTTCTAAGGCTTTATTTTTTCTAAAAAATATATTAACTAAAAATTAACGAATTGTCTAAATTTAGCTCCACAAAAATTGTTCATGCAAACTAAATTACACTAATAGTCTAAAAATAGAACTGAGTGAATTACACTTCAGCATCACTTTTCAACAACATGTTGGCACACATGAATCCTCATCTTACCCTGCGATCTTAACATAGAGATCATATTTTTTAATCCTGCAAAAGGAATAAAATTGTCTCAAATCTGCAGAATGTAGAGCGGAAGTTATGCAGCATAATGCACAGGAAAGCTTATGCATTTTTTTGGTTCTGCAATTTGCAATATTCAGGGCATTAGTTTTCCCTTAGGGTTGTATATTGTTAAATTTATAGGAATTCCTATAAATTTACAGATCCTTTTTACTATTAGAATCCTTTAGTTGCTCGAAACTAATCAGTGTTAGCTTCTGATGAGCTCTAGGAAGTATGCGCTTGGGCAACATAATTTAGATTATATGGAGAATATATTGCAGTTGTGTAGTGCCTTGACACCTTATTTCTAAAATATATCGGTGGATAGAGCCTCTTATCTTGCAGCTATGAACGATGGTGCTCTTATCGTCCATATAAGCACATATATAGGAAGGCGCAACCATGTTCTGCTCAGTGGTATGTGCAATACTTTGGAAAACTCTCAAAATTGTGTTGTCATATTCCCTGAACCTAGCATGAGGAATCATCCATCCTATACTCCCCATTCACCCGATAACCAAAAAATCCCTCAATCAAACTCCGTTAAAATCATAGAGTAGGAAAAAAATGGTTTAAGAATTCTGCATTCAACACATCGTGGGAAAAAAATGAATTAGGGTTTTGTAATTCTTACTTGCTTGCAAACAAGTTTGTTATTACCATGATAATTGGGTAACTGACATCACTACAGAACACTGTTGAATTCCGCTGATCACTCTCAGGGTACTGACCAATTCAAATGTTGCACAAGAATCATGCCCTGAATAGCGCTAATCATAGAGCATAACAACATATGTTCCAAGAGTAAGCTTAATCGTAGTTAATTTTTCTCTATCATTTTTCGTTATGCAAGTGCCATCCAATTACTGCGAACAAGTACACGAGCCACAACACGGCTCTTGTTACAAGCTAAACAGTTTCCTTCGAAAAGGATTTAAAAATTTTCAAATAAAAACCTTTATCATATCATCGTATAGAATGTTATTATTGCAAGATATGTACAAAATTTGTAAATTTATTTGTTTAAGCATATTTAAAGGCTTAATCTTTTCAATAAAAAATTAAAATAAATTGTGTAGGTCAAAGGTATGAATATAGTTAAATGTCAAGTGTGAAAGTCAACAATCTATGTAATTTTAAAGCAGCAAATATGTTATTTTTATGTATGGAAGCATTTGAGGCCAAAATCCAAAACTTTTTCCAAGATGTGGAAGCGTTTTCAATGCACACAAAAAAAGTAGGGAAACGCTTCACAAAATATTTGACATTTTACTTAAATAAATTAAGTCTATCCTTCCTTGGCCTTTGCTTTCGGAATATAATTTTAAATCTAAGTGTTGGAGAAAAGTCGAAGAGCGGTGAAGATCAGGTTAGGAATATGATGGCAAAGTTGAATACCTTGTTACATTTGGTGGAATAAATTCAATTATAATTAAGGTTTTCAAATATTTTACTTGTCTATTGATTGATTTAACAGGGCAGATCGAGTTGACTTAGTCCACCTTCAGAGTAATGTTATAATTATTACCCTGACTTTACTTTTGTGGGATTATATTTATATGAGTTAAGATTAGTAGTAGGGAATTTTAATAAAGTTCTTTTAAATTTTATATGTTACGTTATTATATTAAATTTTATATTTAATTGATGGAAGGTCTTTTAAGTGAATTAAGGAAGGGTTACTTTTTTTCGTGCCTTCTCCCAAGGGGTGGTTGGGGTTCTCATGGCAAGTCTAATATTGGTTTTTCATAGGGGTTTTTGATAAGGACTGTTGTTCCTGCAAAACCGATGATGATTGTCTTATTACTATTTATGATGACCCCCTGATTGGTTGGAATGCTTCGAAGATTTTTAATGTGGAACTACCTACTTGATCGACATTTTCTAAGGATGATCCTCAGCGTCCGCCTCTTAAGACGGTGCCCTGTGCATAAAGTTCTACTTTTTAATTATTTGTAATTGCTTAAGTTGTACCTTGACCAATTAATTTTGTTATTTTAGAACCGAATTTGTTCTCTAACAAAAAATTTGAACCATGATTTCTCCAATTACTTTACTTTATAACCTTTTTATAATTATATATTTTTTATTAATATAAAATGTTTTAATAATTAAAAAAAATTAAACCATTAATTAAATATATTTATATTTATTATTTTGAAAATAATATTAAAAAAAATTCAAACATTAAAAAAAACATACATATCATCAATAAACACTTTTTAAAAAAAAATGACCATTATAAAAGACTTTTAAAGGTTCCACAATGGTGACTGTAAAGTGGCATCCGATTTACCGAGTGGGATCTGCTTCTGTCTCTTCCTCTGCGTTGACATGGGCCTTCATTTCTACGATGCTACCGTTGAAATATTCCCTCCGCCCTCTAAACATTACCAATGAGTTGATGCTCAGCGGTACAATTTAGCTCCTCTCCAACCTTACTATGAATTAATTGTTTTTTATTGCTATAATTAACTGAGTCTCGCCCTTGCCAGGCCCCTGCAAGTCGAACAGGTTTGAGAGGATTAATATTTAGAATGTTGTCGTCATCTACTGCGAACGATCCGCAAGAGATGAAGCTCAACAAGCTAAACCTAGTGGAAGATTGACTCATGCCTGGCTTCTCGAATCTGACAGACTTATTGCTTGACTTGGTCTGATGGGATTCAGTAAAAGAGGCGGTGGAAGAAGATTGAGGAGACTCTTCTCCTCCACTTAACTCTATAAAGCTCTGAGTACACTCATTCTCTTTCGATACTTCTTCTTATTCGTATTTTTGTGCGGGTGTTCCTTGGTCAACATTTGCACCATGAGCTACTGTGGAGTGTGAAATTTGCAGCTACAGCTGCCTAGATCAACCAGAGAAGAAAAAAACAGAGATTTGCAGATTATACAGAAAATAAAAAAACTAGAGCAGCAAGAGAAAAAACAGAGCAAGAACAATATATTCAGATTCTATTGTATTTCCTTAATGAATGGAAAAAAGCCTTAACAAAGGTTACAAAAACGAACCAACTGCAGCAAAGAGAAGCGGTGAAAGAGACAGAAAAAACAGAGTTCAACTACTGTTTAACCATCCTTATTTGCATGAAGACGGTGAAAACAAAGGAACTGCAGTAATCCTTCGGTAACACATTATGCATTAGTTAGCTTAGAGTTTAAGGAGAGAAATTGACGCTAACACCCCCCCTTAAGCTAATTAAGGAGAAAAGAAAATAAAAAGAAAATAAAAAGAGTAAAGAGGGAAAACCCTGTGGGAACAAAACCCCCCCTCAAAAGAGACACTAACTGCACATGGCAGCTATTGTGTTGCAGTGTTCTTCACACCAAGAAGGTCTCATAGAAAATGAAACTTTTGCTCAGTGAATTTCTTTGTGAAGATGTCGGCAATCTGTTTAGAAGTGGCACAGTACTGCAAGTCGATGACTCCATCATGTTTCAATTCGCGGATGAAGTGCATGTGGATCTCGATGTGTTTGGTCTATTGCCATTGTATGGGATCTCTACAAACCTTCAGTGTACTCTGATTGTCATACCAAATGACAGTCGAACGATGAAAAAGGATACCAAGCTCAGTTAGGACGTGTTGCAGCCAAATGACTTGAATGGTAACGTTGACTGCACCTCTATATTCAGCATCTGTTGATTATAAAGCAATGGTAGATTGCTTCTTACTTGACCAACAAATGGGCCCTGATCCCAAACTAAGAACATATCCTGAAGTGGACTTGCGATCAATGTTATCACCAGCCCAGTCAGAATCAGTGTAGCCAATGAGATCCAAAACACAACTTGCTGAATAATGAATCCCATAGCAAATGGTTCCCTGGACATAGCGAAGTATATGCTTGGTAGCCTTCTAATGTAGCTCATGCGGCTCTTGCATGTATCTAGAAACAACCCCCACTGCATATGAGAGATCTGGACGAGTGTGAGTGAGATAAAGAAGACTCCCCACAAGTTGACGGTAGTGTGTGCAATCAACCAATGGTGTATCCTTGCCATCTTCAAGCTTGATCCCTGATAGGAAAGGTGTGACCACTGACTTGCAGTCAGTCATGTGAAACCGAACCAAGAGATCTCATGCATACTTGGATTGAGTAACTGTGATTCCTGGTTGATTTCAAGGCCAAGAAAAAAATGTAGGAGACCCATGTCTGTCATAAAAAATCTATCATGTAAAATAGTTTTAATTGCAGCAATGGCGGTGGGTGAATCCCCTGTTATTAGTAGATCATCTACATAGAGTACTATGAGCAACAAAGAATCAGATGTTCTTAGCATATAAACATTTGGATCAAATTTGCATCGTATGAAATTTTGAGACAGAAGATAAGAATCCATTTTAGCATACCAAGCTCTAGGTGCCTGCTTGAGGCCATAGAGTGACTTCTTGAGTCTACATACCAATGAGGAATTTTGTATATACCCTTGTCGCTGCTCCATGTATATCTCCTTCTCGAGATCACCATGAAAAAATGCATTCTTCACATCCATGTGATGAACCTCCCTCCTTCTTGATGCTACAATGGCAAGACCCAATCGAATGGAGTCCATTTTTGCCACTTGAGCAAAAGTCTTATCATAGTCAATGCCATGAACTTGTTGAAAACCTTTGGCAACCAACCGTGCTTTGTATCTGCTCACATGTCCATCTGCTAATTTCTTTGTCCTATAGACCCATTTACATCTGACAAGCTTGCGATTGGAAGGAAGTGGAACCAAATCCCAAGTTTGGTTTGCAATGAAGGAGTTGTACTCCTCATCCATGGCTACTTCCCAAAGAGGATTCCCTGTAGCTTCTACATAAGTCTGAGGGTTAGATTCTAGAACCACATAGGCATGCATTGGCATGATGGGCTCAGTAGCTGAGAGTGCATGAGGGACTTCATATATATCAGCTAATCTCCTTGTTCTTTGATTTTCCACATGGGATACTGAATCATCACTAGAATCCAAATCAAGGATTGGTTGTGCATCAACATATGCATGCTCATGTTCCTCTGAATCAGATTCAAAAATATCTGAAATAAGATCAGAATGATTGCATGTATCTCTGAGATCTGTAAGACGAGGAAGCATAGAGGTGGTGGCATGTTGTTCTTGAGATGCATGTGGAAGATTTTCATCAAAGTAGACACTCCTCTCAATAAAGAGTATTTCTGTGGAAATATCTAGCAGTCTGTATCCCTTTACACCATCTGGATATCCAACAAAGATGCATTCTTTACTTTGAGGCTCCAAAGCCTTCCTCTAATCTACAAGAATGCGTGCCCAAGCACGGGATCCAAAGATGCAGAAATGTGTGACTTCTAGTTGCATGCCTCTCCATGCTTCAAAAGGTGTTTGTCCTATGACAGATTTGTGAAAAGATTTGTTTTGTATGTATGAAGCACAGTTGATTGCTTCAGCCCACAATTTAGAGGGAAGGGACCTAGCATGCAACATGCAGCTGACCATCTCTTTCAAAGATCGGTTCTTCCTCTTAGCTACCCCATTTTGTTGTGGAGTGTATGGAACTGTGTTCTGCAATTGTATTCCTGCTTCATCACAAAGATGTTGGACATCAGTGTTGACATACTCCGCTCCATTATCTTTGCGGAGGATCTTGATCATTTTTCCAGACTGCTTCTCTGCATAGGCTTTGAAAATCCTGAGATTCTCAAACACCTCAGATTTGAATTTGAGAAAATACACCCATGGGTATCTTGTGCAATCATCAATGAATGTTAGCACATATCTGGCTTTGCTCATGGAAGGTTCAGGAAATGGACCCATAAGATCACTATGAAAAAGCTCTAAAGGATAAGAGGCTCTCCATGCATTCCCCTTTGGAAACTTTTCTTGTGGATGCTTTCCAAGAGCACATCCTTCACAAATTCAATCAGAAAAGTCTATGGCTGGCAAGCCTTTAACCATTCCCTGCTTGTTAAGTTGCTACATGTATCTAAAATTTAAATGACCAAATCTTTCATGCCAAATTCTACTTTCATCATTTGCATGTGTTAGAAGTAAAGTAGAATCTGATTTAGCAACAAAATCAGAAAAAGTGTACAGATGAGATTGATGATTTACCTTACCAACAGCAATTTTAGAGTTGTCTTGCATGTCAAATATGGTCACCGAATCAGGGGTGAATTCAACTCTCCTACCGGTTCCAGTATGTGTCATTTGATACACAGAAAGAAGATTAACAGAAAGCTTTGGAATATGTAAGACATTCTCAAAACTTCCAATTTCAACCTCTACCCTCCCTATTCCAATTGCAATAGGAGAACCAGAATATGGTTTCAAAGAAGAAAGAGCATCTTTTGTGGCTGCCATGTGGTGTGAAGCTCCAGTGTCTATGATCCATGCATTTGAAGAAGAATGAATAGCAATCAATGCATGAGCATTTTCTCTTGTTTCAGGTGCTTTTTCTTCCTGCTTCTTCTTAGCACTCTCAGGGATAAGGCTACCAAGATTATGTTGTTGAAGTGTCTGAGCCATGAGATCAATGGTCTTCTTCATGCATGATGATTCTGGATGGTACCCACGGTTGCAATAGCTGCACTTTGATTGGCCTTTTTTTTCCTTTTATTTTGAGCTAGTAGATCCATCTGGAGGTTTGGGATTGCCTTCCTTTCTTGGATATGAATCCTTTTTCCCTTTGCCTTTGAATTGCTAGTTGGATTTGGAATTGTTCTTCCCACTTGCATGCACAACAAGTGCATGAGCTTTGGAATTCTTCAATGTGCCCATCTTTATAATCTTAACCTGCGCATGTACTAGAGACTCAATGAAGGTATCCAGTGTGGGCATCTTCCAAGTTGCTCTTGTTGTGAGCCTAACTATGTGGAAAGCAGAGACAAATACTGCATATTCTGGACCCAACTTTGATAGAATAGCAAGGATTAATTTGATTTCTTCCTTGAATTTGTCAATACTAGATCCTTTGAGCTGAAGCAATAAGGCCTTAAACTTTGTGAAGAAATATTGAAAATTATCAAATCTCCTTGAATCTAATGAGTTGAGCTCACTTTCAAGGATATGACCCCGCATTTCATCTTGCTTTCCAAAAAAAGTCTCCAATGTATTCCAAACTTGGTTTGGAGTTGTACATGCCTCAACATGTAACAACAATTCTGGAGAGATAGATAAGCATAGCAAACCAAATGCTTCATCCATGCGGTTGAAGTATTTAGATTTTTCAACTGCTGGATTAGGTTCAACCTCTGTATTCATAACTATCCGATAGAGGCCTCTACTTCTGCACTGAAGTAGAATCTTTGGCTTCCAATCAAAATAGTTGTATGGTGTGAGAATGGCAGAGGGTGAACATTCCATTTTTCAGCTCTGATCTTCTATAGCTGCAAAAAAAAATACTGTACTTTTTCTTTCTGGCAACCAGGGTCTGATACCATGTGAAATTTGCAGCTACAGCGGCATAGATCAACCAGAGGAGAAAAAAACAGAGATTATTACACAGAAAATAAAAGAAATAGAGCAGCAAGAGAAAAAACAGAGCAAGAACAATATATTCAGATTCTATTGTATTTCATTAATGAATGGAAAAAAACCTTAACAAAGGTTACAAAAACGAACCAACTGCAGCAAAGAGAAGCGGTGAAAGAGACAGAAAAAGCAGAGTTCAACTGGTGTTTAACCATCCTTATTTGCATGAAGACGGTGAAAACAAAGGAACTGCAGTAATCCTTCGGTAACACATTAAGCATTAGTTAGCTTAGAGTTTAAGGAGAGAAATTGACGCTAACATGGAGTGCATGGATTCAGACTTAAAACCCTTATACTCTCTATTAACAATAATACATGATTCTGGTGATTTGTATTCTAATCTTAGGCGGTTTTGAGGAGGCTTATGACTGGTGCTGAAGTTGCAGATAACTTTGGTTTTTAATACATAAACTTTCGAGTAATGGGGATGTTCCTTTGGAATTTCAGCTAAAGATTCAATCATTATCCTGCGCTTGGGACACAGTCCTCTCCTGAAAATAGACACTTCAGTAGCAGGCTTTGCATTTGAAGCCGTTCTGCTCTCTTGACACTTCTCTGATAACGTAGAGAAAACTGTTAATACATTTATGTTATGGATTATAGCATTGTATAACTCTATTTTCATCTTTTGAGGGCAAGAACCAAATGAAAAATTAACACTGTACCGGGACAAGACTTAAAGAGCTCTGAACCCTTGAGCACATATTCAATTCTGTCAAATGGCCATACATATCCGGTTTTGTAGTTCCTGCATGTATTCACGCACATAGTTCAATCATATTTTCTTGATTCCAAGTGGATTTTTTTCTTACAATTGATTTGGCCGTGGCTGTTGCAGTTTCTGAATACCTCAATGCAAATTATTGACCCAGATCTTATGGTTTTATGATACATGGTCCTGCGTGTTCCATCCAAGGGATCCTGCAGGTGAGAGTACATAATCACAATTAACGCTTACAACTTACCATTAACGTTGTATCTAAAATATATGTACGGTCAAAGCCCCAAATCTAAAAAGAAACAACCAAATGAACATGTTAATGAGAAAAATTACAAATCTGGGAGCTTCGAACAATGTTTGTTGGATAACTTTGAAACTAGTACCTCAAAGCCTTTCTAGTAGCTGCTTCCAAATATGAATTTGGAGATAACTCGAGTAGTTATTTTATTCAAAGTTGCATCAACTTCAATTTCTACATTAGATTGTCCTTCCTCTATTATTTTTAATGTCAGTCATTCAAAATAGGCATGGAGGTGTCAACCATAGAGGAAAGTATTCCCTTTTCGATAATAAAATTATTAATATCATTAAAAAAACATAAACAAATTACATGCATAACAAAAATAAAAAAGGCAAGAAAATGGTGTTTGAATATAACACCTTAACCTTCTCAATTGGAAGAGGCTGGGTAATGATTTTCTAGGTTGGTAAATCTAATCTTGGTCTTCTACCATGATAAGGCCATTGCCAAACAAAGGAAATCTGTCACTTTTCAAGAATGGAGGCCTCCTTTAGTTCAAAGATTGGGATGAATTATTTTATATTAAAATCCATTAAACCATATTTAAATAATAGAGAACTTGACTTGGAATTAGTGGAGACTATGTTGTATATGAAAAGTTGCTTTAAGGAAAATGATGATGCTTATCCCTTGTAGCTTTAAGTCTCATACATGCCAAACCAGATCACTTCCAACCTAGTACACAAACTTCTTCCTTGCAAAACAAGAACCCTTTAGTATGCATACACACACATAAAAATGGGTAGCTAGTGGCACAAAATACACACCATATTGGTTCCCATTCCACAAAGTATGGGACAAAACGAGGCTCTAAGTTGTGAGGAGGGCTTTCATGGAAACAAATTTCTAAATGATCTTCTTCAACTCAATAACATTTCTTTATAAAAACGTTGGATTGAGGCCTAAAATTCCTTGGCTTCCATCATACACTTTGTCTCGTTTGAATTGAGCACAAAATAAATATTGTACATTATACACTTCATTTTGTTTGGACTGACCCAAACCAAGCAAATTATGAAATATGCATGTATGGAGTCAAAAAATTAAATTTTGAATAACTTGGAGCCAAAAGGTTGAAATTTGAATAGTTTAGAGCCAAGAGTGGAAGCTTAAAAATTGAAATTTGAATAATTATACACTACTAAGTGCCTTTGTCTATTTATAAGTTTTTACATAAGAATGTAATATTTTTCTAAAATTATATAAATTTGAATTAGATGTACACTTTATTGAAAAAGATAATGTTTAATTAATTTGAAGAAGTATATAATATTTTAAATAAAGAATCTTATCTTTTTATTGCTTATCCTAACAATGACAAGATAAAAAATAAAATATAATGTTACTTAGATAAAAAGTATTTGTACCTTTTTTCAAAAAATAAACAAGTATGAGTTAATAATAATTGGGGACGCCATTCACAATAGAGGTCAAAGTTATTGAACCCTATTCAATAATTGATATTATTCCCTTATTTTTTAAAAATGTATCTTTCGCTTATACTTATATGACAGATTTGTGCAATTTTTCTTTGCATGTCTAAGATTTTTATTTTTTATCATATATTCTAGTAGACATTAGGAAAAGGGACCAATTATTGAGTAGGGTGTAATAGTTGTGACCCTTTTCTTTTATTATAATATATTAAAAATTATTTAATTATGTACAATTGTTTGTGTAATTTTAATAAATTTAATTTTGAAAAAGATATTCATTTTTATGAACAAAATTCATTTTAAAGAAATTTTTATAAATATCATATTCAATTTTTTAATATGATGTGCAATTTTTTAATTACATGTTTTAATATGATCTATAAGAGATTACATTCTTGTTAAAGTCTTATCATTATTTTGATAAATAATATAAAAATATGTACTTTTATATAAATATTAAAAATAAATAAACAATGTAATTAAAAAATTTAAATCATATTTAAAAAATGAATATGATATTCATAATTTTTTTATTATAAATGAATATATTTTTCATAAAAATGAATATCTTTTTAAAAATTGAATACACTTTTGAAAAAGGTACATCCTTTGTTAATATTTCAAATTTGAAAATATTTAAAAAACAATAACTTCATTAAATATATTGAGTCCCAAAAATTTACTTTTGTATATTTGATTGTAAGTTATACAAGACAAAATATACAACATCATAGATTATATAATAATGTAACTGATCTACTTATATTTTATTATATCCTATCCTATTCAAAGTTAAAATATTTGGTTTCAACATATGACTCTATCAATCTCCATTAATTGGCTACACCTACAATATCGAATGCAAATACAAAATATAAGCCTCGCCATTCGCAGACAATTCAAAATTCAAATTATCTTATTGAAAAAAAATCTATGTATAAATTTTTTAAAAATGTAGAGTAACAAATATTTGTTTTGTAGATTGTGTTAAATTCAAATTAAACTAGACGCAGACTTCAACATTCAACCAACCTTAATTTATTTATAGGATCATGTTTCAGGTAAAAAGTTTGAAGTTTTCCCCTGACATATTTGTAAATGTTAATTGTTTTTATATCAAACCTAAACATTTTCTAAATTCAAGTTGAAGTGTTATTCATTTGCATTTATCAAAATTCTAAATGTAGATTAACATAGTTGTTGTTGATATAATTTTTATTCACTTTATTGTGTTATTTATATCTGCGACACATTTCTATATCCCTGCCTATGCTATGCCTTTAACCTATGATGTGTTTAGGGATATGTGTGGCTAACTTGTGACTTACATACCTCTTATATTATCTTATTGCATTTTTCTATGCTATTAGTAAGTTGGCCTATAGAATAACCATGGCTAAGTAGAGTATATGTATATGAGGTACTGGTTAGTATTTGATTATAATATTGTGAATTATGCTCTTATTGTATTATTGTGGAGGTTGCCCCCTCAAAGTGGCTTAGTTATATTTATCAAGCATTTTGATCTTATATCAATCATTATTGTGGATATATCATCTCTGATCTCATTTCTACGATATATTATTCTACTTTGCAAACATCTAAGTAATATCATTACAAGCGATATCAAGTTTTGATTTGGACAAGTTTCTATCAAATCAAAAAAAATTATGAGTTCAATTTGAAGTGCTATTATTTCTTATTTATCAACATTTCAAATGTAGATTGACATAGTTCTTGTTGATATGTTTTACATTCACTTTGTTGTGTTATTTATATCTGCAACACATTTTTATATCCCTACCTCCATATTTTCATGGCTTTCTTAAGCATCTACATAAACATTACCACACATAAATGTATTTTTGGATGGGAAGGAATTTGAAATTGGTATGGAAGACTAAACATTTACTTCTATATAAAAAAATGCATATTTGGATGGAAAGGTATTTGAACTTAGGATGGAATACTTAATAGTTTCACCAATAAACATCTCTCCCTACCTTTTTACGTACCTCATCCACCTAAAAAACACAAAATCTACTAAAAAATTCTTGATCATGCAGTGTTTCATAGATGAATTTACTTCAATAGAATGAAGGGATGAAAAATATTGTTATTGTGCCTTCTATGTTCATGGTTTTTTGGCATGCCTTCATATGTGACTAAAAATTTAGTGGTATATTAATGGAGTAATAAAAATTTGCACACACGTGTGTTCCTTTTAATTGAACCCATAAATTTTATTTTTTATTTTCATGTCTCTATTATTGTTATTGTGCCTTCTATGCTCACGGTATTTTTACATGCCTTCATATCTGATTCAACATCTACTGGTAAATTCATAGTGGCTATCAAGGTATTCATTCACATATTAGTAAATTTTATTATATTTTTATCAAACCATATCATTTTATGAATTCTATGGCCATTTTAGAAGATGGTTGCCTCATTAATATGCAAGGAAGTTCCATGTTGGAAGATGGTAGTGTCATTAATATGCAACAATCACTTTTAAATACACCCAATGACATTTTTTCCCCATTAATGTGGCATTTTAATGTTGTCTTCCTCTCCATTTTAAAATTGTTCATGATGTTGGAGGGATGAAACATTACTCATTGCTGAACCCATATCATCAACATGTTTTCATTCATATTTGACTCAATAGTTTTTGGTATTTTAATGGAATACCTAGAGGTTTTATGAATTCATGTGGTTGTGTGCTTTATATATGTGTCACATTTATATTTCCCTACACAACATGGGTTGGAAGACTGAATATGCACTTGTATGTGGATGGTATACCTAAAGGTTTTCATTCATTACAAGGAACATTAAAAGTCACCCTATAAAAGTGGATAGTATTTACAAAATCATTTATTACATGGTGCATTTCAATTCTCCTTGTAGTCAACAACCATATGTTCTCACTAGTAAATTATTTTCTCAATTCATATTATTATGTGCTTTATATCTATGACATATTACTATTTTCCTGCATTAATGTTAGAGTGATGAAACATTACATGCATTAAAAAACCTGAAAACATTTAATGTGTTACTGAATGGAAGCCATAATGACTTTCATTCACAATTAAGTAAATGATATTATTTTTTATTTTTACCAAAATTTATACTTTTATTTCCATTCTAGCAAATGTTGACTAAGATGTATCAAACTAAACCTTTTTTTGAATTATTATTGTTGTGTTATTCATTCACATTTTCAAAATTACAAATACGATTTTCCATTAGTGTTGTTGATAAATTATTGAACATTTTCTATTATGTGGATGAAATCCCTAAAAGTTTTCTTTCACATATGATATAACACTATTGTTTTTATATTGAAATTCAAACTTTTTTCAATTAATATTTATTTATTTTTAAACATTTTCAACGCATTTATATTTATCTACCTTTGACATTTATATTATATAATTATTTGACAAGTAAGGCCAATTTTTATTACTGCCTCTTTTAGCCAATCTGGTGGGCTTACCTGAGAATGTAAACTTAAACAACATGGTTTAAAATTTTGTTTGATAATAAATTTCAAATGAACACATTATATTATAATTGGGTTAAATTTTTTTAAAGTAAGCCATGCCATGAAATTAATATGGGTCATTAATATAAAATGAATGCCTATGTTAAAAGGTGAGTGTGTCTGCAAGACTAAATATTAACTGGTAGGTGGATGAAATCCTTGAAGGTTTTAATTTACATACTAACAAATGTAAATGTATTTATATCAAAATTAATAATATCATTAACATACCAATAAAAATTTAGTTAGATGTATCAAACAAAATCCTTCTAACAAATCATATTGCTATGTTTTTCATATGTTGTTGTGATTTCATGTTGTGTTATTCATTCATATTTTCAACATTACAAATATTCTTTCACATAGTTTTGTTGATATGTTTTCCATTATATTGTCAATTACTTATATAATTTGTTGATTTTTGTAGTTTAACATGGGGAATAAGAAGAATAAGATGCAATATGTTAGAATATGGCCATGTGCAATAATGAAGAATAGAATAGTCAAATTTCATGAAGTTGTTGATGAAGAGGTTAACAAATATGAGTAACCCATTTCAAATTAGGTAAAGAATGAAGTTGTTGCAGATCAACTCATTTCCAATCAGGTAGAGGTTACCACCAATACATAGAAGTCATTACAGTCTAATTTAATTTTTAAGAGGATTATGGAGTTTAAAACCCTAGGTTGTTAAAGGGTTGGAATAGTAAATCATGGGAGAAATATGTAATAAATACAACCTTAATTTATACAATATTTGACTAATTAATTATTATAGAAATAAAAGTACATCACACAAGTATGTACTTAACTATAAAATGACTAAGATGGATGAATAAAAGGCTAGAAACTAGTGCAAAACTTGAGCAGAGTACCACAAACTAGAAACAAGTATCAGAACTCCTCCTAGACAATAACACGATTCATTGGATAGTATCCCACTATTTTAGTTTCCTCTATGTCATGCTATTATCCTATTAATAAAACCTATGTGAACTTATAATAATAGCCTCACTTGAGCTTGAGACACTTGTGCCTATGTGAACAAATCTTGCTTTATTGTCTATGACCTATTTTTGACTGATTTAGGATCAAACTGTAGACCTCCATATTGTTAAGGCATTTGAGTGGCACATGTATAAAAAGTGTGAATTAGTTGGGTAGGATGGATGCCCTCAACACCCAACTACATTGAGATTTTCATACATACCAATACTTGAGAGGGGATCAAACCTGATGTAGCTCTCCCAATCTAAGTGTTGGTGCATTTGAAAGTGAATGCTATTATGCATGCTAGATTAAGTGCTTTGAATGAGTCTTGAGATTAGAAACTTGAGTAAATTGACCTTAGGGATACTGTATATGTCTTTATGTAGAAGCAGGGTAGAATAGAGATCAATGACCTTAATTTTCACAACTTGTTTTTGAGTTTGCTTATGTATATTTGCATTTGATTTCTTTATAGTGGGTAAAGGGATAAAAGTGATGTATATATACTAATCTAGTGCTTATCAAGATGTGATTTGAGTCTAGGTTGACCCTAGGGTGCCTTTAAAACTAAAAATATTTTTTTTAGGGTTTAGGTAAGAGACACTAGCATAGTACCTTGGTCACTAGTGTAGTGGGCTAGTGTTAAAAGGTGCACGCTAGTGTCCAAGTGGTATAACCTAGGGTACTAAAGGCCTGGATGCCTAAGGGAAGGTCTGGAACTATTTTAGGAATGTCTAGGGATGGGTCAAACCCATACAAAAGTTAGATAAGGATTGAAAAAGGCCATAAGATAAGTTTAGTGTTAAGCTAGGGGTAGGGTGGTCTCAAGTAACACTCATTGCACTCAAGTGAAATTTTATATGATAAAATTCTCCCCCGCCCCACACCCCCCCCTTAATTATATAAATGCAACTAAACAAAATGAATAGGATAAAGCAAAAATAAGAGTACCTAGACTTACCTAAGAGGTGAAGGTCGTGAGTCTGGATTTGAGTTTGTGAATCATGCTCCATATGTGTCCTTAAAAAGAAACATGGATGAATAATTAATTACTTAAGAATATCAAAATCAAAGACACAAATGAGTAGAGAGAGAGAGGGGGGGGGGGAATGCATACACCTAATTGGGTATGTGAACCTATGTAAAAACTTGGTGACATCCTATGTGTGTAGCTAGTGATCAAATGGTGAATAACTTGAACTGAATTGATGGCTTTCTCAATCCTCATGTGTGGGTGGCTCAAAAACTCAATCCAATTTTGACTCCATCATTTTCCACCTCTACTTGGTGGATCATGAATTATGAATAAATTTTATTGGACTAATGTCTTGTCCAACCCTTCTATATAGGTGGCTCAAAAGTTAAAGTAGGCTATGATTCCATCATTACCTACCCTTTTGTAGTAGATGCATATATAATTAAAACTATGTAATGTAACTAAAGTTGTGTGATGTAATTGAAACTCTGTAGGATGACTCTAGGGCATCTTAGAAAATCTAAAATGAAAAATACCTTAAGGGCCTCTCAAGTACTCAAAAATGTAACTTAAGGACTATGTAAAATTGCCAACCACTGTAGATGGAATAAGGCATCAATCTAGTGTGAAACTTGGTGAAAATGGTTTTTGGAGTATATAACATGGAGAATGACATGGAGTTGTCATTCCATCTGAGATGAGCTGGTGAAAAATTGATCATGTGGAAATAATGTGCCACACACATGTCCCTAATTTTGAAATCTATGTATGTGGATTCTAGTTTGAGTTGTATAAATATATGTTTGTGTATATCTAAGACTAAAATGGGAGTGATCATGCCATGCATGAAGCCCCTAATGTAATAAAATTGGTATGATTATTTGAAAATCATAGAATAATATGAGCATAACTGATAATCTGTGACTGATACTATGTAAACCTAAACTACAAATGTTATACCTTTCTGGCCAATCTAGATTTTTCCTATTTTTAGGGATATTGGATGGTAGTTCAATCCCTTGGATAGTAGCACACTGCACCAGTGTCCTCTATGCCATATTTTTGTACTATTTTTTTCTATATAAACTAAAACTAATCTATGTTTGACTATTTTCACTGTGTTTTCTTGATTATGAGCTCCTATATTTTGAGTGCACTCAGAGGGCCTAATCTTTTTGAAAATCCTCTATAAATACCCCCTATTTTGAGGGGAGTTGTTGAACCTATACAATAACTATATTCAAAATAAAAACTATGCAACCTATGTGTTATCCTGAGCATATATGATATCTACGTGATAAACTAATATAATTTGTATAGATGATATTAGAATGTAAGATAATCTGATCATAAGTTGGTAACATACAATATCTATTGGATCTAACATTCACAAAGTTGTCAAGACAGATATAAAAATGTAATCACGTATATGAGTAACAAAGCTGGATATAATTTGTATAACTACCTAGGGGGTGGCACATGATGTCTATTAAGGAACCTAAGGAGGAAGGGGAGATGAATGAGGTCCCTCATGGAATCACAAATTGAGTGAATGTAGCAATCAAGAGATAAGTGTCATGGTGATGGTGCATATATGAAATCATACATATAAACACATGAGGCACATAAAGTAAGCCAAGGGGGCATAATAAAAGGGACATGGGCACATCGCACTAAGTTAGATAAATTAAAAAACATAAAAGTACATGTTCAAATGTCTTCATATACATAGAGAGAGCAAGGTTGGCTTAGATCCACATGGAAGGACATGTTTAAATGCCTACGTAAACAATCAAGAAGGCACACACAAGGACATGGGCACATGTCCAAAGCACACACACAATGAAAGGAATTGGTGTAGATCTATATAATAATGGCATATTCAAATTCCCTCAAGTAGATGTAGAAGAAAAGAGACACAATCAAATATAAACTAGGAAAGCTAGAAATGATAGTATGCATGAACATGTGGTACAAATCTGTATAAGAGCAAGGATGTACATAATTTGAGTCTATATTCATAGTAGTTGGCAAAAAATATGAGTAGTATGGGATGATCAATATCAGGATAAATCAATGGTGAATGTTTGATATAGAGTATAGAAAGATGTAACTTGACAAACCAAAATCTGTGTAGTATGATGCCCCTAATGGGTGAATGTATCAATGCATAAGTTAGGTATGTGCCCCCAATGGTTAGATAGTAGAAAATATAGAGTTGTGTAGAGGACCTAAGTCTTGTAAAAAACTATGAACACTTGAAAAATAACAAGTGAATCATGTATGTATGATAAAATTAGACTATACTAGCATAGATAACATATGTAGAACCTGGAAAATATAAGGAATGTAAACATGGAAATGTATACAATATGAAATTTAGTATTTTTTAATAAATATTTGAATGTTTTATATTTTGAACATATTGTATTATTTTTGTATTTTTTAAGTATAACCTATGTACAAAAAATTATGAAAATGAAACTATATACAATGATCAAGGTATGAAAAACTATGTACAAGAGGAAAGATACTACTAACTGATGAGTCTCACAAGATGCTCAAAATTAGTGTGTCTTGTATCAAAGAGAGGAGGAGTGATCGTTCATGTTTTGTGATGAGGTATTTGAGATTAGGGAATCAAATGTAATGAGTATGTATATATATATATATATATATATATATATATGCTCATAATTACTGTGTCTTATATCAAAGAGAGAAGGAGTGATCGTTCATGTTTTGTGATGAGGTATTTGAGATCAGGGAGTCAAATGTACTGAGTGATATATATATGCTCATAATTAGTGTGTCTTGTATCAAAGAGAGGAGGAGTGATCGTTCATGTTTTGTGATGAGGTATTTGAGATCAGGGAATCAAATGTACATTATCCATTTATACAATAGACACTATTTATTGTTCAACACATAGAGTCTAGT
Organism: Torreya grandis; assembly: GCA_037957365.1. NCBI lineage: Eukaryota > Viridiplantae > Streptophyta > Pinopsida > Cupressales > Taxaceae > Torreya > Torreya grandis. The sequence goes on along the minus strand of JARHVA010001274.1, from coordinate 1,837,156 downwards.
AGCACACTTTCGATATTAGTTAGGCCACCACTATAGGTGAGGTCTACTCCAATGGTATTACCACGTATACATACTCTCCCATGGAGACCTATATTAGAGATATCCCTACATCAGAGACATGTTGTGGAATCTATTGAACCTCTCTTTACCCCATTACCATAGAAATCAATGTTACAACATAGAGCATCCACTACAGTTATAGCTCATTCTACAAGATGGGTTACCAAGAGCCCCAAAGTTCATAGACCAGTTCAGTAAGCTCCAAAAATTCATATCCCCACTCCATAGTTAGCTTCATATATATATATATATATATATATATATATATATATATATATATATATATATATATATATATATATATATATATATATATAGGGGAGAAATATGCAATAAATACAACCACTAATTTGTATAAGAATTAACCTAGTTGAATTTTCTAAAAATAGTAATGAATCACACAAATATGTATTTAGCTAGAAACTGAGACATATGAACAAAAAGATGGAAACTGGTGAAAAAGTTGATTAGAGTGTCACAAAATAGAAACAAGTCTCATAACTCATCCTAGACAATAGCATGGTTCTTTGGACAGTAGTACACTATGCTAGTGTCCCCTATGTTAAGCTAATGTCCTCTTACTAAAAACTATGTAAAATTAGATGAATAGCCTAGACTAAGTCTGAGACACCTTTTATTGTGTGAATGAACCCTTTTCCACTGTCTATGACCTATTTTTGACTAGTTTAGGAGGAAACCCTAGACTTCCATGTTGTTAGGGTATTTGAGTGGCACAAGTGACAAAAGTGTGATGTTAGTTGGGTAGGCTAAATTTATTCAAAACCCCACTATGTTGAGAGTTGCATATATACCAATACATCAAGAGGATATCCATCTTAATGTAGTTCTCCCAATCTAAGTGGTCATGCTCATGCAAGTAGAAACTAGTATGAGTGTCGGCTTGAGTGCTTTGACTGAGGCTTGAGACTAGAAATCTAAGAAAACTGATCTTAAGGGAATTCTATATGGATATATGTAGAAGTAGGGTAGAATAGGGATAAATGACCTTGATTTTCAAAACTTATTTTTGAGCTTATTTTTGTGTTTTTGCATTTGATTTCCATCTAGTGGGTAAAGGGATAAAAGTGGTTTATATATACTGATCTGGTGCTTGTCAGGATGTGACTTGAGTCTAGTATGACCCTAGGGTGCCTTGAGAACTATAAATATGTCTTCTGGGGTTTAAAAGAGGTAAGGGACACTAGCATAGTACCTTGGTCACTAGCAGAGTATGCTAGTGTCTAAAGGGGTGCACTAGTGTCTAGGTGGCAAAACTTGGGGCACTAGGGGCATAAATTCCTAGGGGAAGGTCTGGAACTAATTTAAGAATGTCTAGGGATGGGGTAGACCCATAAAAAAGTTGGATAAGGATCAAAAAAGGCCTTAAGATAGGTATAAGGATAAGCTAAGGGTAGGGTGGTCTCAAGTAACACTCATTGCACTCAAGTGACATTTTATATGACTACATAGTTTGAATGAATAAAAGAATATATGGAAAATGCAATGAGATATGTGGATGATAATGGTTACTCCAAAAACACTGCAACTATAAAGTGGCAGATGAAACCTAGTGCTTTGTCTAGTTGGTTGAAAGAAATTTCAACTACTAACAAGAGGGGGCCACCCACTATTTTATCAATTACAGGAAAAAGTGAGATAGTACAGTGGTGAAAATTTTTATCCAACATGAGGCATGGTTTATAAATATTAAATTTGAAGGCACATGTTTCCCACATATGAAAAATTAAACTTAACCCTTTCAATGATTGGGTCCCTAGCAAGTCATGGTGAAAAGGATTCAAAAATATGAACCCTAACTTGTCTATGAGAACATCATAAGGACTAGAGAGAGATAATGATATCATGATAAGGTTTATTATAGTGATATTTTTTAATGATAATTTGATAAATTTGTATGCTAAAAATAATTATGGGCCAAAAAAAATATTCAATTGTGATGAGATAGTGATGCAAGGTGGAATAAATTATGGCATGTGATTCATCACCAAAAAGGGGCAAGGATTGTGCCATAGATAATGTTGATTAGTAGAGAATGGATCACTATTATAACATGTGTGAATGCAGCTAGCCAAAAT